>CM021100.1:221870611-222260759 GCA_007115665.2 Sequoiadendron giganteum
GTGATGATAATTACAGGTGAGAGCAAGATGAGATGGCTGCACCATTTTCGGTTTTTCAAATATTTGGATGTTTTTGATTTTTTGAAATGTTGAGGCTGTTTTGATTTGCAAACTTCACAAATTTTTTGGATTTTTGGAGATTTTGGCCAAAAGGATAACTTAGAGACCTATCCTAGGGGTCTCAGGAGCTGATAAGTAGATTATCCTTGCCTACGATATACATGCAGAGATGACATAGTTTGACTAACAAATGACTTGATTACCGATGAGATGGACAAACAAATTGCCCGATTATTTGTGACAGACGCTTAAAGGACTGATCTAGGGTGTCTCGAGGGATGATCAAAGATCAACCTTGTCTACGTTCAAGCTTAGAGACGATGTAATTCGACTAGACGACTCTATTTTTTTATTTTTTGAAATGTGAAATGTTTGAATTTTTGAATGATTTGGATGTTTTTGGTGTTTTTTGATTGATTTTTGAATGTTTTTGGATTTTTTTATTTTAAGGAATATTGTAGGAATATACACAAATCCGATTAGATGTAGGTATAGGAACATGCCCCAGTGTGATGCAATAGACTACTTCGATAAAGGAATGACAAACTGACCTTAGGAATATACCAAGTAGTACTAGGGTGGAACATGATACAAACACAATATCGAGCTATGGTACGGGTGCGAACTGATGGATAAATGGAAGATTAATGAAATGTAATTTGGATAAGTGACTGTGCAAATTAAGCCATGAAGATCCCGGTGGATGGAGAGTGCTTTATTTATGCTTGGTCCCTTTTTTACAAGTTTTCACCAAGGTACCTATCCAAAGCGCCACCAAAGTGGTTTTCACTAGAGGTCGATTTTTTTCTTTTTGTTTTGGATTTTTGGATTTTTGGATATTTTTTGTTGTCACCAAGATGCTTGTTTACTAGTTTTTCATCAGGGTGACCATTTTTTCAGGACATTTTCTATTTTTTTTGTATTTTTTGGTTCTATACCTTGAAATATTTTGGGCATAAAATTTTTTAAGATGGGAGTTGTTCATGGGTTCATGTAGAGGTTCGCCTTCCCATGTTGATAATTGATATGCCACTGTCTTATAGCTTGTCATGATGATGAATGGGCCCAACTAGTTGGGTTCAAACTTACCTTTTTTTTTCTGGTTTTGACACGTTCTTCTTATTGTCCTTTAACACTAGCTCATCGACTTGGAAGGTCTGCCTCTTGATTTTCTTGTTGTAACTATGTTTCAGGAAATTTTGATAGACTTGTAGGTGATTTAGGGCATCCATGCACTATTCATCCAGTAATTCTAGCTCATTCAGTCACGAGACCCAACATTCTTCATCTGTAATGAGATTTTGCATTGATATCCTTAGAGATGGGAGCTCAATCTCAATGGGGAGGATGGATTCTGATCTGTAGACTAGGGAGAATGGGGTGGCACTTGTTGGTGTGCGGATGCTAGTGTGGCAGGCCCATAAGGCGAGATTTAGCTATAGATGTCTATCACGACCGATGTCATTGACTATTTTTGTAAGGATTTTAAAGATGGTTTTATTGGTGGCTTATGTTTGGCCATTTCCTTAGGGGTAATACGGAGTGGAAAAGTGATGTTGGATGCTGAATTTTTGGAAGAGATCAGGGTATGTGCAGGATCATCATGGAAAAAATAGGCCCTTAAGTGGCAATGAAAACTCAAAAATTCAGAGTTAGGCAACTTGACATAAATATTTGAATAGGTTATCTATATTATTTCAAAAATATGTAAGAATAGAATCCATAGAAAATTGAATGTAGTTTCTAAACTACTAGGTTTATTTTTTATTTTTTAAAATCTATTTGGTGAAAATTTTAAATTTCAATGCAGTAGTACTTAAATTTCAAGGAAAAAATAAGAAGCAGGTGTCTGTCTGACCACCCTAACCACAATAAAATTATAATATTTTTTAATAATATGTTAGATATAAGTAGAGGACTCATGTCCCGATGTGATGCATATTTTTTTATAATATTTCTCCAAGTAAATAATTAATTATAATTTTTTTATTACAACTTTTAAAAAATATTAAAAATCGTATGTCTGACCACTTTAACTTGGTCAAAAATTCATTAAATTCAATCTCTTTTTTTTTAAAATCTTATAGTATGCAAAGTATTGAATGTTTCGGATTCAAAAAATGTGATACCGTTTGAAAGCTATAGATGTTTTTCAATCAGCCTATCAATCAAGACTTTAGTCATAATTCAAATAGAAAATGAATAATAATTATTTATTAAATTCAAATTAAAACATAATTTATATTGGTAGAAAGCTGAGAATATACTTTAAAAACCCTTTTCGTTTCACCAATTTTGGGTAAAAAAAAAGTCATCAACCACATGGGCTATCATATCACTTACATATCACCACTTTTTGGCCCATCATGATCCTGCACATACCCATCACGAACATGCTGATTCTTGAAAGGTGTCCCATTATCTGAGATGATAGCTTGGGGGACACCGTATCGAAAAATGAGGTAGTTCAAGATGAAATTATATATCTTCTTTCCAATTATGTAGGTCATGGGAATGGTGTCGACCCACTTTGTGAAGTAATCTATGACGGTGATAATGAATTTATGGCCATTAGATGAGGTGGGGGTGATTTTACCAATGAGATCGAACCCCCACTGCGAAAAGGGCCAAGGTGTAATGATTGGATGAAGCTCCTGAGCTAGTACATGGATGAGGTCACCATCCTATTGACACTGCACACATTTTTTGACAAAGTCATGCGCTTCTCTTTCCATAGTAGGCCAATAGTATCCGGTCCTCAACAATTTCTTAGCCATGGTCATTCCTCTTGAGTGTGAACCAAAAATACCGTTATGTACCTCAGTTAGAGCAGTCAATGCTTCTTTAGGGTTTAGGAAACATAACAAGGTTCCTTCAATGCTCCTACGGTAGAGGGTTTCTCCTAAGATGACAAAGCGGGTTGAATTTTTGATGAAGGCACATTTAAGGTCAAGGCTATGTTAGTAGGGAGGACTCCTATTCTTAAGTAAGTGTAGATGTCATGGTACAAGGTATCACCAAGACCAATGAGTTCACACACGAATTCAGAATCCCGTACCTCGAATGTTGGTACGAGAAGCTGCTCTACAAGGAATTCTTGCTTTGGGATGTTGTGTGGGATCTCCAGGAGTGATCCAATTGTAGCCATTATGTCCAGTTCTCTATTGTTTTCTCTAGATAGTTGTTTGAATGTAATATCAATGAATGACTCCTTGAGGCTCTCCACCAATTTCTTCTATGGAGTCAATTTATCATCCTTTGTTTGGTATTCACCATTGACTTGATTGATGATAAGCTGAGAGTCTCCATATACCTTTAGTGACATGATCCACCATTGTGCAACAATTCTCAGTCCTATAACAAGAGCCTCATATTCAACAATATTGTTTATGCATGGGAAATACAACTTGTAGGATTTGGGTATGCAATCTCCTTGTGGAGTGATGAAAAAAATTCTCGTTCCCAACCCATGTTGCATGTAGGATCTGTACAAATACATCTTCTAGTGGTATGCCACACTTAGGTTGAAAATTGATTCGTTAGGGAATTTTGAAACAAGTGGGTTTTCTACATATATAGTATTGGACTAACTGCCAGCATCTCCCTTCGGGTTCGCGACATGGTTTAACCACCTCCTGTGGATCTTAACTAAAGCTTTTATCGAGAATTAATAGGTCAATCTTTTGGTGAAATGACAAGGCCAACAATTGGTATCAAAGCAGGTCATGGGTTTGAACCCCTCGGGTGATGTTGAGGGGGGGATTGCTGGACTAACCGCCAGCATCTCCCTTTGGGTTCATGACATGGTTTAACTGCCTCTTGTGGATCTTAACTGAAGCTTTTATCGAGAATTAATAGGTCAATCTTTTGGTGAAATGACAAGGCCAACAATTGGTATCAAAGCAGGTCATGGGTTTGAACCCCTCGGGTGATGTTGAGGGGGGGATTGCTGGAGTAACCGCCAGCATCTCCCTTTGGGTTCACGACATGGTTTAACTGCCTCTTGTGGATCTTAACTGAAGCTTGTATTTGGCATTAACAAGTCAATCATTTGATGCAACGAAAAGGCCAACATATAGGTGCCTCCACCAATTGGTTTGCAATTACTTGTCCTTTGATGGCCTTGCGCTCCACATATTCAATGCCATGCTCTATTAGGATCAGAATCCACTTGGTTGTCCGTCTTGTGAGAGTGGCTTTGGAGAGTAGGTATTTGCGTAGATCTATCTTTGTGATTAGCTTGATCTGATGCGCCAACATGTAGTGTCTAAACTTTTGATCTACAAATATGATGATTAGATAAGCTTTCTCAATAGGTGTGTAATTTAGCTCATGTCCTACCATGGTCCTGTTGATATAGTATATTTCTCTTTCCCTTCTATTTTCATCATGTCGGGCCAAGAGAGTGTCAAGAGCTGTTGTTGTTGCTGAGATGTATAGGATAAATGGTTTTCTTGGAATTGGTAGCATTAAAATTGGTGGTGTGAGTAAGTATTCCTTGATTTTGTTGAATTCTTGGTTGCATTTATCATCCCACTTGTATGCTACCCCCTTGTGGAGTAGATAAGAATATGGGATTTGTTTGTCTTCCAGTTGTGCTATGAATCTGCGGATAGACTGGAGCTTTCCTTGTAGGCCTCTTAGCTACTTTAGTGTCTTGGGTGCTCCCATCTTGAGGATCACCTTGAATTTGTTAGGATCTACCTTGATTCCTCTCATTGACACAATATACCCTAGGAGCTTACTTGATTGTACTCCGAAGATGCACTTCTTTGGGTTGAGTCAAACTTTGTACTTTTCCAACCTGTCAAAAATGGAGGTCAAAGTTGATATGTGGTCTCATATTTTCCTTGATTTAGCCAATATATCATCAACATAATCCTCCATAGTCTTATGAACCATGTCGTGAAAGATCAATGTCATGGCTCTCTGATAATTTTCTCGTGCATTCTTTAGCCCAAATGGCATCATATTCCAGTAGTAGGTCCCCCATGGACATGTGAACGTTGTCTTGTGCTGGTCTTCCTTTCCTATCATGATTTGGTTGTATCCTGAGAAATCATCCATTAGTGATAGCATCTCGTGTTTGACCGCCATATCCACTATCATGTCAAATTTTGGTAGCGAAAAGTCATCCTTGGGACACGCTTTGTTTAAGTCTTTGAAATCGGTACAGATGTGGATGCCCCCATTTGGATTTGAGATAGGTACAAGATTTGAAAACCATTCTGGATAATTAATTGGCCCTATGAATCTTGCATCCATGAGCTTCTACAATTCCACTTTGACTAACAAGGCTATTTGGGGGCGCATCTTTCTCAACTTCTCTCTTACTGGCTTTTCCCCTCGATACACAACTAAGTGATGAACCACCACTTCTAGATCAAGACCTGGCATGTCAACATAAGTCCATGGAAAGTTTACTTTTCTTTCTTTTAGGAATGCAACTAAGAGTTCTTGTTCTTCCATGAGAAGTTACTTGACATAGAACATGAGGTGAAGTGTTTCCTTTCTTCCTAGATTGATGGGGTTAAACTATTCTGCTAGGACTGCTGACTTTTCTTGATGAAGTGTAGTGAGTGGAAGATTGAATCCTTCATCCTCCAGTGCCTTAGAGAGGTTATCATTGTTGGATGCATCTTATATTTTCACTATTTTATGGTTAGAGAGTGCCACAGTGTGGTTTTCACTCAAGGACCTTGAGATTATTCTCAATCGTTTTCTTTTATGACTGAAGGATTCAATCCTCTCCCCATAATAGGCTTGAGTGTCCAGTGTGATGTCAAATCCAACCTTATGATCTCCATATGGTACTATGTCCCTCAATCCTATGAACTCTAAGAGTGCCTCATCATTTTCGAACGTGTCCAAAACCTATGGTCCTCATTGGTCATAGTCAATGAGTTGAGGGTAGACCAATTTTATTTCATGGGTTTGGTGTTCCAACTCAAATGATAGGGTTTTATTCATGAGTAGGGAGGAGTCTTCAAAAAGCATGGGTAAGCTGGTTATGGTTTCCTCATCGTCACTACTACTATACACATCTATTATGTCAAAGGTAAATTTATCCATGACTCGACCTGTGGACATGAGTAACTAGAGGGAAACTGTAAATTGCTAAGTGGAAGTCCTGACTGTGTTAATTGGGGGTCTGCGATCACGTATGGTTATACTCGGAGGGGTACAACCGAGACCAAGGTTCTTCATTCATTTCTCAACAATGATGGGCTCCAATTGAGCATTTTTGTTCCTCCCATGACTTTCATTTCTGTTATAACCCATCCCAAGCATCATTTGTAGTCCTTTGCTTCTTTCATCCATGGGAAGATTGGGCGTAGGTCTTTCATCTTGATATAATGAGCTTGAAATTTCTCTTTCATCCACTATCTCCTAACTTAGATTCCCCCAACATCAGAATCTAGAAGGGTCTTCCTTGAAAGTGTGGGAAGGTGTTTCAGTTGGTTGGGGTTGCCCATGTGACCTAGGAGATTGAGGTAACTCTCTTATGACAAAAGCATTCTTCTTCATTATGTATTCCCCAAACCCATTGTCTTGGATCATGAGGTTGATGTCAGATATGTTGGGGATGGAGGGTGTCTTTGTCCCAAAAGTGGAGGCTATGTTGGATGGGTCTCTATATGGATTGGAAGGGCCTTCATCATTCTTTGGGACTGGGGGAACTTTATAGTACTTGGCCTTTAGATTCTTGTAGTAGGCGAAAGGCTCAAGACCACCATGTATTGTGACTTCTTCATTTTGGTATGAAAATTTGATGCATTGGTGGAATGTTGAGGTGACCGCCTTCATCCCATGGATCCATGGGTATCCCAGGAGGATATTGTAGGTCAAATCAAGGTCAAGGATCTGATAGGTAGTTTCCATAATGGCTAGGTCCCCACTTGGATTGGGAGTTTGATAGTGCCTTGAGACACTCTTTCCTGATCATCATATGCTCTAATTGTAATGACTTTCTCCTTCTCAATGGAATCTTCAGAGATTCCCAGGTTCTTTATAAGTTTGAGCAAACAAATGTTGAGGCCTGCACCTCCATCCACCAAGAACCTTTTGACCTTACTCTTGTGAACCAGGACTTGAAGGTGGAGTGCACGGTTATGAGAGGGTTGGGCGGGGAATTCCTAATCAGAGAACGTGAGGAGATTTGGCCTGATGGTGTTACCGACCATAGCTTGGAATTGCTTTGTATCAAGTTTGGCAGAGATGGTAGATGAAGCCAATGATTTTTCAAGGATCTCTCTGTGAGCAGTTGAAATCTTCAGTAACTCCATGATAGAGATCTGAGCAGGGGTTATTTTTAATTGGTCAAGGACATTGTAACCATTAGGAATGGATTTGTGATTTGAGGTGGGGGTCCTAGATGGCTGTGATGCCTCGACAATGGTGACCTTGTTATCGCATGTGGTGAGTCCACAATCAACATTGGCTCCCTGGATACTGAAAATAGTTACCATTTCATTAAGGCATGTGAAAACCCCTTCATATATGTGGTTAACTTTGCCAAATTTTTGCTTACCTTTATCATTTCCTTGATTGTGGTCGGGCATCGGATTCGTGTATATTTTCAAATCTTGATTTCTACCCGGTTGGTCAACATTTATGATTTTTTCATCGATAAGATCTTGGATGAAATTTTTCAATTTCATGCAGTTGGCAGTTGTATGTCCCTTGATTTTATGATAATTGCAAAGAAAATTTTCATTGTACCAAGGGGGTTTTACCATGGGCTCTGCATACTTCTCAGAAGTGGGAATTTTGATGTGGTTCTCATTGACCAACTTCTTCATGATAGACTCAATTGATTCCCCAAGGCCTATGAATTTTTGCTTGGGGGGATACCTATTTCGTGGAGGTGGTCCCCCTCGATTATTCAGGTTGTTCATTTGATTGTTGGGAGGTGGTTGTTGTGCTACTACATTGGTTTGAAAATTTTTGTGGTTGTTATTTTGCAGTTGATGATGTGTTTGGACATTCTATTTTGGAGCATTGATGATGACCTTGGCATCGACCACTCCATCATTGGTGATATTCCTATTTTTCCCCCATGTGTGAGGTTTCTCATAATAACTGGTGGATGGGCGACTATCTTGACATTCATGATAGGAAGACATTCCCCCTCGCGTAGCAACAACCCTTTTGATGTTGAGCACCTTAGGGATTAGTTGGTCATATGTGGTGATGCATTGCATCTTGACGTAAAATGCCAAGTTCTCATCCAGATTAGCAATGATAGTGAAAATTTATTTCTCTTTTGGCATGGTCCACTTGCTTCGATTGGCCTTGGATCACCATTTTTATAGGAAGGAGGTGAATAATTCCCCCTTTGCTTGTTTGATTTCGGATAGTTCCTCTAGACTGACATTCATGCCCATGTTGAATATATATTTTTTGAGGAATATGTCTACAATTTCTTGGAATACTTTGATTCCCATAGGTAGATGAGAGAACCATTCCATGGCAGCGCCAACCAAACTTTGGGGAAAAAAACCACATTAAGTATGTATCGTTGTATGCAACTTCCATGCAATGTACTTGGAATTCCCTGTTGTGATATTTAGGGTTTCCCAATCCATGATACTTATCAAATTTGGGGATTTTGAATCCCTTTGGAAATGATATCATTGCAAGGCTACAGCCAAAAGGATAGGGACATAGATTACTGGGTGTCCTTGCCATTTTTCCTGATCGAAGATCAAGCACTTGTTGCGAGAGACATTTGATTTGTGCCATCACATCATTTTGTGGATCAAGAGGTGGAATGAACATGTTTTGAGATGGTTGAGGTGTTTGATTGATGGGTGGGGTGTTTGTGGGGGTTTGTTGCAAGCTTTGTTGTGCGATTAGGGCCTACTGATATGCCTACATTTGTTGTTGGACCAATAACGCTTGTTGTTGGTCATGTTGCTATTGTGCCAACAAAGCTTGTTGTTGGTCTTGTTGTTGTTGTGCCAACAAGGCTTGTTGTTGTGCCAACAAGGCTTGTTGTTGTGCTTGAAAATCTTGTAGGGATTGTTGATACACTTGTTAATGGATTGCTTACAATTGTGCCTAGTATTGTGCTTGCGCCTATTGGGCTTGGTATTGGGCTTGAGCTTGAGCTTGTGCTTGTTGGGCTGCTTGTGAAGCTTGAGCAACTTGTGTGGCTTGAGTGGCTTGAGCTACTTGTGTAGCTTGTGTGGCTTGAGCTGCTTGCACAGCTTGCACAACCTATTTTTGTTGGAGTAAAGCTTGGACTTGGGTAGCTTGTTGCGTCAGTTGTGCAACTAATTGCGCTTGTGCTTGCTGAGCAACTAGCTATGTAGCTTGTTGATTTCATTGAAGTGTCCTTGATGGGAAGCTTGATGAGTTTCTTGCACCATGGTGATAAATGAGTTGGTCGTGTTGAGTTTCTAGTGCCAAAATGTGAACCCCAATCCTAGACCTACACAAACATAGCAAACAAACACAATGTTAGATCAAATGCAAGTGGGAATCAAGATTCCCCATGAAATCCATTTATAAGTGCAAAGAATAAGAAATGAGATGAACACAAACAAATATGAAAAAAATCTATCAAATCCTATTCAAGGGAAACCAAATTGTTGATCCCATGGGGGAATTGGTGCCAATTATGTGTAGAAATTGGCCCTTTCCCAACTGCTTTGTAAGCTCTTTGATGAAATTTTGGCATAACCTAGCTATGAAATCATAAAATGAACAAGACTTGATATCAAATGGATAAAATTAGCTCTCAATGTGATTAGAGTAACTTTTATCTAAGTCGTGGATCCTCATTCCAAAGGAAATCTTTCTATTTATAGAAGAGCAAGATGGAAGAATGAGCAAAATGGATGAATGTGGGATCATTCAACATCCAATGGCCAAGTGCCTCTTGTCAATATGTGAATGGAGGAAGGTTGTGCACATTTTGATGATTGTGCACAATAAATGATATTAGGTAAAATTTGAAATTCATGAAATGACTTGTAAGAGGGAAAAGGAATGAATTAAATGCCACTTGGCTCAATGCACAAGGACATGCACGAGGAATGAATGTCTTGTTGGAAGGAAAAATCCACTTGGAGGAATATTCCCATAAATATTCCATGTTGAAAGGAAATAGAGATTTAATAAATCAATTAGATGTATTCTCATGTGCAAGTGGCAGAATTTAGAGAATTTAGAAGATTGGGATTAAATTAATAAAGATTTTGGTGATTTAACAATTTTGACTTAGATTTTATGATTTATTTAAATCAAAGTTGAGAGGAAAGTGGTTTAGACTTTAATTAAATAAAGATTTTGATTTATTTCAACTAAAAGGGGATGATGTTAGATTAAATTAAATAAGGTTTAATTTATTCAATTTAATAGGATGAGTTTAGAGATTTAATTAAATAAAATGAATTATTTAATTAAATAGAGACATAGGGTTAATTAAGTCAAATTAATTGATTTAATGAACAGGGAAGAATGACTTAATCAGATAAATAATGATTTATTAAATTAAGGGATGAAAGGCGATGATGAGATGAGAAGGTGACTTAGAATGAAACGATGTTAGCAATCAAGATCAAGTGTGTCGGTATATTTTCCATGTCTACAAAATGAATATGGTTGATAGATTTGGGGGGAAATTTGTTTGGACAAGAAAGTCAAACAAATGGAGTTAATGAGGGAATATTCCTTGAGAATATGCCTTATGAGGGAAAATAGTGATTTAATAAATCAAAATAAATGATTTATTGTGCAAGTTACATTATCTAGAGGATGTGACATGGATTAGAATTAGTTTTAATCATGATTTGATTAATTTTAATGGAGGTTAGTTGATTGTGACATTCAACTTAAATATTTGGATTTATTCAATTAAATAAAGGAACTTTTGGAGATTAATTAAATAAAATTGATTTATTTAATTATAGAGAAGAATATGATTTAATAGAATGATATATTTAATTAGATAAAGTTGATTTATCTAATAAAGATTGATTTAATTAAAAGAGGAAAGATGATGAATTTTAATCAGATAAAGTTTATTTGATTAAAATGGTTTGAAGAAGGATAATTAAGGATAAAATGAAATTAGTGATTCCAAATTAGGTGCATGTATATTTTACGTGCCTACATTTTTCTCCTCTTTGAAGCAATGTACCTATTGCATCGATTCAAACAAAGATGCTGTGAAGATCGAAATTAAAAAAAAAATTGATTTTTTCGGATGTCCCAGTGAAAAGAAGTACGTTGGTACATTGCCCCCTTGAAAGATTGAGTTAAAAGTTCAATTTGAGGGTCATTCTCACAAAAAATAGGTTCAAGATGGATGTATGGATGGATCTATATGGTAATGATGATGCAAATGAGATGGATTAAGATGCTTAGAATAACAAATCTATATTATCCTAAATAACTTAAATGATGATGGAATGCAAGTGGGTTGGATGAGATGGATGATGTTGTCTTATGATGATATGATATGAGTATGTAGGATGGATGTAGATGTTTTATGAATGTAGGATGAATTCAAATGTTTTATGAATGTAAGATGGATGCATTGATGAAATGATACTATGTTAGCATGAAAGAGGATAGAAGAATGAGAGGGATCAACCCTTGAATCCAAGATGATGCAAAAGTCCAACAAGTATATTAGTCATTGAGAGTTTATTAGATATGATGATGATGTATTGCTTATCCAAGGATGGGAGAGATAAAGAGCATAACTTTCCTTATGTTTGATAACACACATAGGTACGATGCATCAAGGTATAAAGAACTAGGATGGTGTTGCACCTAGTGTGATGGACTTTGACTCAACAATCAGATAGGAGTACTCTTGTTCACACATGACATATGAAACCTTATTCACAATGTAGTTCATATATTCTAAACATCTCAGACCAAAACATAGAAAAGAAAGCCTTCCTATGTGGTCAATAAGACATCTAAAACACCTTCCCTACAAAACCAAAAAAAGCATGCATGACCAGGTTATATTACACGGACATCCAACAAGAACAGTAGATACAAAGATAATGATCATTGCCCCATTCCTTTCTCTCTAAACCATTTTGATTAGGCATCATTGAGAGGTCCTTGGAGTGAACACAAAATAAGGTAAGTCAAAAGACCAAGATAAAGAAAACAAACAAGCTAATGTTCTTCATACCGCTAGCCAAGACTAAACTATGGTGATGCTTGATGTTGATGTCCACTGTAGGAAGGATGCATCCTAGGACATGTTGTGATTCGGTGATGATGAGATTGACTAGATGATAAGCTATTGATACCAAGAGTTGACCAACTTGCTAACTTATTGACCCAGACTTGAGACTTTGACAATTGAGCTTTTACGTTTTAACTTGCTAGACTTGCTTCCGATTAACTTACCAAAGGATGAAAATGACGATTGATTTATTAGGAATGATGATTATTTTGGGTGAGAGTGAAATGAGATGGATGCATCATTTTGGGGTTTTTTCAAATATTTGGATGTTTTTGGTGTTTTGAAATGTTTTGAGGCTATTTTTGGATTTTGATATTTTTCAACTTTTTGGATTTTCAATTTTTTCAATTTTTTTAGTTTTCTAAGATTTTGACCAAGAGACTAACCTAAAGATGTATCCTAGGGGTCTCAAGAGTTGATCAATAGATTATCCTTTCCTACATTATATATGTAGAGACCACGTAGTTCGAATGGCAACTTGAAAAATTTACAAGATGAAGATATAAACAAATGATGTATTGCCAGCTTATTATGACAGACTCCTAAAGGACTTACCTAGGGTGTCTCGGGGAATTATCAAAGATCAACCTTGCCGACATTCAAGCTCATAGATGAAATAGTTCGGTAAGATGACTCTATTTTTTATTTTTTCGACTTTAACATGTTTTTGGATTTTTGATTTTTTGATGTTTTTTGGATTTTTTTGAAGGATTTTATGATGTTTTTGGATTTTTGGATTTTTTGATTTTAAGGAAGATCACAAGAATATACACGAATCCGATCCACTGCAGGTACAATAATATGCCCCTAGCATGGTGTGATATAATACTTCAATAAAGGCAGGACAAAGTGACCTTAGGAATATGCCAAGTAGTACTAGGGTGGAACATGATACGAACACAAGATCAAGCTATGGTACGAATGTAGATGGATGGATGTGAGATTAATGATGGATGAATGGTAAGATGTAATGGATAAGTGAGTGTGTAAATTAAGCTACGAAGATCTTGGTGGATGGAGAGTGCTTTATTTACGCTTGATGCTTGTTTGCTAGGTTTTCACCAAGGTACTTGTCCAAAGCGCCACCAAAGTGGTTTTCACTAGAGAACAATTTTTTTTCTTTACTGTTTTTAACCCTTTTTTCTGATTTTTTTGGATTTTTATATTTTTTGAATTTTTTTGTTGTCACCAAGACGCATGTTTACCAAGTTTTCATCAAGGTGACCATTTTTTCAGGACATTTTCTAATTTTTTAAATATTTTTTGGTTCTATACCTTGAAAGATTTTAAGAATAAAACTTTTTAAGATGGGAGTTGTTCATGGGCTCCTATAGAGGTTCCCCTTTGGGTGTTGACATTCGATATTCTCCTGACTTGCAACTCACTGTGATGATGAGAGGTCCCAACCAATTGGGTTCAAATTTTCCCTTGCTATTCAAATTTGGCACGTTCTTTTGATTCTCTTTCAACACTAGCTCATTGAATTGGAAGGTCTGCCTCCTGATTTTCTTGTTGTAGCTATTTTTGTGGCGATTCTAATAGACTTGTAGGTGATTTAGGGCATCCATGCATCACTCATCTAGTAACTCTAGCTCCTTTAGTCGTGAGACCCGATATTCATCTATAATGAGATTTTGCAGTGATATACTCAAGGACGAGAGCTTGATCTTAATGGGGAGAATGGATTCTAATCCATAGACTAGGGAGAAGAGGGTGGCATCTATTGGTGTGCGGATGCTGGTGCGATAGGTCCATAAGGTAGGATTTAGCTATAGATGCCAATCATGACCGATGTCATTGACTATTTTCTTAAGCATTTTCAGAATGGTTTTGTTGGTGGCTTTTGCTTGGCCATTGACTTAAGGGTAATATAGAGTGGAAAAGTGATGTTGGATATTGAATTTCTAGCACAGGTTGCAAACATCCTAATTTTTGAAAGGTGTCCCATTATCTGAGATAATGGCCTAAGGGACACTATATCGATAAATAAGGTAGTTGAGGATGAACTTAGATATCTTATTTCCAGTTATGTAGGTCATGGGAATGGCTTCAACCCACTTTGTGAAGTACTCCATGGCGGTGATGATGAATTTATGGCTATTGGATGAGGTGGGGGTAATTTTACCGATGAGATTGAGCCCCCACTGTGAAAAGGGCCAAGGTGTAACAATGGGATGAAGCTTTTGAGTTGGTGCATGGATGAGGTCCCCATACTGCTGACACTACAAACATCTTCTAACAAATTCATGTGCATCCCTTTCCATTGTGGGCCAATAGTATCCTGTCCTTAGCAGTTTCTTAGCCAAAGTCATACCATTTGAATACGAACCACAAATGTCGTTATGTCCTCAGTTAAAGTAGTCAAGGATTCCTCAATATTTAGGCAACGTAAAGGGGTCCCTTCGATGCTCCTACGGTAGAGGGTTTCTCCTAGGATGATAAAGTGGGTTGACTTCTTCATGAAGGCTCGTTTAAGGTTCGAGGTTATGTCAATAGGGAGGAATCCTATTCTTAAGTAAGTGTAAATGTCATGGTACTAGAGATCCTTGGGACCAATGAGTTCACACACAAATTTAGACTCTGGTACCTTGAATGATGGTATGAGAAGTTTCTCTAAAAGGAATTCCTGTTTTGGGACGTTGTGTGGGATTTCCAAGAGTGATCCGATTGTGGCCATAGTATTTGCTGCCTTGTTGCTAGATCTTGGTATCTTCTCAAAGGTGACATAAATATAGGATTCTTTGAGGCTCTCCATTAGTTTCTTGTATGGTGTCATCTTGTCTTCCTTTTTTTGGTATTCACGATTGACTTGGTTGATGATAAGCTATGAATCTCCACAGACCTTGAGTGCCATGATCCTCCATTATGTAGAAATTCTTAATCCTATAACAAGAGCCTCATATTCGGTGATGTTGTTTGTGTAGGCAAAGGACAACTTATAAGATTTGGGTATACAATCACATTGTGGCGTTATGAAGAAGATTCCAGTGCCTAACCCATGCTATGTGTGAGATCCATTGAAGTACATTTTCCAATGGTATGCTACATTTCTGTTGAAGATGGATTCTTTGGGGAACTCTAATACCAATGGATTATCCACATACATCGATGCTTCTGCTAGCCAATTTGTAATTACCTATCCTTTGATGGCCTTGTGCTCTACATATTCAATGTCATGCTTTGGTAATATAACAACCCACTTAGTTGTCCTTCCTGTTAGAGTTGCTTTGGAAAGTAGGTATTTGAGTGGATCTATTTTTGCGATTAGCTTGATCTGATGTGCCATCATGTAGTGTCTAAAATGTTGAGCTGCAAACACGATTGCTAGACAAGCTTTTTCAATAGGTGTGTAATTCAGCTCATGTCCTACCATGGTCCTGTTGATGTAGTATATTGTTCTCTCTCTTTTGTTTTCATCATGCTAGGCTAAGAGAGTGTTGAGAGCTATCATTGTTGCTATATGTATAGGAGAAATGGTTTTCCTAGAATTGGCGGCATTGGAACTAGCGGTGTGAGTAGGTATTCCTTGATTTTGTTGAATTCCTGGTCATATTTATCATCCCATTTGTATGCTACCCCCTTGTGGAGTGGATGAGAATATGGGATTTTTTTGTCTGCCAACTTTGCTATGAATCTGCAGATAGACTAGAGCCTCCCTTGTAGGATTCTTTGTTGCTTTAGTGTCCTAGGTGCTTCCATTTCAAGGATCGACTTGACTTTGGTGGGATCTACCTCAATTCCTCTCATTGACACGATATACCTCAGGAGCTTTCCTGATTGTACTTCAAAGACACACTTCTTTGGGTTGAGGCGGACCTTGTACTTTTCCAACCTATCAAAAATGGAGCTCAAAGCTGATATGTGGTCCCATATTTTCCTTGATTTAGCCAATATGTCATCCACATAATCCTCCATTTTCTTATGAATCATGTCATGAAATATCAATGTCATGGATCTCTGATAAGTTTCTCTTGCGTTCTTTAGCCAAAATGACATCATATTCCAACAGTAGGTTCCCCACGGACATGTGAACGTTGTCTTGTGTTGGTCCTCCTTCGCTATCATGATCTGATTATATCCTGGGAACCCATCCATTAGCAATAGCATCTCATGTACGACCGTCATATCCACTATCATGTCGATGTTTGGTAGTGGAAAGTCATCCTTGAGATACGTTTTGTTTAAGTCTCTAAAATTAGTGCAGATGCGAATGCCCCCAGTGGGTTTTGAAATAGGTACCAAGTTTGATATCCACTCTGGATAATCAATCAAGCGTATTAAACTGACATCCAAGAGTTTCTGCAATTCAATTTTGACTAGCAAGGCTATTTGGGGATGCATCTTTCTGAGCTTTTGTCTCACGGGTTTTGCTTCAGGATATACCATCAAGTGGTAAACTACTACCTTTGGATCAAGCCCCGACATGTTAGCATAAGTCCATGTAAAGTTTAATTTTCTTTCTTTTAGGATTGCAACTAAGAGTTCTTGTTCTTCCATGAGAAGTGATTCAACATAAAAAGTTATGTGCGCTACCTCCTTTGTTCGCACGTTGACAAGATTATATTATTCTACTAGGACCGCTGATTTTTCTTGATGAAGCGCAATGAGGGGAAGATTGAATCCTTCATCCTATGACACCTTAGAGAGGTTTTCACCATTGGACGTGTCCTTTATTTTTCCTATTTTATGGTCAGAGAGTACCATAGTGTGGTTTTCACTCAAGGACCTTGAGATTATTCTCCATTTCTCACTTTTGCAACTGAAGGATTCAATCGTGTCCCCATAATAGGCTTGGGTGTCCAGTGTGATGTCCAATCCAGCCTTATAATCTTCATTTGGTACTGTTTCTCATAATCCAATGAATTCTGAGAGAACCTCATCATTTTCGAACGTGTCCTAAATCGGTGGTCCTCATTGGTCATAATCAATGAGTAGGGGGTAGATCGAGTTTATTTTGTGGGTTTGGTGGTCTGACTCAAAGGATAAGGTACTAATCATGAGTAGGAAGGAGTCTTCAAAAATCATGGGTAGGCCAATTATGGTATCCTCATCATCACTACTACTACAAACATCGGTCATGTCAAAGGTAAAGTTATCTAAGGGAAGACCTGTGGATACTGGTGGTTGTAGGATGGCTTTCATTATCTTAGGGGGAGTCCTAACTGTGTCAATTGGGGGACTTCTGCCACATATGGTTACACTCAGAGGGGTACACCTAAGGCCAATATTTTTCATTTGTTTCTCCACAATAATGGGTTCCAATCATCTGGTGTTGTTTTTTACAAGACTTGCATTCTTATTGTAACCCATGCCATACATCATTTGAAATCCTTTGCTTCTTTCATCCATGGGAAGATTAGGGTATGTGTAGGATCATCATGGAAAAAATAGGCCCTTAAGTGGCAATAAAATTTAGAAAAATTAGAGTTAGGCAACTTGACATAAAAATTTCAATAAGTTATCTATATTATTTCAAAAATATGTAAAAATAGAATTTGTATAAATTTAATGTAGTTTCTAAACTATAAGGTTTATTTAGAAAAAAAAAAAAAATCTATTTGGTGAAAATTTAAAATTTCAATGCAATAGTACTTAAATTTGAAGGAAAAAATAAGAAGTAGGTGTCTGTCTGACCACCCTAACCACAATAAAATGATAATATTTTTTTATAATATTTTAGATATAAGTAAAAGACTCATGTCCTGATGTGATGCATATTTGTTTGTGATTTTTTTCCAAGTAAATAATTAATTATGAATTTTTTATTACAACTTTTAAAAAATATAAAAACTCGTACGTCTAACCACCTTAACTTGGTCAAAACTTCATGAAATTCAATTTTTATTTTTTTAATCCTATAGTATGCAAAGCATAGAACGTGACACATGTTTTAGATTAAAAAAATGTGATACCGTTTCAAAGCTATAGATTTTTTTCAATTAGCCTATCAAATAGAAAATGAATAATAATTATTTATTAAATTCAAAATAAAGCATAATTTATATTGTGGAAAGCTGAGAATCTCCTTTAAAAACCCTTTTCGTTTCATCAATTTTAGGTAAAAAAAAAGTCATCAGCCACATGGACCATCATATCACTTACATATCACCACTTTTTGGCCCATCATGATCCTGCACATACCCATTAGGCACATTCCTTTCTTCTTGATAGAGGAGACTAGATACATCTCGCTTGTCCACAACTTCTCAACCTAGATCTCCCCAACTCCTAAATCAGGAGGGATCCACTCTGATGGTTTGAGTTGTTTTAGTAGTGGGCTATGCTTGTTCATGTGATCCGCGAGATTGAGGTAACTCCTTGACTACAAAGGCTCCTTTCTTCAGTCTATATTCCCCACATCCATTGTCTTGGATTTTAAGCTTGATGTTGGATATGTTGGGTATGGTGGGTGTCATTGTCCCAGAAGTGGAGGCTATGTTGGATGGGTTTATATATTGAGTTGAGGGGCCTTCATCGTTCTTTGGGACTTGGGGTACTTTATAATACTTGGCTTTCAGGTTCTTGTAGTAGGCGAAGGGCTTAGGATCACCATAGATTGTAATCTCTTGGTTTTGGTATGAAAATTTGATACATTGATGGAAATTCGATGCATCTTCTTGAATCCCATGTGGGCACCCCAAGAGGATGTTATATGGTATATCAAGGTCAAGCACTTGATAGGTGGTTTCCAGAACAGCTGACCCTACTAGAATAGGGAGTTGAATAGTGCCCTGAGACACTCTTTATTGATCATCGTAAGCCCTGATTGTGATACCCTTACCTTTTTCAATAGAATCTTAAGAGATTCCCAGATTCTTTATAAGCTTGAGTGAACAAATGTTAAGGCCTACACCCCCATCCACCAAGACCCTTTTGACTTTATTTTTGTGAACCAGGACTTCAAGGTGGAGTGCACAGTTGTGAGATGGTTGGGCGGGGAAGTCTTGATTAGAAAAAGTGAGGAGATTCAAAGTGGTGATGTTACCGACCATAGATTAGAATTCCTTCATATCAAGGTTGGAAAAGATGGTAGATGACACCAATGCTTCCTCAAGGATTTCTCTGTGGGCAACTGAAATCTTCAGTAACTCCATGATGGAAATCTGAGTAGGGGTTCTTTTTAATTGGTCAAGGATATTGTAACCATTAGGGAAAAATTTCTGACATGAGGTGGAGGTCCTAGATGGTTTGATGCCTCGAAAATAGTGACCTTGCCACCATGTGTGGTGACTCCATAATCAACGTTGGCTCCCTTGATTCTAACAATAGTGACTAATTCGTCTAGGAGGTGACTACTCCATCATACACATTGTTTACATTGCCATATTTTTGCGTCCCTTTGTTATTTCCTTGGTTGTGATCGGGCATCAGATTCATGTAGATTTTCAGATCTTGATTACCAACTGGTTGCTCAACATTTATGATTTTGTCATCGATGAGGTCTTTGATGACATTTTTCAGTTTCATGCAGTTGGTAGTTGTATGCCCCTTAAGCTTATGATAATCGCAAAGGAGATTTTCATTGTACCAGGGTGGTTTCACCTAGGCCTCTTGGTAATTATCATAGGTGGGGATTTTGATGAGGTTTTCATTGATCAAATTCTTCATGATGGATTCGATTGATTCCCCAAGGCTCGTGAACTTCCTCTTGGGGGAAAATTGGTTTCGTAGAGGTGGTCCTCCTTGATTATTGAGGTTGTTCAGTTGATTATGGGGTGGTTTTTGGTTTACCACATTGCCTTGCATGTTATTGCAATTATTGTTCTGTGGTTAATGACGTGTTTGGGAATTCTTCCTGGGAGCAGTGATGACGATCTTGACATCAACCACTCCATCATTGGTGACATTCCTATTTTTCACCCATGTGTGAGGTTTCTCATTATAGTTGATGGATGGGAAACTATCTTGGTGTTCAAGATATGTAGGTGTGCCCCCTTGTATAATAAGGTCCCTTTTGATGTTGAGCACCTTGGGGATCAATTGGTCATATGTGGTGATGCACTGCATCTTCAGATAAAATGCCAAGTTTTTGTCAAAATTAGCAATGATAGCGTAGATTTGTTGCTCTTTTGGCATGGTCCACTTGCTTTGATTGGCCTTGGATTTCCATCGCTGTAGAAAGAAAGTGAATAATTCCCCCTTTCCCTATTTGAGCAATGATAATTCGTCAAGACTAACATTTGTGTCGATGTTGAATGCATAATTCTAGAGGAATGTGTCTACGATTTCTTGGAATTTTTTGATACCCATAGGCAGATGAGAGAACCACTCAATGGCAAGAACAACCAGGCTACAAGGAAAAAACCACATCAGATATGTATCATTGTATGTGACTTCCATGCAATGTACTTCAAATTACTTGATGTGATCTTTAGGGTTTCCCAACCCATGATATTTGTCAAATTTGGGGATTTTGAATCCCTTTGCTAACAATATCATTGCAAGGATCCTGCCAAAAGGATAGGGAGACAGATTTTTGGGTGTCCTTGTTTTTCCTAATTGAAGATCCAACACTTGCTGCGAGAGCAGTTTGATTTGTGGTGACACATCATGTTACAAATTAGGAGGTGGAGTGAATGTGTTTGGAGGGGGTTGGGGTGTTTGATTGATGGGTGGGGTGTTGGTGGGGGTTTTCTACAAGCTTTGCTACACAATTACTTCTTGCATTTGTTGATGAGCCAACAACGCTTGTTGTTGGTCATGTTGTTGTTGGGCTTGCTATTGAGCCACTAGCTATTGTGCTTGGTTATCTTGTAGGGCTTGTTGATAGGCTTGTTTTTGGACTGCTTGCAATGGTGCCTAATAATGGGCTTGCGCTTGTGCTTTTTGAGCTTGATACCGTGCTTGGGCTTGAGCATGCACTTGTTGGGATACTTGTGTAGCTTGTGCAACCTATGCGGCTTGAGTGTCTTGAGTTGCTTGTGTAGCTCAGGTGGCTTGCTTTTTTTGTAGTAAAGCTTGGGCTTGAGTAGCCTGTTGTGCCTGTTGCACCATTAATCATGCTTGTGCTTGCTGAGCATCTTGTTGATTTTGGATTTGTCGGAGTGCCTTTTGGTAGGTGGCTTGTCGTGTTGCTTGCAATGTGATGCTGAATGAATTCATTGTGTTATGTTTTGGTAGTGGTGGTGGTGGATTAGGAATGGTGTTGACCATTTTGATGAGTGGAACGGTCCTGTTAATGATCAAGGTTTGAGTGGTGGATGGCATGATTGCAATGCTTGGTCCTTCGGAAACCATGCTTTTGGAGATTTGGGGAATGGTGGATGTGTTGGTTGTTGGGATTGCCTGGATAGTTGCCATCTATTGTTGCGATATCGATGGAAAGATGGGAGGATTTGACATGATGCCTTTATTCATGATAGGGGGGTTGTTCTGATTTGATTGATTAATGGTGGGTAAAGGAGGAAGACCCAACCCAAGGGGTGATGTGGATGTAATTGGTAATGGTGCAAATGGTGGAAAGATGGGTAGTGTGTTCTCCTAAATAGATGATGATGAGGGATCGAAGACTCCCCCTGCTCTGAAAAAAATACCTTCTCCTTGTGAGGTCATAGGGAGAGAGGTTGGCATGATGAGTGGACTAACTGGTGTTTCATGAAAGGATGATGAATTGGCATGATTATGAAACGTGAGCATGACATATGGGTGTAATGGCTTTACTGGGATGGATTGGCCCAATACGGTGTTTTCGTCAAACTCTTGATTATTTACAAGGGTGTGTTCTTGATGGGCATGAAGCAATGATCTTCCATTGCTAATGATTGGTGGAGTTGGAGCAATGGATGATGTGGTTTGTGGGATGCTTTGGGTGATGTTTTGGCATGGAGGTATGGGTGGGATCAGAGGCATGATCCCAAGAGGTCTCTCCACAGGGGTGCTTACATCATAGTCAGAAGGGAGTTTAGCCCCATATTTTGCTAATTTGAGCATATATTGGGAGGGATACAACCTCATCATGGCATTAATGATTCAATGATTTTCAAGATTTGGGACCATCTCAAGGATTTCATGTTGTGTCATCCCTTAGACATTGTTGGTGATGTCTTCCACTTGACCTTCCTCTTGAGGATTTTGAGGTATTGGAGGAGGATTGATTGGGAGGTCAATGGATATCATAGGGTTGAATTCTATTTCAGTTGGACTTAGATCACTTGAAGTGGATGTTCTTTGTTTTGCTCCATGTTTTTCTTGTATTGAGATTGAGTTTGAACCATAAAGAAGGGATCATTTTTTAAAAATATAAGAGATGAACCTCTAACACCTTAGATTGGTTTAAAATTTAGGCTAAAAGAAGAGAATCCAAATTTTCTTTAAGGATCAAAGGATGGGGATGAGATACAGAGGATGAATGGTGTGAATGATTGAACTCTTGAGAAATCTTGGAGGAGATACTAGAATTTTACGATGCGATTTGATTTGATTTGGATAGTGAACTTGTAAACTCTAAGAGGTTGGATGTTGTCCTAGAGTAGACTTGTACACAAGATGATAATTTGACTAAAGGTGTAAAGAAGGATTCATCAAGACACCCCTACCCAAACAAGTTTTTTTTGGATAATGAACTCCTAGACCACAAGATGTTGGATTTTATCAAGAGGTAAATTCGTTCACAAGGATTGATAATTTGATCAAATATGTGGAGAAGGATTATCTACACATATCTAACCAAATAAAATGATTTTGATTTTCCAATAATCTAGTATGGATGATGTTTTCAATATTTCAAGAGTTGTTGGTGAGATGGTATTAGATTTTGATGCTTGAGGGATGGAGGATAATGATTGATTTTGATCCTAGATTATACCTAGATAAAACTCCTTTTTGGGTATTTGTAGGATCATGATGGGCCAAAAAGTGGTGATATGTAAGTGATAATATGATGGCCCATGTGGATAACAACTTTTTATTCATTTTCTATTTGAATTACGACTAAAGTTCTGATTGATAGGATGACTGAAAAACATCTATAACTTTCAAATGGTATAATGTTTTTTGAATCTGAAACATTCGCCACATTCTATGCTTCACATGCTATAGGATTAGAAAAAAAAGAATTGAATTTCATGAAGTTTTGACCAAGTTAAGGTGGTAAGACATACATGTTTTTATATTTTTTAAAATTTGTAATAAAAAATTGATAATTAAATATTTACTTGGAAAAAAATTACAAAAAAATATGCATCACATTGGGAGATGAGTCCCCTACTTATATCTAAAATTTTATTAAAAAATATTATCATTTTATTTTGGTTAGGGTGGTCAGACAAACACCTACTTCTTATTTTTTCCCTAAAATTTAAGTACTACTGCATTGAAATTTTAAATTTTCACCAAATAGATTTATTTGTTTTAAAAAAAGACCTAGTAGTTTAGATACTACATTCAATTTGGTATAAATTCTATTGTTACATATTTTTGAAATAATATAGATAACTTATTTAAATTTTTACGTCAAGTTTCCTAACTCTGATTTTTTGAATTTTCATTGCCACTTAAGGGCCTATTTTTTCCATGATGATCCTACACATACCCTTTTACAAGATATCGGTTTTGAAGAACATGCAATACTTCCTATGTGAGAAATGAAAACCTTTGGAAGAGACTTGGATTTTGTTGGTAATAAAATTCATACAAGTTTGGATTGTTCTTTAAAGCTTTCTTGTAAAAATTATAGACTGACCTTTCTCTAACTTCAAGAAGTCTTTCAAGACGCTCCTCACGAGCTTTTGGACTAAGAGTTTTGAACTTGGATTTGAAAATTTTTATTTTGTGGGAAATCATTTGGAAGAAAACATGTGTGGGGTTCAATTGTCTCTTAATTTTGCTTAATGTGTTCTTTTTACCACAAACAATTCTTTGATTAAAGTTTTAAACTACATGTCTAGTGTCCTAATTTCTTTTCATCCCACAAAGTCCATTATGTGGGAAATCGAGGAAATTAAGGAAAAAGTCTCCTATTGTTGACTTTAGTGAAACAAAATGATGATAAAACTTGAGTACTTAGATGCCTCTAAGGATGAAATCCCTAGGGCAAGCAAGAACACTTGAATTCATCAAAGGTATTTGCTTCCCTAAAGGGTTTGAAATTTTGGGATTCTTGTGAATTTTTTTTCAAATGTTTTGAGGTCCAAGCAAAGTGTTGTCGATTCCAAGACCATGCACAATCCTCAGACGAAAAGAAAATATTTGTTGGGTTCCCGCTTGGATAAATCCAGCTACACTTACTCTTAGTGGATGATTAGATGCTTGACCACACTGGCTCCCCTCCATGGCACACACTTGTCGGGTCAGCCAAGCATCAGTACCCATGAATCTCCCATGGAATACTTCTCATGTCTACTAAAAGCCGTAAGAATGTGGGGTGGCTTCAGAACGACCATTCTCGCACCAACAAATCGATGAGGATTTTGACCTTTCTAAACAAGGGGTTTTAATGCAAACATTTCATTCTTTGGGGACCATCCATGTGGCAAGAGACCATTGCTGCCCTTCTTGTCAAAATGATCCTCGTAATACTAGAACTTTCCTCAAGTACCCAGACTTGTATACCGGCTGGAAGTCGCTTGGCTTTAGCGTGTTACTGGTTGGGTCATTGCTTGGGGTGATTACTCTTTCCCACCAGGAAGGACCTCTAAGATAAACAAAACTGAGAAAACATATCCATAGTTCGATTGATATTTGTTGAGAAACAAAGAGAGAACACACATAATATGTTCCACTCACACTCGCAAGTTTTGTTCAATTTTTAATCCCAATTCGAAATGTGGAGGCAATATTTTTGACAACTTAATATTAGAAAAATACTTTTGATTCTCAAGATCGCAGTGAGGCATGAGAGAAACACATACGCCTTTTTGATGCTATTACTTTGTGAAAAATATTAAAAAACACCAAATACAAAGGCGGAATTGAGTTCTTTTTAAAGCCCCGAAATCAAAATGTGAGAGTTGTTTGTGAAATTTTTAGAACCCAAATTGAAATTTAGTAAGTTTCTAAGGTTCAATTTTAATCCAACTTGAAAAAGATGAAATTAATGATTAACGCTAAACCCAAAAAGAAAGGTGATTTGATTTAAAACAAAAAATGAGAGTAGAAAATGGAAGCTCTAGATCATTACAACAAGCATTAGAAAATGATTTTTCAAGTCTTAATCTCAATTTTCCAACTCTAATTAGTTCGCCTTTGTTCATTTCTGATGCTTGACTTCAACACCAACCTATAAAACATCACAAATTTATCACAAATAAGAAGTCATTTATTTCAAGAAATAAATGATAACTTAACATAGAGAATGCAATTTTAAACATAATGAACGTGTCATAACAAGAAAATAATCCTTGGAAACAAGCCTTGGTTTTAGATTTAATGAACAAAGTAGAGACAACTTGTATCCGAATGAAGAAACTGCACACTAATTTTCCATGTGGCATTTTTGATACCATGCATATAGTCCATAGATATAGGTAAATAATCCACATCAAAGCCTTTAGAATCTGAATGTAAGCAAAGAGACAATAAATATCCTCAAGCGTACACAATAGCCTAGTACTCAAACATAAAATCACATGCCACATTGATTCGTAACATCAAAAGATCAAAACTTTTTCACAAAATTGTCTTGAACTTCATTATTTTGATCATAAAATGCAGTCAGACTCATTTGTACATCTAATCCCCAAACATACACAAGAAACAAGGTTCCAAATTTAATGCGTACTCCAATATTCAATGCGCCGACCAAGAAATAAATATCGGCATAACCAAATTTATGTTTGTGAAAATCTACAAATTTACACAAGCAACATACATGTATGAGATAAATGTGTAGGCCTACATGTTGCTTTCTCAAATAATATTTTGAATACTTAGAATTGAATGAATGATGTGTATCCTTAACACAATTGGCATCAATTATCATTCAATCTTGGGTGAATTTGGTGCATGATCCTCTTTTTTTTTTAAAACATACTCAAGCTAATGCAATTGGCAGGTGTAAAACCCAAATGCGATGTGGAAAATTCAACTTAATGCACAGTGAGTGCTTTTAGTGAATTCGGAAATTTTGAGTGAATGAAGCCTGGTGAATGAATGGCTTTTAAAAAAAAATCGAAGCTAATACAATTGGAATATGAAAAGCTATGCCCCAACAACCTTTGACTAGCATCGACCTAGTATAAGAAATACTTGCACAAACTTAGGATTGGGAAATGCACATTTAGCTTCCTAGGGAACAATGTAGGAATACAAATTGAATGAATGATGTGTCTTTGTTGGTGAGCAGGTGAAAGTCAGTAGATAGAGCCAACAATAAAATTGATAGCACAATCAATACCAAAACAACAATCTCCTTGAGATAATACAATGAATAATAGTATGGTTTCACATGACCTAACAAATTTAATGACAATACACATAGGATTCACATAAAATGGATTTTTGAAAAGGCTTTAGAAAATTTCAAGAAAATCCATTTTTCAGGTCCAATAATCGCGCCTATAGGAAATAAGCAATTGGAAATGTAATTGTAAGCACCACAAATATGTAAATAGCTATAAACTCCAACATTCATTAGCATGGTTAGTTCAAACTATTGCAAACATTATAGTGCTCCTATGAAATAATCCATCATGCTTGATAAACAAAATAACAAACTAAACTAATTGAAAGCATAAAAAGCATGGTGGATACCTATTCCATATTGAATTGGTGCACCCTTGATATGTAAAGGAGCCCTTTCCTAATTCTTGATAAGCTTTAAGACGATGATAAACAAAGAGATGGAAGATGATAGACAAACTAAACTAATTGAAAGCATAAAAAACATGGTGGATACCTATTCCATATTGGATTGGTGCACCCTTGATATGTAAAGGAGCCTTTTCCCAATCCTTGCTAAGCCTTAAGATGATGATAGACAAAGAGATGTAAGATGAACTCAAATGCTTATAGTATGAATTCTCAAATTGTAGATGATAAAAATGAAGGATAACCTCTCTATTTATAGAAGAATTTGATGAGAGAAGAGGCAAAAGGGATGAATGTGGGATAAAAATTCAACCAATAGGAAGAAGCCACTTGTCATCATGTGAATGGGCCAAGGATGTGCAAGTTTTGATGAATGTGCCCATAAATACAATTAGTTGAAATGACAAGGTGGAGGGAGAGTCAAATGGAGTTATGGCCACTTGGCTCAAGGTAAAAGGACTTGTAAGGTGAAATAAATTCCTTGTTGGAAAGACATATCTCATTTGGAGGGAGATCTGAAATGGAGGAATATTCCACTTTTATGCTTTGTTCAGAGAAAATGAAGATTTAATAAATTACTTAAATTGATTTATTTGTGCAACTAGAAAAATCTAAAGGATGGGACATGAATTAGAGTTAGCATTAATCAGGATTTGAGTAATTAATATGATGATTAGTTTACATTTAGATTTTTTGGATTTTTTTAAATCAAATGAGAAGAAAATGATTTTAGATTTGGTTAAATAAAGATTTAATTTATTTAAAAGAGGCACAAATCCAAGCTATTTGACAAGCCGCTCGATAAAAGGCGCTCCAAAATAAATAAGCTGCATAGCTGGCTCCTTAGCAAGTGCAAGCTCAATTAGTGGCACAACAATCACAATAGGCACAACAAGTCCCACAAGCTGCACAAGTTGCACAAGCTGCACAAGCCACCCAAGTTGCACATCGCACAACTCAAGTCGCACAAGCTATACAAGCCACTCAAGCTACGCAAGAAGATGAAGCCACACAAGCCACACAAGTTGCTCAAATAATACAAGTAGTACAATGAGCGCATGCTCAAGCCTGAGCCCAGTATCTAGCCCAACAAGCACAAGCACAAGCACAATACGAAGCATAATTGCAAGCAACCCAACAAGAAATGTATCGACAAGCCTTGCAAGATTATCAAATACAATAGAAAGTAGCTCAACAACAAGCCCAACAACAAGCATTGTTGGAACAACAAAATTAAGCCCAAAAACAAGTATTGTTGGCACAACAACAACATGACCACAACAAGCGCAGGTACTACTTGCTCAGAAAAGCTTGCAACAAACTCCCACCAACATCCCACCCATCAATCCAACACCTCAAAACATGTTCATCCCACCTCCTGATCTGCAAGATGATGTGACAACAAAAATTAAACTGCTCTCACAACAAGTGCTTGATCTTCAATAAGGAAAAACAACAAGGACACCCAACAATTTGTGTCCCTATCGATTTGATAGGAGCTTAGCAATTGTACTGTTCCCGAAGGGATTAGAAATCCCCAAAGTTGACAAATATCGTGGATAGAAAACCTTGAAGATCACATCAGGGAGCTCCAGGTACATCGTATGGAAGTCACATACAATGACACATATCTGATGCAACTTTTTCCTCGAAGCTTGGCTAGTCCCTCCATGGAATGGTTCTTTCATCTGCCTACTAGCATCAAAACATTCTAAGAAATCAAATATGCCTTCCTCCAGAATTATGCATTCAACATTACTGCGGATGTTAGTTTAGAGGAATTATCGACACTCAAACAAGGAAAGGGAGAATCATTCACCTCCTTCCTACAACGATGGAAATCCAAGGCCAATCAGAGAAAATGGGCCATGCTAGAGGAACAACAGGTATGCACTATGATTGCTAATTTGGACAAGACCTTGGCATTTTATTTAAATATGCAATGCATCACCACATACGACAATTGATCCCCAAGGTGGTCAACATCGAAAGGGCCCTTATAACACAAGGGGCCACACCTACCTATCCTGAACATTAAGATAGTCACCCATCCACCAGCTACAATGATAAACCTCACAAATAGGAAAATAACAAGAATGTCACCAACGATGCAGTAGTTGATGCCAAGGTCATCATCCATGGTCCAAAGAAAAATAATCAAACACATCATCAACCGCAGAACAATAATCCTAATAACACACAAGGCAATGCAGTAAACTAGCAACCACCCCATAATCATGTCAACAACTTGAATAATCAAGGAGGACCACCTCCATGAAAAAATTATCCCCCCAAGCAGAAATTCATAGCCATTGGGGAGTCAATCGAATCCATCATGAAAAATTTAGTCAATGAGAACCTCATCAAGATCCCCATGTATGATAATTACCAAGAATCTTAGGTGAAGCCACCCTGGTACAACAAAAATATCCTTTGAAATTATCATAAGCTTAAGGGGCATACGACCACCAACTGCATGAAACTGAAAAACATCATCCAAGATCTCATTGATGATAAAATCATAATTGTTGAGCAACCGGCTGGAAATCAAGATCTAAAAATATACAAGAATCTGATGCCCAACCAAAATCAAGGAAATGATAATGGTGAGAAAAATTCTAGCAAAGTGAACCATGTATATGAAGGAGTTGTTGCATGCCTTGACGAATTGGCCACTATTGTTAGCATTAAGGAAGACAACGTTGATTGTGGGGTCACCACATGTGGAAAAAAATTCACTATTGTAGGGGCATCACAGTCATCTAAGACCTCCACCTCAAAATCCATCCCTAATGGTTACAACATCCTTGACTAGTTAAAAAGAACCCCTGCTCAGATCTCCATCATGGAGTTACTGAAGATTTCAGCTGCCCATAAGGAAATACTTGAGGAAGCATTGGATTTATCCATTATCTCTTATAGCCTTGATATGGAGCAGTTCCAAGCTATGGTCAGTAACATTACCATTCTGAATCTCCTCACTTTTTCCAATCAGAAATTTCCTGCCCAACCATCTCACAACTATGTGTTACTCCTTGAAGTCTTGGTTCACAAAATTAAGGTCAAAAGCGTCTTGGTGGATGGATGTGCAGGCCTCAAATTTTTTTCACTAAAGCTCATAAACAATCTAGGAATCTCTGAAAATTCCATTGAGAAAGACAAAGGCATTACAATCAAAGCGTATGATGACCAAGAAAGAGTGTCTCAAGGCACTATCAAACTCCCAATCCAAGTAGGGTCATCTACTATGGAAACCACATGTCAGGTCCTCAATCTTGATTTGCCCTACAATATCCTCCTATGATGCCCATGGATCCATGGGATGAAGGCGGTTGCCTCAACAATCCACCAATGCATCAAATTTTCATACCAAAATGAAGAGGTCACAATTCATGGTGATCCTAAATCCATCACCTATTGTAAGAATCTGGAAGCCAAGTTCTATAAAGTTCCCCAAGTCTCGAAGAATGATGAGGGTCCCTCAACCTCATATATTGACCCATCCAACATCGCCTCCACTTCTAAGACAAATACACGGGTATGTGCAAGATCATCATGGAAAAAATAGGCCCTTAAGTGGCAATAAAATTCAAAAAATCAGAGTTAGGCAACTTGACATAAAAATTTGAATAAGTTATCTATATTATTTAAAAAATATGTAAGAATATAATCTATATAAAATTGAATATAGTTTCTAAACTACTAGGTTTATTTAAAAAAAAAAAAAATCTAGTTGGTGAAAATTTGAAATTTCAATGCAGTAGTACTTAAATTTCAGGGAAAAAATAAGAAGTAGGTGTTTGTCTGACCACCCTAACCATGAGAAAATGATAAAAAAAAATTATAATATTTTAGATATCAGTAGGGGACTCATATCCCGATGTGATGCATATTTTTTTGTAATTTTTTTCGAAGTAAATAATTAATTATGATTTTTTTATTACAAATTTTAAAAAATATAAAAAATCATATGTCTCACCACCTTAACTTGGTAAAAACTTCATGAAATTCAATTTTATATTTTTAATCCTATAGTATGTGAAGCATAGAATTTGACGCATGTTTCAGAATCAAAAAATGTGATACCGTTTGAAAGCTATAGATTTTTTTCAATCAGCCTATCAATCAGGACTTTAATCATAATTCAAATAGAAAATGAATAATAATTATTTATGAAATTCAAAGTAGAACATAATTTATATTGGTGGAAATCTGAGAGTCTCCTTTAAAAACCCTTTTCATTTCATCAATTTTGGGTAAAAAAAAAGTCATCAGCCACATGGGCCATCGTATCACTTACATATTGCCACTTTTTGGCCCATCATGATCCTGCACATACCCACACCTTCCATCCTCGACATATCTAACATCAAGCTCATGATCCAAGACAATGCGTGTGGGGAATACAAAATGGAGAAGAATAATTTTTTGGTAGGAGGGTTACCTCAAGCTCCTAGGTCACATGGGTAACCCCAACCAGCTGAAACACCCTCACAAACGTTTAGGGAAGACCCTTTATGATTATGATGTTGGGGGGATCTAAGTTGAGAAACAATGGATGAAAGAGAAATTTCAAGCTTACTATACCAAGATGAAAGACCCATGCCTAATCTTCTCATGGATGAAAGAAGCAAAGGGTTAGAAATGATGCTTGGTATGGGCTATAATAGAAATGAAAGTCTTGGAAAGTACAACAATGGCCGACTACAACCTATCCTTGCGGAAAGGCGCATGGAAAATATTGGCCTTAGGTGTAACCCTCTGAGTATAACCATAAGTGGCCAAAGTTCCCCAGTTAGAGCAGTTAAGAACAGGGATAACTTTAGTGGCGTATCTTCACCAATTGGCGAATATTTGAAATCGGGACCTCCAAAAATGGCGAATAATACAGGTTAGAAAGGATGCCGAATCGCCAGGTTTTTTCAAAAAAAATAAAATTGTCTCGATTAATTTGCCAATGTATTATTTTTTAAGCGACACATCGTCAGATCTGATTCGCCAGTAGTTTACACTGTAACTGCAAATATTACTTATATTCACCAGTAATTTTATATTCTTACAATGAATTTTTATGGTATATTCGCCACTAATAATAATTTACCATATCATTTTAGGGATATTTTAGCCTTTAATAGTTTTATTATTTATTGTCATCGATTAGCTTTTTAATCGATTGGTTGCAAGTGAATTTCGTGACTTTATTTGCACATGCCTTTTAAAAAGGTTGTTGAGGCCTGAAATTTATTTTGGGCCACACGATTAGATTTGATCATGTGGCCCAAAACAAATTTCGGGACTCAACAACCTTTTTAAAAGGCACGTGCATACAAAGTCACAAAATTCACTATCTTGAAATTCACTAAGTATATATTAAATCGTTGTATCGGTGAGACATCCCTAACTATCCCACTGATGATGTTCACTCACACTGATAAGGCTTCCATACTCCACCTGGGGTCCACCAAGGCACAGGTACATCACTTGTGTAATTCCGGAGAATCATGAAGGGAATCTGCAATATTCACATGAAGCTCCCGGAAAGACATCCGATCAAAGCTCTGTATCTTTGTATCGACAGGACATCCCTAAGTGTCCCATCGATGATGTTCACTCATGCTGATATTCGCGACAGGAGTGCGTCGGGGCCGCTGTCCCTGGACCCCACGAGGGGGCGTCACCCCCTCGACCCCCACAAGGGGGCTCTACCCCCTTGACCCCCGTAAGGGGAGCTGCCCCTTGACCCCGCCGGTGGCTATCGCCGCCGGGCCCCTACTTCAATATTAAAAAAAACAAAAAAAATATCGAGGAATTGCGACGACCAAGTATGCAAATTTTCAAAGGAGAGATTCGCGATTTTAATGAACTATTTTAGTGATTATTCACTAGGATTCGCCAATGTGATTATTTTTTTTTACCAATTATCCATTAAGATTCGCCAGGATTTTACAAATTTTTGAATAATGTGCATAAGATTCGCCAAGGAAAATTAATATATTTTTCAAATAAAAGGAAAGATTCACCAGGATTTTACACCTTTGCTGAGGGGGGGGGTTTCTTAAAGTTCTCCCTAGTCAAGAATCCCCCTCAGTTAACATCAGCCACCCTTTATCTACTCGTATATATAGGTCTTCCCTTAGATAACTTCACTTTTGACATCATCGATGTGTGTAGTAGTAGTGATGACGATGATACCATAACTGGCCTACCCAAACTTTTCAAAGACTCCTCGCTACTCATTATTAGTACCTTTTCCTTTGAGTTAGACCACCAAACTCACAAAATAAACCTGGTCTACCCCCAACTCATCGACTACAACCAACAAGGACTGCCAATTTTGGACACGTTTGAAAATGATGAGGTGCTCTTGGAATTCATGGGACTAAAGGATACGGTACCATATGGAGATCATAAGTTTGGATTTGACATTACAATAGACACTCATGCCTATTATAGGGAGACAATTGAATCCTTCAGTCACAAAAGTGAGAAATTGAGAATAATCTCAAGGTCATTGAGTGAAAACCACAATGTGGCACTCTTTAACCATAAAATAGTAAAAATAAAGGACGCATCCAATGGTGAAAAACTCTTTGAGGTGCCAGAGGATGAAGGATTCAATCTTCCCCTCACTGCACTTCATCAAGAAAAATCAATAGTCTTAGCAAAACAATGCAATCCTGTCAACCTGGGAACAGAGGATCTATCACACATAACCTTCTACATTGAATCACTTCTGACATAAAGAAAAGTGAACTCTTGCATGGACCTACGCTGACATGCCGGGTCTCAATCTAGAAGTCGTGGTTTATCACTTAGCTATCTATCCAAGGGAAAAGCTAGTAAGACAGAAGTTGAGAAAGATGCACCCCCAGATAGCCTTGCTAGTCAAAGTGGAATTATAGAAGCTCTTGGATGCGGGATTCATTAAGCCAATTGATTATCCCAAATGGGTGTTGAAAATCTTATACCTATTTCAAAGCGAAATGGGGGCATCTGTATCTACACCAATTTCAGAGACATAAACAAAATGTGTCCTAAGGATGAATTTCCACTACCCAACATCAACATGATAGTGGATATGACAACCGTACACGAGATGCTATCACTAATGGATAGGTTTTCCAGATATAATTCGATCATGATAGTAAGGAGGATCAACACAAGACAACGTTCACATGTCCATGGGGGACCTAGTGCATGAAGATGATGCCATTTGGGCGAAAGAATGCAGGGGAAACTTATCAAAGAGCCATGAAACTAATCTTTCATGACATGATTCATAAGAAAATGGAAGACTATGTATATGGCATATTGGCTAAATCTAGAAAAAGACGAGACCACATATCAGCCTTGAGCTCCATTTTTGATAGGTTGGAAAAACATAAGGTTCATCTCAACCCAACGGAATGCGTCTTTGGGGTGAAATCAGGCAAGCTCTTGCGATATATAGTGTCAATGAGAGGAATAGAGGTGGATCTCGCCAAATTCAAGGTGATCCTCGATATAAAAGCACCTATGACACTAAAGTAACTGAGAGGTCTACAAGGTAGGCTTTAGTTCATCCATAGATTTATAGCACAACTGGCGGACAAATAGATCCCATATTCTCATCTACTCCACAAGGGGGTAGCATACAAATGGGATGACAAAAGTGACCATGCATTTAATAAGCTCAAAGAATACTTACTCACCCCACCAGTTTTGATGTTGCCAATCCCAGGAAAACCACTGATCCTATACATCTCAGCAACAATGGCAACTCTTAGTGCTCTCTTAGCCCAACACGATGAAAATGGAAGGGAAAGAGAAATATATTATATTAGTAGGAGGACCATGGCGGGACACGATCTAAACTATACTCCTATTGGGGTGATCCCACAATAGTGGTTTACAATTTTTGGCCAAACTGGACACTGAAATTATTATTTTTTAACTAAATCTTCACATTCGGGCACCTATAGCGACTAAACCGCGAGGAATTTGGAGATGATGAAAACTAGAGTATCGTCACATTTTGTCTCTAGATTCTAAAAATATTTTTTTCAAAATTTTTGGAATCAGATTGCACTTCTTTTTCCATCTCCCACAAAAATTGGTTTTTTTCAGAAAACAACATTTTTAAAAAGTGACACACATCGTATAATGCATATTTTTTTTCCATGAAGGATAAAATTCTAATTCTTTCAAATTTAGATTTTTAACTCTAATATCTAGTGCTTCCACTTGGTTAGATAATTTTTTATTGAATATTTTTTCTTTAATAAATTTTTGAAGTCAAACCAATTACAATTCAGACATAGCGCGACCGTATAATGCATAACTTTTTTTGTATATATCAAAATTCAATTTTTATTTTTTTGTTGGATCAAGGACTTCAATATTTGGTGAACTCATATTTTTCAATTTTTTTTTTTTGATAATGTGCTATTTTTCCCACATGTGCAGAACAAAGACCTTCATTTTCAATGAAAAACCTATGTTTGATAAAATTAAAAAACCAAAACATATTAAAATTATATTCGTTGGATAGATTGTTCCAAGGACTACCTAATTCCAGTTGGGTTTGTGAAGATTCATCCATTTGCATCCTCAACCTGAGCTTTGAAGCATAAAAATTTAGGTTTTTTTTGGTGAACAAGGTCAAAAGTCAGGGAAAAGGGGGGTTCGCTAGAACTTGGGGGTTCTAGTGATCCCCCAGGGGTTCTAGCAAGGTTCATTTGAAACCCCTTCCCAAAAGGGGTTTTCATTTGTTTTTGTCTGTGCATGCATTAAATGGGTTCGCTCGAACCTTGGTTCGAGTGAACCCTTTTTTGGTTCGTTTGAACCAATGAGTTCATTTGAACCACCAAAATGAATTTTTTTGGTATGGGGTCATTTTTTACAAGTTTTACTTCCTCATTCGAATTGTAATCCACTTTTGTGGGTTTACCCATTGAAAAAGCTTGTCTAGCAGTTGTATTTGCAACTCAAAAATTAGATACTACATGATGGCTCACCAGATCAAGCTAATCGCAAAGATAGATCCTCTCAAGTACCTACTTTCTAAAGAAACTCTTACAAGATGGAAAACCAAGTGGGTCATGATATTGACAAAACACAATATTTAATATATGGAGCGCAAGGCCATAAAGGGACAAGTAATTTCAGATCAACTAACAGAGGCACCTATATACTTAGAAAACCAACTTATCTCAAAATTCCTTGACGAATAAATTTTTAGCCTAAGTGTAGCAAACCACTGGAAGATTTATTTTGATGGATCTTACATGCAACATAGATCGGGAGGAGGAATTTACTTCATCACTCCCCAAGGGGACTCCATACCCAAATCCTACAAGCTATCATTCCCATGCACGAATAACATAGCAGAATATGAAGCTCTAGTCATAGGACTAAGGATTGTGGTGCAATGGCAGATTATGGCTCTAAAGGTATATGGGGACTCTTAGCTCATAATCAATCAAGTCAACAATGAATACAAGAAATTGGTGGAAAGCCTCAAAGAGTCATTCATTGATATCACATTTGAAGAGCTACCTAGAGAAAACAATAGAGCAACAGACACAATGGCTACAATTGGATCACTCTTGGAATTCCTACATAACGTCCGAAAATGATAATTCCTTGTAGAGAAGCTTCTCGTACTAGCATTCGAGGTACTAGAGTCCGAATTCGTGTGTGAACTCATTGGTCCCGGTGATCCCTAGTATCATGGAATTTACACATACTTAAGAATAGGAGTATTAACTGCTTATACAACCCCAAATCTTAAACAGTCCTTCGTCAAGAAGTCAAACCGATTTGTCGTCCTAGGAGAAACGCTCTACCATAGGAGCATTGAAGGAACCCTGTTGCATTGCCTAAGTACTAAGGAAGCCCTGAATTCTTTAACCAAGGTACAGAACGACATTTGTGGTTCACACTCGAGCGGTATGACTTTTGCTAAGAAGTTGTTGAGGATCGGATACTATTGGACCACAATGGAGAGAGATGCACATGACTTTGTTAGAATATGTTTAAAATGTCATCCGCATGGGGACCTCATGCATGATCTAGCTCAGGAGCTTCATCTAATTGTTACACCTTGTCCCTTTTCACAATGGGGGATGCAACAGGGTTCCTTCGATGCTCCTATGGTAGAGGGTTTCTCTTAGGATGACAAAGCGGTATGACTTTGGCTAAGAAGTTGTTGAGGATCGGGTACTATTGGACCACAATGGAGAGAGATGCACATGACTTTGTTAGAAGATGTTTAAAATTTCATCCGCATGGGGACCTCATGCATGCTCTAGCTCAGGAGCTTCATCTAATTGTTATACCCTGTCCCTTTTCACAATGGGGGTTCGATCTCATCGAAAAAATTACACCCACCTCATCCAATGGCCACAAATTCATCATCACCACCAAAGAGTACTTTACAAAGTGGGACGAAGCCATTCCCATGACCTACATAACTAGAAAGAAAATATCTAAGTTCATCTTGAACTACCTCATTTTCCAGTATGGTGTCCCCCAAGTTATTATCTCATATAATGGGGGGTGATCCCACAAAGCTGGTTTACAGTTTCTGAGAGGAACTGATATTTGCTGAAATCACATATTTTTAGAAAATATAATGATTTAAGCCTTTAAAAGCTCAATTTTAAGGATTCCAATTGAAGAGGGTTTGATCAAACCACCTTAGATCAAACCCCCTTGGATAGAACCTTGCTAGTTTTAAACCATACCTATAAATGAGTCTCCTTTACACCTATAAAAATGCTGATAAAAAATCACTTTTGATTTAACTTTTGGGGGATCAAATGAATTCATTTAAAATTTATTTGAAATTATTATGGTAGTTCTCGAAATGAGCTATCCCACGAATATAATTTTAATATGTTTTGGTTTTATTATGTATGTGTTTTTTTAGTTTTATTAAACATAGGTTTTTCACCGAAAATCAAGCTCTTTGTTTTGCACATGTGGAAAAATAGAAAATTATCAAAATAATTTTTTTAAAAATACGTTCATGCTGGGTATTGATGTGCTTGATCGATTAAAAAAAAATAAATTGAATTTCGATACATACATAAAAAGTTATGTTGTATACAGTCCGCCTATGTCTGAATCACAATTGATTTGACTTCAAAACTCTATTAAGGAAAAAATATTAAATAAAAAACTATGAGATCAAATGAAAGTGCTAGGTATCATAGTTACAAATCTAAATTCAAAAAAATTAGAATTTTATTCTTCATACAAAAAAATTATGTTGTATACAATGAGCGTCACTTTTTAAAAATGTTGTTTTCTGAAAAAAACTAGTTTTCATGGAAGATGGAAAAAGAAGTGCAATCTTATTCTAAATATTTTGAAAAAAATATTTTTAGAATCTACAGACAAAATGTGATGAGACTCTAGTTTGCATCATCTTCAAATTTCTCACGGTTTAGCCGCTATAGGTGCCCAAATGTGAAGATTTAGTTAAAAATAATAATTTCAGTGTCTAGTTTGGCCAAAAATTGTAAACCACTATTGTGGGATCACCCTGGGACACCTTTCAAAAATTAGGATGTTCGTCACTTATGTATAAAATTCAATATCTAGCATCGCTTTTCCACTCCGTACTACTGCCAAGGCAATGGCCAAGCAGAAGCCACCAATAAAACCATCTTGAAAATCCTTAAGGAAACAGTCAATGATGGTGGTCGTGACTGGCATCTACAGCTAAATCCTGCCTTATGGGCCTATCACACCAACATTTGCACACCCACAGGTGCCACCCCATTCTCCCTGGTCTACATATCAAAAGTCACCCTCCCCATCGAGATCGAGCTCCTATCCCTGAGGATTTCACTACAAAATCTCATTACAGATAAAGAATATCGGGTCTCACGACTAAATGAGCTGAAGTTACTAGATGAACAACATATGGATGCCCTAGAGCATCTATAGGTATATCAGAATTGACTCAAGCAAATTTATAACAAGAAGATCAGGAGGCAAACCTTCCAAGTTGGCAAGCTAGTAGTGAAAGAGAATCGAAAGAATGTGCCAAATCCGAATAGTAAGGGAGAATTTGAGCCTAACTGGTTGGGACCTTTCATCATCATAGCGAGATATAAGTCAGGGGATATCAGTTATCAACACCAGAAGACAAACTTCTATAGGAGCCCATGAATAGTTCCCATCTCAAAACGTTTTATGCCTAAAATCTTGCAAGGTATAGAACCGAAAAATACAAAAAAAATAAAAAATGTGTTGAAAAAATGGTCACCTTGATGAAAACCTAGTAAATAGGCGTCTTGGCAACAACAAAAAAATCAAAAAAAGGATTGAAAACAATAAAGAGAGAAAAATTGTCCTCTAGAGAAAACCACTACGGTGGCGCTTTGGAAAAATACCTTGGTGAAAACCTAGCAAAGAGGCACCAAGTGTAAATAAACCACTCTCCATCCACCAGGATCTTCACAACCTGCTTTGCACACTCACTTATCCATTACATCTTTTCATTCATCCATCATTAATCTCCCATCCATCCGTTTGCATCCGTACCATAGCTTGATCTTCTGTTTGTACTATGTTCCACCCTAGTACTCCTTGGTACATTCCTAAGGTCAGTTTGTCCTTCCTTTATTGAAGTAGTCTATCATATCACGTTGGGGGCATGTTCTTGTACCTACATTGGATCGGATTCGTGCATATTATTGTGATCTTCCTTAAAATCAAAAAATCCAAAAAAATAAGAAAATCAAAATATCCAAAAATTTTTTGAATATGAAAAAATCCAAAAGTATTTAGAAAACATCAAAAAATAAAAAAACATTAGAAAATCAAAAATCCAAAAACATCCAAATCATTCAAATTCCAAAAACATGTCGAAAATCTAAAAAAAACAAAAATAAAGTCATCCAACTGTGCTACGTCATCTCTGAGCTTGAATGTAGGCAAGGTTTATATTTGATCATCCCTCGAGACATTTTAGGTCAGTCCTTTAGGCATCCATTGCAATAGAAATGGAAATTCATTTTCCCATCTATCTCATCAGTAATCAAGTCTATTATCAGTCGAACTATGTGGTCTCTGCATGTATAACGTAGGCAAGTCTAATCTATTGATCAGCTCCCGAGACCCCTAGGATAGATCTTTAAGTTGGTCTCTTGGTCATAAATCTCAAAAATACCAAAAACATTGGAAAATCTCAAAATCCCAAAAAATAGTCTCAAAACATTTCAAAACACCAAAAACATCCAAATATTTGAAAAAAACCCAAAATGGTGCATCCATCTCATCTTTCTTTCACCCACAATAATCATCATTCATAATGAATTAGTGTCATTTTCATCCTTTGGTAAGTTAGTCAGAAGCAAGTTGATCCGATTCAAAAGTGAATGCCTAATCATCAAAAGTCTCAACTCTAGGTCAGTAGGCAAGAAAGTTGATCAACTCAGAGTATCAATATCTTATCATCCAATCAATCTCATCATCACTTGATCACAACATGTCCTAGGATGCATCCTTCCCACGATGGACATCAACATCAGGCATGACCATAGTTTAGTCTTAGCTAGTGGTATGAAGAACATTAGCTTGTTTGTTTACTTTATCTTTTCTTTGGATTTATCTTATTGCGCTCATTCCAATGACCTCTCGATGATGTATAAACAAAATTATTTAGAGAGAAAGGAATGGGGCAATGATCATTATCTTTTTATCTATTGTGCTTGTTGGATATTCTTGTAAAATAACTTCGTCATGCATGCTTTGTTTTGTTTGTAGGGAGGATGTTTTAGGTGTCTTGTTGATCACATAAGAAGGCTTTCCTTTTTATGTTTTGGTTCGATATGTCTATAATATTTGAACTACATTCTAAATAAGGTTTTGTATGTTAGGTGTGAACAAGAGTACTCATATCTGATTGTCGAGTCAAAGTCCATCACACTAGCTACAATGCCATCCTAGTTCTTTATACATTGATGCATCACACCTATGTGTGTTATCAAACATAAGGAAAGTTATGCTCTGTATCTCTCCCATCCTTGGATAAACAATACATCATCATCATAAAATCATTGTCTTCTCATTTGTTTTAAACAAATCCAAAAAATCTAAATGTCAACTAATCATCATCTTAATTAATTGAATCCCGATTAATGCTAACTCTAATTCATGTCCCATCCTCTAGCTTTTTCCACTTGCACAAATAAATCAATTTAAGTAATTTATTAAATCTTCATTTTCTCTCAACAAAGCATAAAAGCGGAATATTCCTCCATTTCAAATCTCCCTCCAAATGAGATATATCCTTCCAACAAGGAATTTATTTCATCTTACAAGTTCTTTTTCCTTGAGCCAAGTGGTCATAACTCCATTTGACTCTCCCTCCACCTTGTCATTTCACTAATTTAAAATTTCAACTAATTGCATTTATGGGCGCATTCATCAAAACTTGCACATCCTTGGCCCATTCACATGATGACAAGTGGCTTCTTTCTATTGGTTTGGTTTTACCCCACATTCATTCCTTTTGCATCATTTTTATAGAGGTTATCCTATAACTATAAATATAGAGGTTATCCTTCATTTTTATCATCTACAATTTGAGCATTCTTATTATAGGCATTTTAGTTCATCTTGCATCTATTTTTCTATCATGATATTAAGGCTTAGCAAGGATTGGGAAAGGGCTCCTTTACATATCAAGGGTGCACCAATCCAATATGGAATAGGTATCCACCATGTTTTTCATGCTTTCAATTAATTTAGTTTGTTATTTTGTTTATCAAGCATGATGGATTATTTCATAGGAGCACTATTGTGTTTGCAATAGTTTGAAATAACCATGCTAATGAGTGTTGGAGTTTATAGTTTTTTGCAGACTTGTGGTGCTTACAATAATAATTAACAGAGACAAACATTCCTCATTGTCATCCCTGATCATTTCAAAATGTTTTATACTCAGCTCAAGAATCACAGCATTGAAACCCTAATACTTTTAGTTTATTCTTTCACTCGAAGTAAATGCATCATCTATGATCACTTCCTAGCTGATCCATAAATATCAGCGATTTGTTGTTCATTTTTTAATCAGATTTTATCTTCATTGCTGCATATTTCATACTCTCTATTTTGCGCTATCTACGCATTGCTTAAAATCAATTGATAAGAAAAATTAAAAGGCTATGGTTATTGAAATGGTGATGAAGTATTTGATCATAGCAATTACTATGATGAGTGTAGTGCATTTTTGTTGTTCACTAGTAGTGGCTGTTGGAGATAGGCTTGTATTGGAGGCTTCTCTCACTAGAAATCAAACCATAATGTCGAAGAATGGCATGTTTGCATTGGTATTTTTTCAGACCAAGAGGAATGAACAATTTTTATATTGGCATTTGGTATGCACAAGTCTTTGAGAAGACCATAACCCGACTGATCCTTATCAGTTGATCCTCTTCTTATGCTCATATGGCCTTTCGGTTAATGTTTCATTCTCCTGGACATGTTTCGCAGCTTACAAACAAATTTTGACAGGCATTCAAGAAAGTAACTATCTTAGGCAGTAGTGCTAAACAAACATTATCAAATAAAATGACAAAAATTAACTATCCTGTGTATTATTTATTATTTGACAAAGTGTCGGTTGTTAGAGCCTAAAATAAAGCACACTAAAGAACATTTGGCTCAAAACATGTAAGGACGGGGCAGCGTGTTAATAAAACACCTTCACATATACTCAGAACAAATGAATTTTTAAAGTTCACAATGACAAGCCTCCATTACTAAAAGAGAATCAATCAGATCCTAAGCAAAAACCAACCTTGCTTACCATAGTATAGTTCATTTGAGTGATTGCAACAAAGAACAAGTAGCTTGGTTATTAATTAAAATGCAAAAGACAACTAGGAAGCATGTCATACTCTGTACCAGCGAACACAACCTTTACCAATGATATCATGCATCACAATTTCTACCAAAGTTGCAAACTTTCAAAGCATAATATCATTCAATATTTAAACCAAGCTTCTTTACTACACATATCAATCACATCAAGAGCTTAAAAAAAAATGATGAAAGACACAACAAGCAAGGTATAACAAGAAAGTAGTGGCTAAATTAATGTTTTTAGATTTCTTTCTGAATGAGAAATATAAAGATAATTAAAATCACAATTTATCATCCCATTAAAATCTGCCGCATGAAATGATGGCCTCCTTCTAGCACCATTTTGTAGACACTAATTTCACAAAATTCAAACAATGAACCACATTAATATTGTTAGTCCATTCAAAGCAGGTAAAACTAGTATCTCTATGAAATATTGAATCATTCTAAATAATGCAAACAAAACACTAAAATACCAAAGAGACTAATTGAAAGCATGTGAGGTATGTTCAAACCTATTCCATAGTGGATTGGTGCACCCTTGATATGAAAAGGAGCCCTTTCCCAATCCTTGATAAGCCTCAAGATGATGATCAACAAAAGATACAAGACGATAAGAATGAACTCAAATGCCTATAGTAAGAATGCTCAAATTGTGGATGAGAAATGAGAAGAAAAGCCTTGAATTTATAGATGAGATTGAGAGAAGAAGAGGCAAAGTGGATGAATGTGGGATCATTCAACATCCAATGACTGAGTGCCACTTGTCATGATGTGAATGGAGGGAGCTTGAGCATATTTTGGTCTTTGTGCAAGTAAATGCTTATTGGGTGAGTTTGAAATTTAAAAAGTAGCATTAAATGCATATGGTTGAGAGATATGGGGGGAGATTTGTTTGGACAAGAAATTCAAAAAAATGGAGTTAATGAGGGAATATTCCTTGGGAATATGCCTTGTGAGGGAAAATAGAGATTTAATAAATCAAAATAAATGATTTATTGTGCAATTTGCTTTATCTAGAGGATGTGACATGGATTATAATTAGTTTTAATCATGATTTGATTAATTTTAATGGAGGTTAGTTGATTGTGACATTCAACTTAAATATTTGGATTTATTTAAATTAAATGAGAAGATAAAGAATGTTAGAGATTTAATTAAATATTTGAATTTATTCAATTAAATCAAGGAACTATAGGAGATTAATTAAATAAAATTGATTGATTTAATTACAAAGAAGAATATGATTTAATAGAATGATATATTTAATTAGATAAAGTTGATTTATCTAATAAAGATTGATTTAATTAAAAGAGGAAAGATGATGAATTCTAATCAGATATAGATTATTTGATTCAAATGGTTTGAAGAAGGAAAATTAAGGATAAAATGAAATTAGCGATTCCAGATTAGGTGCATGTATATTTTACGTGCCTACATTTATATAGTAAATTATGATGATATTTAGCAGAGGATTTATAAAGGAGTATATTTTTGAATTCTTGAGTAAAGTAGAATTTACTTTAGTTATTGAAATTTTTATGGAGAATTTTAAATAATATATGGTTCTAGTGACGCAATATATCATTAGTTATGGGTTAAATCAAAATATGTGTGTTAATTTTCGATCACCCATGAAATGGAGAGGTGAAGTGGGAATAGGCGAGGAGTGTGCGTTTTGAAGTATGAAGATGAAGGTGAGGCAGACTCTGAGGATGGCGATGGGGATTGGCTTGTGTGTGGGTTTTACTTGGAGCCTTTCGGCTTGCTAATGTGCTTGTCTTTTGCCCTGACATTGCATTGCTTGTGGGTGGATTTTCGTGGGTAGATACTTGTTGACGCTGCAACCCCTGCTACCACATTTTCGGCCCTTTTTTGGATGCTTCCTAGCTTGCAGTGGATGGAGGCTTCTCTTTCTTGGAGCGTAGCTTCCTTTTTAGTTTGCGAGAATAGGCTTTTAAGGTGTGGTGCTACTTTCTCTATTTTTGATCTTTTCTCTACTGCCCTGTTTTGGAGGATTTTAGCCTCTTATTCGCAGCCATCTAGATATGCTTGATTTTCAATGGATGCCTATTATTTCCTTGGCTTATTTTCTTTCAATATGAAGGCTCTTGGGTGTGATGTTCCCAGTAGCTGGGTGGCTTTAGCTTTGGGAGCCTCTATTCCTCATGAGGCTTTGGTGTTGTTCATCATGGAGGAGGTTATGGCCTCGATGCTTGAAGGGTTTATTGTTCCCTATGAAGTGACCTTTTGGTTTTGTCTCTTTAGTACTATTGCTCATGGTGGTGACTGAGGCCTTTGTGGTGCAAGGGTTTTTTGTTCCTTGTGAGGCTATTTTTTTGTGTGCTTTCTGCTTTTTGGTGCATTTTCTCATGGTGGTGGTAGTGGAATTTTTGTTGTAGGGGTTTGTGGTGTGAACTCCTCTTCTATGTTTGGTTTTGTGATGTTGGCTATGAGGGTGAGGTTTTGTACTTTGTTCACCCTTTTGTGTGGATCCTTTTCTCTTTTCTCTAGCATGTTGTTTTTGATTAAATGGTTTATTCTTTTTCTGGTGGATGCCAATTTTTTGTTGAAGACCTTGGGTCTTGCTTGGTGGGTGGTGGAATCTATCCATGTTAGAGGTTGTTGGCTGATGGCTGGGATTATTTTTTTGTTTTATCTTCTAACCCAGTTGTTCCTTCTTCTTAAAGGGGTGAGGGTGTTCGCCTTGTGCCCTTTGGGGTGTCCTCTGACTTTATATTTGTTAACAATACTGTTGGATGGGAAGAGGTTGTTTTGAATTACCCATTGTTGTAAGATTCCTGATTTTGCAGTTGTTGAGTTGTTAGAAACATTTATTATGATAGATCAAACTTGGTTGTGGTCCATATTGATGATTGTCTCTTCTTTCACGCTTTAGTTTCTCTCCTTGCCTAAGGAGGTTGTAACTGTCCTTTCCATCAGATTTATTTCCTTCTTCTAGGTTCAATGGGTGGTTCCTTTTGAGGTGGAGGTGGTTGTTGTTGACTTGGTGGGATGCTCTCTTCTCTATTGCCTGTTTCTATTGAAGTGGAACTCGTGTATTCAAGAGTTTATTGGCTTTGGTGGTAAGGCTTTCTATGTATTCCTCTCCATTGGAGTGGATTCCTCTCTTATTAAGGAGGAGTTCAGGTTGGATTTTAAATGGGGTGAAGCTACAAGGACCTGGACGATTATCAGTGAGTTTTCATTTTCTCTGGCCTCCCTATTGAGGGGATGACTTTGGATTTGTTCGGCTTAGTATTGTTATTATTGAGGAAATAGATTGTGGTAGCCTTGTTGCATTGTTACTTTATTGTTTCAGGAGGATATTGATGTCATAACTTGGTCTATTGGGTTTAAGGTCCCTTTGGTCCTTGTTGTTTGCAACGTTGTGTTTCTTTGCTTATTATTGATGCCTGTTACTATTTTGTTGCCAATGTTTCAATGATTATATTTTGTTAGAAGCTTTCTCACCTTGGATTGTGTTACAGATCACATCAAAACCATTTGTATTTAGTTCTAGGGCCCATTCAAAACTTGCTTTTACCCCTAATAAAAAATATATCAAATGCTAGTTATTAAAAGTATAACACTATTTTCTAGATAAATTCAAGGATATACCTTAAAATTTGAGAACATGATATACGTAGTTGACTTTTATATCTAAAGATATGCATATACGCATACCCTTAAAAACTATTTAAATTAGGTACATCATTTCTCCTAACAAGGCCAATATCTAATAAGAATAATTAGTGAATAGATTCATTTTGAAATTGGTATACTACTACATAAGGTGGAATTAATTCTTTTCCTATATAAATTACACCAGTGAGGTAGTTCTCAAGTTTTCTGGGAGGAGACATTATGACCAATTTCTCAACTTTTGATCAAATAATTTGTTGCAATGGAATTTGGATAATAAGGTAATTCTTAAAATTTCTTCCAATTACTATCCACATGGAAATAGTGTTGGTGATTCTATGGATATGAATTTTTTTATGGTATTAATAAATTTATTGAGAAACACTCAAAAAACAAATAAACCTATTTAAATTATGAATTATTGGTTGATAGAACTAGGATTAAAAGTTCCCTAAGAATATCCCCTTTGTAGGAGGTTACTAAGTGTGCTCCCACAACCTCAGATCAACTGCAAAATCAAAAGTATCCTTTCATAATTTTTCTGAGAAGATAATATATTGTTTTATATTGATGCAATATGTACAAAGATAAATAAGATGTCAATGATAGTACAAATCCCCTCTATTAAAAAGTGTAAAAGAGTCCTTTCTCATATAAGCAAGGTGAGTGATAGAACTAGACAAGATCCTGATAGGTGTCTTAATTCTCTGATATGAGATAAATAATATTAAATGACCTAGGACAAAAAAATTAAATGACATAAGATAAGATAGGATCTTATCATAATTAAGATTTCTAGAAATATTCCTAGGATGTAAGTAAACTTAAATTATGTAGATGACCTACTAGATGAGCTAGTTAGGTGAAACACCTTATGATACCAACACACTTATCCATTATCTTATAGGCCTAATCATGTGTTTCAGATTAACCTATGTTAGAGAAAAGCATCAAGGAAAATCAGCTACAGAATAAACTTTCATGAGATAGAGAGGAGTAGTATGCTACTTCACCAGAGAGAAAATGAAATATGAGATGAATAAATTAACATAATGTACAGGATTTTAAAGCCATGAGAAAAGTGTTGGGTGGGAAAACTACCCACACGGGGAAAACCACCTAGGAGAAACTAACTGAAATAATCTACCCTAAGTGAAAAACTTAATTACATTAACAGCCCCCTTAAGTGCAAACTTAGGGAGAATGAACATGCAAAAATGCAATATGGGTCTCGAATACACAACCATGTTAGGTACTTCTTGTCACAAGGACTTGCACCCAATGCTAAGTTGAAAGCTCAGTGATCTCGTGCAACATGGGAGTAATCTTAGGCTATCGGTATCCTATGGTGAGAGTAGACCTCTAGATTATGAGTTGGCTCACCTTTAAATAACTTTAAAATACTAATACTTGACAGGGAAAAGGGTAAGAAGGATGTGCTTATAATTTTAACCCTATCACTAATAGGTGATGCACCAAACTATTATTAGATCTTCTCATTTTCCTAACCTCACAATCAACTTTAATGAGAGAACCTTAATTGTTCACAACTCAAAATAAATCATGAAATACATGTGATTTATAAGAAGGCTATATGCTTAGTCTTAACATGAAGTAAAACAAGTTTCACAACTTGGAACTACTAAAACAATCTAACTCAACTTATAACCTACATTTGACATGAATTCCTTTACTTCAATAGTGAATAAATGAGATTGACTTAAAGGTTTCATGAATAAAACACAAGTATATTAAATCATTCATCCAAAAGCTAAAAACAAGAGATATTTGATAAGGAAACTATTGCTCTTTATTGAAAATGAAAGGAATTTTTTGTTACAATTTGTAACATTTGAAAACAAAATGCTTCTAGATCTAAATATGAGTTACAAAGCTATTCTTCAGCCTAAAAAATCTTACAAAAGCTACAATACATGCTAGAGGAAAGCAAGAACTAATTGAAAATGAAATTAAGTCTTTCCATAAGAAGAGAAAACAACTTGAAGAGCCTTTAATCTGATCTTTAGTTGATTGAAGAATAACGAAATGAAAGGCACAAGATGTCCCTAGGTGTCTTGGAGTGTATCTACTTGATTGATGATGAATGAGAAATTAACTTAGAGTATATATGAGGTGTCTCCATGGTCTCCTTCAAATTTGGTGTTTGAATGAAACAAACCCATTGAAATTAGGATTTAGGTGTTGTGGATGACCAACTACATTTTGAAATTCAAAATCACCCTCTTAGGTCAGGTAAGCTTAAACATCCCACAAAAAGGGGTTTAAAACTAAAGTGAGGGTGTTGTATAAGGCCTCAAAAGTTGTCTCAACTGGTACTTGATGCATGTGGGGTTTCAACTAGAAGTAGAAGTGCTGCATTTGACATATTTTTTTACACCTCTAACTACTCCTTGAACTGCCTCTTCTTCTGCTGTCAACCATCCATAATGATAAAGATGAAACTCACCTTTAAAGCTACAAAACCATTACACCATTGAACCTCCTTAATACAATCAAATTTTATAGTGCCTAAAACTATCATGAATATTTTCACATATTTGCAATTCTCTTTATCATTGTTCTAGCTCTTTGACTGATAAAATTTATTCAAGTCCTAAATCTTTGAGTTTTACATGATATCTTGTTATTGCCTTCCCCGCCTATGAATGGTCTCTTCAAACTATTCATTGAGCTACTTGATTTACCACTATAAGTGACAATATTAATACAAAAAGAGCATTGATATGTGCTCTCAAAATTTCATGGGTCCTTTATTGACTATACTTTCCTCTTGGATGATCCTTTTGATACCTTCTTATCCATCTCATGTTTGAATTTTCCCTTCTTCTAATGACGGTCATCAATACCATTGTCATTGTGCATGTTATGCCTTGAAATCTCTAAGAGACAAAGCCCTAAAAATAAAATATGCTTCTATAATGTTGTTACTAATCTATATGTCTTCATTTTTGCTTGAGCTCTAGACCAAGAGAGAACTTTCACATCCTTATGACTGAGACAAAGGTCTTGCTACCCTTGATTCCTTGGTGAATGTCATGTTCAAAAATTACTCTTGGAAAGTGAATGATGCTTCATTATTGGCATTAAACCCTTTATATTTTGGTGACATTTAAAGACCTTTACGAATATATGACCTTGCTCCTATCTATGAACACAAACCTTCAACATTAAGATGACTATTGCACCCTCTTAAAATCTAGAACTTTGACTGCCATAGAAGACTTATGGACTGAGACATAAACTTATTTTTTCACCATTTTCCTATATTATGCTCAAGTATTCTACTCCATACTAATTGATTCAACTTCTTTAACATTTCTCTTATGGTTTCTCATTATGACAATGTTTAAAACCTTTGGTGATGATATTGGCTTCCATCTTTCTATTTACATTCATCTACATGGCTGTCATGGACTAGTGAAGTTTTCTCAAAAATCTACGAACTAAGTTTTCATGAAATTTAGTGGGTTTTTTTATTTTACTCTTTTCTACTTTTTTTCCAAAAATCATAAAAACCCAATTCATAATTTTTGAGATATGATTAAAACATGACTATGGCCGCTCTAAACCTTTTTGGTCTTTATGATTGGATTTTTCCATTCTCTGCTCTTGTATTGAATTTGGCTGCTCTTGAGAGCTTGAGACAATGTTGTCTTTTCTATTTTCTTCTCCTTGTGAAAAGATGGAAATATTTGTGTATAGAAACTTGACTAGGCTTTTCAAAACAACAAAAGAAGGTTTCACAAAAGGAAAATAGACCTGCTCTTGAAGTATGGAGTGCATGGTGAAAGCATGAAATGACTAGAGGAATTCTTAGCTTCTAAACAAGTTCTTCTACATGCTATCTCTCTTCCTTAATTCAAAATCCATGTACAACTACTATGAGATTACTCATTCAACCTTGAAAAACTAAAAAATGTGAATGAACTTCCTTGAATCAATCAAAATTGTAGATGGGTTCAGGAACAACTTTGTAGAACTGAAAGTTAGGTATTTTTTGATGAAGTCACCTTGGCTACCATTGAAACTACCTGAGAAAGAAGGGAAACACCCTAAAAACTAGGGTTTCTCTAATGAAACTCAAGCTTCAACTCTCAAGCCCGAGTTAGAACCTTTTTCAACTCAAGTCAAGGTTGAGTTACCATTGACTAGGAGTTAAACACTTCCCTCCAACCATTTTAAAATAAGAATTTTCCTTTTGTTTCTTTTTCCAATGTGATATTTGAGAGAATGAAAACCTTTAATATTCAATTTATCAATATTTTCATATAGAACCAATGATTTCAAGCATTTCACAATGAAATAAGATTAAATATGTCTAAACAACATGAAAACTCCTCTAAAAACTTAATAACAAAACCAAGACTCGAGGAAATATTTCAACCTTGAAAAAAACATTATATGCACTTGTGATGAAAAATATTAAACCAATTTGTGTAATTAATACATATAGAAAAATTTGACAACAGTACCCATTTACAATGCAAAAAGAAATCTCTCACAACCCGAGAAAAGGAGAAAAACCCTGTGGGAAATATCCATCTCCAAAAGAGAGAAAAGAAAACAAAAATGATGCATGGATGGAGGACTCAATCACACCCCCCAAGGACTACATACAACAGCTATATACAATCAATGTCTTCCACATAAGAGAGAAAGGGAGAGACTATATAGCCCCCCCACAATGTATAATCACTTGCAAAAATGGTATGTGCCTAAAGAAAAAATATGATCCAATTTTGGCAAACAACTTGTCGCCAATTCAAAAGAAACAAAAAAAAATACAAATGCAGGAATGATTCTCACTCTAGATAGGAATTGAAAGAAAGAAGCATGAAGATGTATGATGATGTCTCTGAAATCTCCTCATGTGTCGCCAAGACCTTGGAAAATGATGCCACGAACCAATCAAGAACATGCCCAATCACAACAGAAGGTGACAAACATGGTACCATTGGAAATTGATGTTGAACAATATCTAGAGATTGAGATGGAGGGACAATAGTTGTACCACAACTATCACTAAATAGGAGGGATATACCCTCAAAAGTGTCTTCCAAGTCAGATATGTGAGATTCCATAAACAATGAACCAATGGATGACAAATAAGAAACCTAAGGAGGAAGATAATGAAATAATGGTTGTGATGAATCACTCGAGGTGCTCAATGAATCATCAACATAAGAGGAATGGTCCTCCTAAACAAGAATGATAGGAACCTTAATCAATAACTCTCCACAATGAATCACTGAAGGTGAAGGTACATCAGTTGTCCCTAATGGAGAAGGAGCATCTGAAGAACCATTGTCATCCTCATGTGAAGACTCAAAGTATTTAGAAAATTCAAACTCTTGCATAGTATCATGATCATAAGGTATCCTATTAGAAAAATGAAGGGGCACTAGACAATCTGAAAAAGAATCATCTGAGAATTGTTAAGTATCAAGATCTCCATGTATTTCATAGATTTTAGTCCAAAGAATATATGGACACTCAAAATGATCAATAACATCCAAAGTGGTATCATCATTATCCATTACAACAACTCCTAATACATGAACCCTTTTTCAATTCCATGCAACTTTCTTACTATCGGTACCAAGAAGGGGAACACAATTATACAAATGTGGCAAAAAATGAAGCCATCAAAGATGTTTTATGATACCATCTCTACATTTTTTATAGTTTCCCCTTTCCAACATAATCACAACATGATGCAATTTAAACCTCATAATCAACTATGACAAATCTCCCAAAAATATTAAGATAGTAACCTTAAACAACAAATAGAAACTCCCAAATACTATAAATGAAGCCTTCCCAAACTACTTCAGGATGCAATAATGCAAAAAAAGGGGCTAAGAATCAAGCAACTCCAAAGAGCACAACAACACCAATTATGTTACCACCAAAAAAAAAAATGAGAGAAATTCCTCAACCACTGTAAAGGTGATGAAGATACCTTTTTGTTGATATGTGGTTTGTGAAAATAAGCCTCCATTTACAAAAGATATGCGTAAAATAAAAAATGCCTATAAAGGCACTTTTAGATCAAGCACCTATTCTCGCGATGTTGCAATGTTCATCCTCAACAACAAAAGAAATATGCCTAACCAATTATGCCTCACCAAGTAAGCAACAAACCAAGTTCAATAGGGAGTAATCACCATTCAATAGGGAATAATCACCGAGCACCAATCACCACATGCGGGAAATAACCTCTTCACCATCTGTGAGTCATGCTGACAACAATAGGAGGCACTACAAAACCATTTAAGGATCCAAAAAATTCCTCTCGTAGCCAATGTGGGATTAAAATTTCCCTCAAAACTAATAGCAAATAGGCTTGGGCCTAACTCCCCTTTGTCGCACAAAACCCCTAAATAAATATTTTGGAAACACTGTTAAGGGAGATTTTAGGAACTCTTGAATGTATAAAGAACTATTTAATTTTTAGTGTGGAGAATCCTATTAAAGGTTTTAATCTCTAAAATTGAAATCAATCAATGGGTCTTGCCTACTTGTTTATTTGGTCATGTATCTTTTCTTATTCTCCTTAAGTTGAATAAGCTGGTGAGGTTTTCAATGTTCTTTTCTATAGAGGTGTAGTGTATAAAAATGTATCCCTCTATATTTTAACACTTGTTTGGGCCCTCCCTACTAAAATTGAGCTTCTTTATGCCTTATTTGGCTTTATTTTGCATCCATAAGCCTTATTTAATGCATCTTTCTGAGAATAGTCCTGACACTTAACTAATCATCAATCATAATTCATTTTTTTGGGTTGTGTGTTCTATATTTAGTGATTTGGAACTCATATTCCACCTTGGATGTATGGGTCCCACCTAAGTTTTGGGGCTTAAACCTAAATTTGGCATAGAACTTAACATTTCTTGAAATTTGTGTCCCAAGCCTAAGCTATTGGGACTTATATGCCCCAATCGGTATATGAGTCCCACTTAGATTGGACCTATTTTGAATTTGAATTCTTGGCGAGATTTTATTCTCCTAGATCTAATGTTGACTTGTAGTGTTGTAATTTTAGGAAATTTAGCATAAACAAGTATAAGTACAAGGTTATTTCACATATTTTCTCTTAATATTTCAAGTATTCAAGCATTATAGAAAATTTATGAGCAAGAGAGCATTCAAGAGCATTCAAGAGTTGATTGTCAAGCATTTTGGAGTTATATTCAAGATTCAAGCGTCATCTCAAAGTCATCATGCATCATGTTTATTTTTTAGCTAACATTTGTGATATAAGGTTTTACGATTCAAGCAAGCCTTCAAGTAAAAATTCAAGATCTACTTTCATGCTAGCCCTTTCATACAATATTAAAACCTTTTTTCCAAGGATTGGATGAGTTGCAACATAGCTTATTTGTTCATTCTATTTGATTTGATTTCAAGGTTTGATTAACAAAGTAGGGTTTGACCAAGGAAAACCCCTATCCACTAACAAAAAACATTTTTCCATCTCTTTGATGTGTGATTTATAGATTTAGGTTGAAGATCCATTGAACAAAAATATTGGAGAAAGTTTTCAAAGTTGCAAAGTTGTCAAAGTTATCACCTTTCTTGCACGGTTAGAGAAAGTCACCTACAAGTTGAAATTCATACTTTTAGACTTAGAGATCAGAAGGGAGAGAAGCTACAAAATATCACTAGAGAATATTAGAGTTTCAGATCAACCTTGGTATTCAAACTAAATTGCCATAATTGGATTATGAGTCCCAGTATACCACTTTTTAGATATTTCCAGTAGATCCTGCTTTACCAATTACAAATTTTGGATTCAGCCCTCAACCCTAAACTGGGACTAAATTGCCCCAACTGGCGTATGAGTCCCAATGTGCTTCAAAAGACATACTTTCAGGATTGCATCCCTTGTTTCAGGCATCCTCAGTTTTCTAGGTGCATCGTTGTTTATTCTCAGTTCATTATTCGATTTTGAGTTTGATTTCCTAGGATACATAGCTAGATTTGCATATCATTTGTATTTTCCTCTTTGTAAGCATTTTCTTAGTGGTGAATCCCCTTTTCTCTTTAATCACACCCAATGAGACCTTATAGCAACCCCTTCTCTCAATTGAACCATTAGATTGAGATCTTTAGGATTTCCTTGAACCCCTTTTTGTGTGCCATCTCCTAAAAGGTGCATACACCCCCTCCCCCTACTTTCTTGTGTTCAAGAGGTAAATGTAAAATATATTCATCGAATATGGTGTTTTTATACTTCTAACTAAGAAAATAGTTGAAAATCACTTTGAAGCCAACACTTGAAGTGTTGGTTATTATGTTAATAATGGTCACTACATTATGATTTATATTTGATTAAGTTAGATCATTTGGAATTAAGCATAATAAATATCATATTGTTGTCTTAACATAGAGCATGTTTCAATATTTTTTGTAAATATCTTGAGATTATGGATAGATCTAGGTCCAATTAAGAATAATTTAGAAGTATATTCACAATACTTTCATTTAAAAATTAATGATTTATCTATTCTTTTAGAAAAATTTGTATAAGAGATTAAATAATTTTATTTACTATCGTAAAAAAATTTACTCTCTAGATGTACAATTTTGTCTAGCTTGATATTTACTAGTACAAGCCTCTTGTAAACAAATTGCATAGTTTCTTCAATTGCTTCACATTGCATAGTTTCTTCAACTGCTTCACATTAGAAAGATTTGGATTTCGAGGGACTTTCAAGATTGGTTAGATTTCTAGCAATCAAATGTTCTCCATTCTTCTTGTGTTGGATGTGTCAAAATACCCATCAATATGAAGTAGATGTAGAACAAAAAATATTCATGTTGTTCAAAAAATAATTAAAATTAGGTCTTGACATATGAATGATACTAAAATTATATAACAATAAGATCTAAATATTAGTTGATTGAGAACAATTTATTAATAGACTCAAATCTAGCAAATTGTATTTTTACTACTCATAAAATTTGATATGATTGTCTATTGATTATTTTTTCATGAATTTAATGTCTAATAGTGAATTTGTTAAATTTTCTTTGATTTCTAGATTCGATTGCATAATAATTTTTTCATGAAAAAATTATATCCAAAAATAAAAAATAATTAACTAATAAATTGTAGAAACTTGATATATGTGAATTTGTTGTTCTTTTTGAATATGCTACAATTTTCAGTCTTATCAAATCGAGACAATGATAAATACAACTTAGCCATATTAACTTTGTACGATGTCTTCACGTGAGGCCGCGTCTATCATTAAACAGTGAATGCACATTATTAATCAATATGGCCAAACGTGTATAAATAAAAAGTACTTTTGATCCCAAAGAGGTAATGAAAAAATTATATCGAAAAATAAAAAATAATTAACTAATAAATTGTAGAAACTTGATATAAGTGAATTTGTTGTTTTTTTTAATATTTTACAATTTTCAGTCTTATCAAATTGAGACAATGATAAATACGACTTAGCCATATTAACATTGTACGATGTCTAGGCCGCGTCTATCTTTAAACAGTGAATGCACATTATTAATCAATATGGCAAAAACGTGTATAAATAAAAAGTACTTTTGACCTCAAAGGGGTAATGAATGTGGATCAAATAATGATGACGACGACTCCAGTGTGAGGCGAGGCATTATTTTCTCAAATACGGAATTGATAGCCGCCTCCCACTCAACTGCGATCGATAACTGAAGGTTATTCCACTGTTTCTTTTCCGTCTCATATTTCCACTTACACTGGGTGCTTCATGTGTCGAATTGAAAAAAAGGATCTTGCACGTCCATCATCTACTTTACGGCGCAGTAGTTTGAAAATGTTTTTATTAGCACATAAAATCCATTTTCCGAATTGTAGTCCACACCATTTTCCTAACCAGGAGTTTGAAATGTGTCTGGATGGTTGATTAGCTTGCATTATATAACACCTAAAGTAGGGTTCCATTACCACCACACATGGCAAGAAGAATATTTGTATCCTGCGGGGCCTGTAGAGCGCAACGCAAGAAATGCTCGGAAGAATGTGTTTTGGCTCCACATTTTCCTCCCGACGATACTCTCAAATTCGCCATTCTGCAGAAAGTGATTGGAACCAGAAATATCATCAAGTTGCTTCAGGTAATCTCTATCCATTTTCTTATTTTTATTATTGTTTAAATCGCTTTTAAATTTGCAACAGAATTTACCTGGTTTTGAACGCACAATCTCTTGTCTAGAATTCGTTTCCTTGCATATGACTTAAAATCCACGTAGTATGATACCTAACATTCAAATAGGATGGCACCCAAGATTTTGCAGATGCACAACAGGAGGTCTTAATTAATTTTGTTAACAGCCACTGCTCAATATTTTTAGCTGAATTCGGTTGTGAAGGTGTTTGTCCATCTTCTGGCTTTCCTATGATTATGCTTTCTAATTTACATTGATTCTTGCAATATACATCATATATTGTAATGATTATGAGTAATCAAAGTAGGATTCATTGTCTTTCTTATAATACTGGACCTTAATCTAAAAATACGCTACATAGCGTATTGGTTGGTTAGTAGTTAAGTTTGGATGGAACCTACGTTTAACCCATGGCCTTATCTGGTTGGTCTCATGTTCAAAGCACCTTAGATTCATTACAGCATCCTCTTCGAATGCTAATTACTCCCGCAGACATGAGGACTTCTTTCTGTCCAAGTTACTTGGTTCATTCAGTTCTGGGCTTCTCTTACTGCTTGCTTCCTAAGGTATCACATACGCACAAGATTTACTTGAGGCTTATATAAATAGACCTGATTTTGGATTTCACATGAGAATGCCTCTGTATAGTCCTATGTATGTGAAGTCTCTATCTTTGGTGTGTTCCAGCATTGATTTAGGTAGCCTTTTTCTTTAAATCCACATATTATGATTCCTAAGATTCAAATAGTATGGCACCCAAGATTTCCAGATGCACAATAGGAGGTCTTAATTGCTTTTTTTTGCGGCTGTTGCTCAATTTTTTCTTAGCTGAATTCGGTTGTGAAGGCGCTTATTCATCTGTTGGCTTTCATTCGATTCTGCTTGTTTGCCTAATTTACGTTGATTCATTTAATATACATTATATGTGGTAAAGATTATGAGTAATCAAAGTAGGATTCATTTTCTTTCTCATAGTAATGGACCTTAATCTTAAAGGTGGTTAGTAGTTAAGGTCCGAAGGAACCTACGTTGAAGATATGGCCTTATCCGGTTGGTCTAATGTTCAAAGCACCGTAGATTCACTACAATATCCTCTTCGAGTGGTAATTACTCCCACAGACATGAGGACTTATTTCTGTCTAAGTTACTTGGCTCCTTCAGTTCTGGCCTTCTCTTACTACTTGCTTCCGAAGGTATCGCATACACACACTGTTGGTTTTAGGAGGAGAACCCACTTCTAGGAGAGAAGATTTCAACACAGACAAATTATCAACAGAGTGGGTTTTCAATATACAGAACAAAAAAACAAAATGTCTCATTGTTACAGCAATATCAAACCATTCACACATTACAAAACATTAAACAGATTTCATATCGTTGTCATGAAACTTTACAATAAAACTGCTAACAAAGCATTTATTCTGAAACCCATCAGATAAATTTGCACAGTAAGATGAGAAAACAAGCAATAGTATATTTGCATTATATTGTATGAACAAAACAGAGTCACGGGTCTTTACAAAAATTCACTAGTGCTCCAGATCAGATAAAATGAGACATATGAAGCTATCAAATTATACTACTGGAGCCTATACACAAAGAACCTGCTAGGGATAGAACAGCCACATAAAATTAAAAAATGGAATACTTTTCTATAAAGTAAATACCCTGGTTTTACAAACTGTTGCGTGGAGGTATTAGGGAGAAAAACATTAACAAGTGTCTTGCTGCTTACACGTGTCAAAAAAAACTTTAAAATTACCGTATTTACATGATTAAAAAGGACAGCAAAACTATTAACTCGCACCCATAGTTGGGCGGTCGTGAATGCAACGTGGCTTGCTCAAACTACAATGTTGGCATTAAGCATTAGTCCCTTCAATCCCCCCCTTAATGGTTAGTGTGCAAACACCCATCGTTTGCCTTAATCTTTCAAAAATCTCTTTTGAAATTGCTGACATGATTTTTAGTGATGGCAATTGTTGAGTTATTCTCATAGTATAATACAGTTCGAATATTTTGTTTTTTATTTTAAATCTGTTAAGATTCTCCTTAGTCATACTACTTGGTAGGAAGTTGAAGTTGCAGCAATGTATTTAGCTTCAATTGAAGACAAAGAGATTGAAGATTACATTTTTGAAGACCTGCAAATGGCACTTGAACCCAAGGGAAATACATAACTAGAAGTGCTTTTTCTACCATCAATAGAACCATCCCAATCACTGTCTATGAATTCAATTAAAACATAAAATCACTCATAGGAGCATACCAAATACCAAAATTACTTGTACCCCAAACATATCTCAGGATTCTTTTCATTGCACAAAAATGCATCTTACTTGGATTTTGTATGAACCTTGAAAGAAAACTAATAACAAACATGATATTTGGTCTAGCGGTTGTTAAATACATAAGACTACCAATTAGACTCCCTGTACGATGTTTCATCTACTTTTTCAGACCCATCACTCTTAACCAATTTCTCATTCATGTTCAAAGGTGTATTCATCAGTTTGGAATTCTTCATCTTGAATTTATCAAGTAAATCATTGACATATTTTCTTTGTGAGATGAAAATGCCATCATTTTGTTGTCTGACCTCTATCCCAAGGAAATAATGCATTAACCCCAAATTTGTCATTTCAAATTCAATCTTCATTACATGTCTAAACTCATCCATTAATTGTTCACTATTCCTTGTGTATATTAGATCATCTACATATATACATATATGATAACTAAATCACTTATACTCCAATATTTCACATATAAAGTGAGCTCACTTTCACTCTTTTTGAAACCATTTTTCTGATAAAAATTATCTATCCTTCTGTACTAGGCCTTAGGTGCCTACTTGAGCCCGTAAAGTGTCTTTTCTAACTTGTAGACCTTTTGTTCTTGTCCTACAACACCATAACCAAGTGGGTGTTCTACAAACACTTCTTAATTTAAATAACCATTCAAAAATGTTGCTTTAAGATAAATTTGATAAAATTTTGAGCTATGTTGAGGAGCTAATGATAAAATATTATGATGGTATCTAATCTAGCGATTGGAGAATAGGTTTTACTGTAATCAATACTTAACTATTGAGAAAAACCCTTTGCCACCAAAATTGCTTTATGCCTTTCAATAGATCCATCAACTTTATATTTAGTTTTGTAAATCCATTTTAGCCCAATGAACCAAAGAAAAATGGGGTGGATGACTCTCTCTAAGACTTCTTGGGTTTTAGACCTAAAAGGAAAGAGGCCCACCTTTTTCTCCTAGGGAACAGTTCACTCAAGAACAACCCTTGAGATTTCAATGCAAAGGAGATTGAAATCTAACAAAGAGAATGTTCTAGGGATCGAATGACAAGAAATGAGGGGTTCACCACGAAGTTTAGACTTGGAAAACACAATGCAATGAAAGATGAAATGTAAAACCCTAGTTTGATACAATGCTTTAATGAATGACCTAGAAATGACCATGAAACAAAATAGAAATCTATAAAACTGAAAGTGTGCACCTACAAACTTGTAGAGGCTTGAATGAATATTGGAAATGTTGTTGATTCTGAGATTTTTGCCTATTGGGACTCATTTGCCAATCAGGGAGAACCAATCCCAGATCGGGGTTTCTACAAAGAACAGGTTTCTCGAAAAAGGGTATTTGAAAATGCTAAAATCTCAAAATTGATCTTGAATGCTATCATGATGACCTTGTGAATACTTGAAATGCTTAACCCTTGCTTGCTTGGCCTGATATCATGAATGTATATGATTCAATGATATTTTAAGAGCTCATTTATATAGGCATTGCACTCACATGACTGCTAATTTAATCCCCAAGGTTGACATTAAAGAAATTTAAACTTAAAACCTATTTTTTCTCGCTCAAATCTCAAAAATTGTTCAAATGGGACTCATTCGCCATCCTAGACAAATGAGTCCCACCTGGATGAGACTCATTCACCCAAAGTGGAAAATGGGTCCCATAGGGGCTATTTCTAGGGCTAAAGTGTCAGGGAATTCATATATTAAGTTTATATGTTGATTTTGTCACGTTTTTTATCAAAATATGCCTTCGCATACACAATATGGGGTCATAAGGGCCTCTTAATGATGATGTAAATGTTATAAATACAATAGGGCCTAAAATCTAATGTGAAAGTGTAAATAAATACTTTACAACACTAAATTAAGGAAAAATTGGGTGTATTTAGCTAAGAAGGGCCCTAAATCCCATGTGAATGTATAGGACACATTACAATTGTAGATTAGGTCCATTGATTTACAAGCCTCCCAAATTTAATGTGAAGATGTAAATAAATACATTTTGCAATATTAAATTAGGAGATAGTTAGGTTAATTTAGCTTAAAACGGTCCCAACACCTAATGTGAATGTGTTATCCACATTACAACACTATATCGAGGCCACATTAAGCAAAAATCTGCAAGAAGGAGGTAAACAAGCCCAAAAAGCCTAAGGGCCCTTTTTTCAATGTTACATTTAGCCTACACTTTAGTGAGAGGATGAACTTGCTTCAAACTCACTAAAGTAGAGAAACGAGAGGGGTCCAATTGTGCCTATGCGGATGAAAAAGGATGAAAAAGATAAAGGGAGGGATCAAGCCCTAGGATCTAAGATCCTAAATCAAACAAACATAAGCACAAAAGGACACACACAAGGTGTCTAATATGGGACAAAACAAGATATGCAATAATGCAATATCAATATCTAAAGAAAGAAAAAATGAGGTGGAAAAGATGTGCTCACTCTAAGGCCATAGTTCACATCAGGTCATCAGCGGGGTGAGTTGTCCCAAAGAAGTGGTTTAGTGAGAAATTCATGCCAGTGTGTCAGCTTCCCACCATACTAACCATACTAAAGTTATCCTTTTGATAACTTTGATAAGGAACCACAATGAAAATGCTTTTATAAATACTTTTGAATGTCATGTAACAATTTTGTTATAGGGGATTTTTCTTTTTTCGTGTAAGGTATTATTCCTAGGGAGCATTGTGCTCAATGTCTCCAAGAGAGGACAAGTCAAAGTGTCAGATCATTGCCCATGGGATGCCTCATTCAAATCATGCCATGTTAGTAGATCGTACACCCTTGGACGATATTGAACCCAATGATACCACCAAGAAGAGGACACACCGCAAGAAAAAAGAAAAATCCCACAATGAAATTTTCTAAAAGATGTTATCGATGTATGCCCCCATTTTAAAGCAGTTTCTAAAACCATTACTATGAGAAATTGATTTAAGTAGAGGAAGATATGAGAGCTTATTCAGAAAGCCCTATGCCAAGTCATATGTTTTCGATAAGCTAAGTCATGAAAAAGGTAATATCTCAAATGTGATCCAACTTAAGGCATGTCGTTCACACCCTAAGCTTGCATTTAGATATACATGAAAGGTGATCAACTAGCCAAAAGAGACCACAACAAGTGACATACAAGGAAAAGGCTATCAACCCCTTGCCCCTAGTTTGTGTAGGACAAGGGTGAGCCTAGAATGAATGATGAGATGCTACTCCTTCCAAAAAGGGAATGACATGCAATAGTGAGTATGCTATGATCCTATAACTATTACATGGAAAGGAGTATAAACTAATATTATTTATAATGATTAGTAAACAAAGTATCAACTTGATACATATTTAATGAGATATTGATTATTTTCGGATGCATCAAAGTTAAAGTTGTCTTGGAAGAATCTTGTATGATAGTGTTGACATTGAATGAAGGATTTTGTTTTGAGGGACAATAACCAAGACCATTAGTCCTTATAGGGACATGGATGCCTTGTTCTATAGAATCACATCCTTTCCCAAGTTACTACATAAGTCCTTCAGGTTTGAGGTTGGCCTTGATTGTATACACTTTCTTATATATGTGAGCAATGTCATTGTAACTTAGTAGGTGTGAAATGCTATCATTATCGAGTTGCCTTTTAGGTGGTTCTAAGATGAGCATAGGTTTATTTTGAACTTGTGGTTGTTGTGATGTAGGATGAAGAATTAAAGGATTCTTAGGATGTCCGATGAGGTATGTAGGAGGTCTAATAGTCAAGGGGAATCTAATGGACACTTCCGCATTCATAACCTCAATGGGCTTGGTTTGATGTATCTCTAATAAAAGGAAATATAAAATTATCTTTTTACCATCACCCAAGGAAAACACATTACTATTGCTTGGAATTGTTGAGAAATGATGCCTCAATTACTAGCTTGAACCTCTGTTAGAAAAAGACTTGGCGAAAAAACTCACCCTTTTAGCCTTTACCACCATACCGCGGTTGCCTTCTATTCTGCTCTGGCAGTACCACAGTGATAGTCTGGACGGTTACTGCCTTACCGTGCGCGGTGAGTTCACTCACTGCAGTGGCACGGTAAAGCCGCCAACGACTTGTTTTGTTGGTCACCACTTCACCGCGGGCAGTGAAGGGTCCGACTGTGGTGGCCATGGTGAAGCCGCCAACAGTGGCTTGGCGGTCACCGCCCCACCATGGATGGTGAGTTGGCTCACCGCAGTGGCTACGGTGAGACCGCTAATGGTCAGTCTGAGCGGTCACTGCTCTATCGTGGTGAGACCTGGTGATCTCTGTGCTAGCGCGGTGAGACCACTAACGAACTAGCTGGTAGTCACCGCCTTACCTTGGGTCAACTCAAACTGCTCAACGATAGTGCGGTGAAGTGAAGGGTGAGCTTGGACGAGCTCGCTACTTTACCGTGGCATGACTCAGTTAGGGCAGCGGTAGCGTGGGGAAAGTGACACAGAGCTCAGAGAAGACAACGGTGACCTAAGACGATCTCACTACATTACCACGGCCTGGTCGATTGGACTCGACGATGATGTGGTAGATGAAAAAATGAGCTCGAAGCTTAGTTGACCGAGCAGGATCGAAGATCAGAGGAAATAAAGAATGCAAAGCGGACATGTGGCATGGTGACAATGTTTTGATTGGCCGAAGACCAAAAAGGTAAAGGCAGTTATTGCAGGCAGTTCTTTTAGTTGAAGACATAAACTGATTAAGGTGTTGAAGTTATTGCATGGGTGGCTTGATGCAATCAGTGCAGATCGATTTCTTGCTTGAATGTTTGATGCATGAACCTAAAGGCCGTGGGATTGGTTGAAATTTAATGAGATGTATGACTTGTACAGTGGGATGCATTATTATAATTGTAAAACCAAAAGGTGACAGTTTTGACATGTAAGTTGCAAGTCGATGTAAGTCTGAGGATTCATTGTATACTTTGAGAGAAGTATTGTAACAGTGAGAGATTAACTTGAGAGTTGTTGTGAGCTGATCAGAGAGTGAAGACTGAACATTGTATTTAATTGTTTATTACTGTTTAATACAATTGTCTTTGCTTGGTGTGGTGGGTTTTTTACCTAAAAAGGTTTTCCCACGTAAATACTTGTCTCAATATGTGAATGCTTATTTTTTTTTATCTCTTTTATGTTGTTTGTATTAATTTCAGTAGTTTTTAGAAGCTATTAGAACTCATTTTTTCTCTTCTTCCCTATTGTATTAGTGTTAAGGGAATGTATTTCGCATTTTTTGGTTCATAGATCCATTGTTGTTTTCCTTTCAAGTGGTATCAGAGCTTGGCCAGTTATGTTATCCTTGATTGAAAGGTCAATTTTTGGTGCTAATACTATTTCAGTGGGGGTCTTGCATTGTTAAAAATTGTTTTTGTTTGAGATGGCGAGTACATCTAGTAGAGTAGAGATTGAAAAATTCAATGCCAGCAACTTTGAGTTATGGAAACTCAAAATGGAAGACTTGTTGGTGGATAGAGACCTTTGGATAGCAATGTCTGGAACTATGCCACAAAGTATGAAGCAAGAGGATTGGGACCTTGTTGATAGAAAAACAAGAGTTCTGATAAGATTGAGTCTGGTCGATTCTGTACTCTTGAATGTCCATGAGGAGATGTTTGCAGCTTCATTATGGAAGAATCTTGGTGATATTTATCAGGGAAAGTCTCTGGTAAATAAGCTTTTACTGAGGAAGAAGTTGTACTCCTTGAAGATGGAAGAAGGTGCATCTATTGCAGACCATCTGAACTCATTTAACATGAGTATTACTTAGCTGGCGTCTGTAGGTGTAAAGATTGAGGAGGAGGATCATTGCATTCTCCTATTGTGTTCGTTACCTGACAGTTGGGATCATCTGGTGATGGCTATTGGAAGCACGACCATTACATTCAAGATGGATGACATGGTTGCTTTGCTTATGTCTGAAGAAATGCGAAGGAAGTCCTCAGAGATGGCCAAAGAGGCTTTTGTTGTTCGAGGTAGACCGAAGGAGAAAGATAAGAAGAAGGAAAAGAATTTGAAATCTAAATCTGCAGGGAGATCAAAATATCCTGGTAAAGTACATCAGGTAGAGTAGATATTGAAAATTCTAATGGTAGAAACTTTGTGTTATGGAAAATCAAAGTGGAAGACTTGCTGGTGGATAGAGACCATTAGTTAGCAGTGTCTGGTACTAAGCCACAAAGTATGAAGCAAGAGGATTGAGATCTTGCTGATAGAAAAGTAAGAGGTTTGATAAGACTGAGTCTAGTAGATTCTATACTCTTGAATGTCCATGAGGAGCAGTCTGTAGCTTAATTGTGGAAGAAGTTTGGTGATATTTATCAGGGAAATTCTCTGGTAAATAAGTTATTCTCGAGGAAGAAGTTGTATTCCTTGAAAATGGAAGAAGGTGCATCTGTTGCAGACCATCTGAACTCGTTTAATATCAATGTTACACAGCTGGCTTCTATAGGTGTAAAGAATGAGGAGGAGGATTGTTGCATGATCCTGTTGTGTTCATTACCTAATAGTTGGGATCATCTTGTGATGGCCATTGGAAGCACAACCACTACTTTCAAGATGGAAGACGTTGTTGCCTCATTATTATCTTAAGAGATGAAGAGGAAGTCTTCTAAGATGGCCAAAGAGTCTCTTGTTGTTCGAGGTAGACCAAAGGATACAAGCAAGAAGAAAGACAAGAATTCAAGATTGAAATCTGCAGGGAGATCAAAGTCTCCTAGTAAAAAGTTCAAGGTGAGATGTTGGAACTATGGGCAACCTGGTCATATCCGAAAGGACTACAAGGAGAAGAAGAAGAAGAAGAATGCTTCTAAGAATGAATCTTCTCAAAGTGATGCAGACGCCTTCATTGCAGCAACCTTGACAACTCAAGCATCAGATGATGTTTGGTTCGTTGACTCAGGTGCATCCTTTCACATGACATCCAATAGAGAATGGTTCTGTAAATATGAGAGTATGACGATGGAAAGGGGTACTTGGCAAGTGATTCAACATTGGAGATAGTTGGCAAAGGAAGAGTCAAAATTCAGTTTCCTAATGGGAGAGTCAAAGGTATTGGTGGCGTACTTCACATACCAGGTTTGGCTCGAAATCTTCTTTCTATCAGTAAGTTAAATGATTCTGGTGTAGAATTTTATTTTTCAAGTAAGGGATTTAAAATGGCTAGAGGTGCAATGGTGTTGGCTAAGGGTGTTCATACAGGCACTCTGTACAAGCTGGATGCACGTCCTGTTCTTTGTAAGAGCGCCTCTGCAAAGTCAAGAAAAGTTGCTCTTGTAGACGAAGATGAAGACACTTCTTTGGCTGCAAATGCTTTGGAGGTAAATCTCCCAGCAGAGAAGACTATGCTATGGCATCATAGACTAGGTCACATAGGTGAGAAAGGTTTAAAAACCTTGAAGAATAAAAATCTTGTAGAAGGGTTTGATGATTGTAACCTTGAGTTCATTTTTTGCGAACACTGTATTTATGGAAAACAACACCATGTTTCATTTTACTCGAGTCCTCATAAATATTCTGGTATATTGGATTATGTTCATTTTGATGTGTTGGGTCCAGTTAATGCTCCTTCCTTATCGAAGTCTAGATATTATGTTTTTTTTATTGATGACTGTTCCAGAAGGGAATTCGTATACTTTCTTAAAAGTAAATCAAAAGTGTTCAGTCGGTTTAAAAAATTTAAAACTTTGGTAGAGAATCAGACTGGAAGGAAAATTAAATGTTTGAGAATAGACAATGGGGGTGAGTTTTGTTCTGCAAAGGTATTGCACAGATCATGCAATTAAAGGGCATAAAAAAACACCTTATACTCAATAGCAGAATGGAGTTGCTGAAGGTTGTACAAGATGCTGATGGAAAAGGTGAGGAGTATGCTGAGCGGTGCTGGTCTAGAGCAGAGGCTGTGGGCACAACATGCTATCTAATAAATTTTTCTCCTTGCTCTGATCTTGTTGATAAGACACCTTTGGAAGAATGGTCTAGTAAGAAGCAGTCTCTCATACAAGTTCATGTCTTTGCCTGTGAGGCATATGCTTATGTGCCAAATGAGAAAAGATCAAAGTTGGATAACAAGGTTGTTAAATGTATTCTCATCGGCTATGGAGTTGGTGTGAAGGGATACAAGCTTTGGAACCTTGTTACTGAGAAGGTTTTCTACAACAAAAGCTTGATATTTCATGAGCTAAAACCTTCAGTAAGTGATCAACAACTTGAGACAGATAAGAGAGACAAGAAGAATGATGCAGTTGAGATCTCTCAAACTCCAGAAAAGGAAGAATTGCATGGTGTACCTGAAACTAAGGCGAGTTCAAGAAGCTCTGATATTTCTGATGATGAAGAACCACAACCTCAACAAGTAAGAAGGTCTACACAAGAAAAATGACAACCTGAAAGGTATGGTTTCTCACTGTTCGATTCAAACTATGCCTATGCCTTAATTACTAGCACTGATGAGTCTAGGACTATAAAAGAAGCAATCAACATGTTTGATTCAAATTCTTGGTTGGAAGCCATGAATGGAGAAATGAATTCATTGAAGAAGAATGAAACCTAGGATTTGATACCATTGCCTAAAGGGTGAAAGCTTGTTGGCTGTAAATGGGTATTCAAAAAGAAGACTGATCTTGATGGTAGTGTTGAGAAGTATAAGGAAAGATTGGTTGCAAAGGGATTCTTCTAGATTGAGGGAATTGACTATGGGGAGATTTTTCCTCCTATAGAAAAGCTGACATCCATCATATGTTTGTTATCATTGGCGGCAGTGTATGACTTAGAGATTGAACAGATGGATGTGAAGACAACATTTCTCCATGGTGAGTTGGAAGAAGAAATTTATATGTCCCAGCTTGAACATTTTGTTGAAAAAGGAAAACAAAATTTGGTCTGTAAGTTAGAGAAATCTTTGTATGGTTTGAAACAGTGTCCTAGAATGTGATACTAGAAATTTGACACTTTTGTGTTGTCTATGGGATTTGTGAGATAAAAATATATTCATTGTGTTTATTATAAATCTGAAAATGATCGTGTGTTTATTATTACCCTGTACATGGATGATATGTTATTCATAGGAAATAACAAGTTTATGATTTTTGATCTTAAATCTCAGTTGTCTGCAAAGTTCGAAATGAAAGATCTTGGTGCAAAAAGGTATATTCTGGGAATGGAGATAACCAAGGATAGGACAAACAATAAAATTTGGGTCAGTCAGAGTAAGTATGTCAATACTATTCTGGAGAGATTTGGTATGAAAGACTGCAAGCAACTAGTTGTTCCAGTCATGCAGGGAACGAAACTACTTGTTGAAGACTATCCAAAATTTTCTACTGAAATGGAGGACATGACCAGTGTGCCCTATGCAAGTGTTGTAGTCAGTTTAATGTATGTAATGGTCTATACAAGGCCAGAAATTGCCCAAGTAGTGGGAGTTGTTAGTCGGTTTATGGAAAATATAGAAAGATTACATTGGGATGTTGTGAAAAGAGTGTTCAGATATTTGAAGGGGACTTTAGACTATGCTTTGTGTTACCATGGCAATTTTTTTGCATCACAAAGAACCCTCAACATTCAGGGATATGTTGATTCTCATAGGGCAGGGGACATTGACAACAAGAGATCCACTAGGGTAAACCCATAATAGTGGTGTACAATTTTGATGAGGAAGGAAATTTGTAAAAATGCTCACACATTCAAAATTTCATGTTTTTAAGGGTTTGTTCGAACTAAGGGGTTCACACGAACCCAAAAGAGGGGTTCGGTCAAACCCCTAGTTCGAGCGAACCCCCTTTTTCATGGTGGGTTCACTCAAACCCTAGTATGTCACATTTCTTCATAGAAATGAATGAAAAATTCAAAAAAAAGGGGGGTTCGCTCGAACCCCCCTTTTTTGCCCTTCTCCCCGTCTTCCACCAAATTTTAGCAGATATCTGCCCTTCGAAGCTCAGGTTGAGGATGAAAATGGAGGAGACTTCACAAACCCAACTAAAAGATGGTATTCCTCAGAACAAGCTATCCAACAAATTAAATTTTAATATATTTTGGTTTTATTATGTATGTGTTTTTTTAGTTTTATTAAACATAGGTTTTTCACCGAAATTCAAGCTCTTTGTTTTACACATGTGGAAAAATAGCAGATTATCAAAATTAAAGTTTTAAAAATACGTTGAGGCTGGGTATTGATGTCCTTGATCCATTAAAAAAAAAAAAATTGAATTTTGATTCATAAAAAAAAAGTTATGTTGTATACAGTCGGCCTATGTCTGAATTGCAATTGGTATGACTTTGAAACTTGATTAAGGAAAAAATATTCAATAAAAAACTATGAGACCAGATTAAAGTGCTAGATATCATAGTTACAAATCTAAATTCAAAAACAATAGAATTTTATCCTTCATACAAAGGTTTTTATGTTGTATACGGTGAGCGTCACTTTTTAAAAATGTTGTTTTATGAAAAAACTAGTTTTCGTGGGAGATGGAAAAAAAAGTGCAATCTGATTCCAAATTTTTTGAAAAAACTATTTTTAGAATCTAAAGACAAAATGTGATTAGACTCTAGTTTGCATCATCTTCAAATTCCTCATGGTTTAGCCGCTATAGGTTTCCGAATATGAATATTTAGTTAAAAAATAATAATTGCAGTGTCGAGTTTGGCCAAAAATTGTAAACCACTATTGTGGGATCACCTAGTGGATACACATTCATGTTAAATGGTGGAGCAATTAGTTGGATGAGCAAGCAACAAGATATAGTTTTTTTATCCATGATAGAGGCAGAGTACATGGCAGCAACTCATGCCTATAAGGAGGTAGTTTGGATGAGTCGTTTGTGTTCATACATTGTTTTAATGGAGGGAAAATTACAATTTGCTGTGACAGTCAGAGTTCCATTTGTTTGGAAAATAACATGACTTTCCATGCCAGGACAAAGCACATTGATGTGCAGTATCACTTCGTGAGGGACATGGTTGAAGATGGAAAGGTCTATCTTTAAAATGTCGACAGTTTGAAGAATGTTGTAGATGCATTGACAAAGCCGGTGAGCACAGACAAGTTCAGACGGTGCGCATAATCAATGGGCCTTGGGGCCTATGACCATCAGTGAATTTTTTAAGTCAAGAGGAGGCTGGAAATATTTTTCAAGTGGGAGCTTGTTGAGAAACGATGCCTCAATTACTAGCTTGAACCTCTGTCAGAAAAAGACTTGGTGAAAAACTCACTCTTTCAGCCTTTACCACAACTTCCATCTATTCTGCTTCGGCGGTACCATGATGATAGTCTGGGTGGTTACCTCCTTACCACGCATGGTGAGTTCACTGACGGTAGTGGTGCGGTAAAGCCGCATGTGGCCTATTTTTTCGGTCATCGCCGCACTGCAGGTGGTGAAGGGTCCGACCGTGGTGGCCGCAGTTAGGCTGCCAGCAGTGGCTTAGCGGTCACCACCCCACCGCATAGGGTGAGTTGGCTTACCGCGGTGGCCATAGTGAGACCGCTAATGGTCAGTCTAAGCGATCATTGCTCTACCATGGTGAGACCTGGCGGTCTCTATGGTAGCGCGCTGAGACCGCTAATGGATTGGCTCGTGGTCACTAGCTTACCCCGGGTCGACTCGAAACGCTCAACAGTAGTGCAGTGAAGTGAAGGGTGAGCTCGGATGAGCTCACCACTTTACCAAGGCATGACTCAGTCAAGGTAGCATTAGCATGGGGAAGGTGAGACAAAGCTCAAAGAAGACAAGGGTAAGCTCAGACGAGCTCACCACACTACCACGGCCTAGTCGATTGGACTCGATAGTGATGCGGTAGATGAAAGAACAAGCTCTGATCTTGGTTGATTGAGTTGGACCAAAGCTCAGAGAAAACATCGAATGTAGAGTGGACACGTGGCATGGTGACAATGATCTGATTGGCCAAAGACCAAAAAGGTAAAGGCAGTTATTGCAGGCCGTTCTTTTAGTTGAAGACAAAACCCGATTAAGGTGATGAAGTTATTGCATGGGTGGCTCGATGCAATCAGTGCAGATCAATTTCTCGCTTGAATGTTCGATGCATGAACCTGGAGGCTGTGGGATTGGTTGAAATTTAATGAGATGTATGACTTGTATAGTGGGATGCATTATTATATTTGTAAAACCAAAAGGTGGCGGTTTTGACATGTAAGTTGCAATTCGATGTAAGTCTGAGGATTCATTGTATACTTTGAGAGAAGTATTGTAACAATGAGAGATTAACTTAAGATCTGTTGTGAGCTAATCAGAGTGTGAAGACTCAACATTGTATGTAATTATTTATTATTGTAATAAAATTGTCTTTGCTTGGTGTGGTGGGTTTTTTACCTGAAAAGGTTTTCCCACCTAAATACTTGTGTCAATCTGTGAATGCTTATTTTTTTCTCTTTTATGTTGTTTGTATTCATCTCAGTATTTTTTAGAAGCTATTAGAACTCATTTTTTCTCTTCTTCCCTATTGTATTAGTGCTAAGGGAATGTATTCTGAATTGTTGGGTCCATAGATCTATCCATGTTTTCCCTTTAGAACGGGGTTTGACAATGTTATTGTTTTGTTTCACCATGATACCTTCCCTAGTAGGAGAGTTTTTAGGAGAACTAAAAAATAAATATTCTTGACATTCAAAAGTTGGTTCTTCTAAAATGACTTCATCACAAATAAGGGTTTGATTTTTTGTTCAATAATATTTTCATCATGATTCTCATCGATTGGATCTTGTGACATCCTAATATCTTCTTCACCAATAGGAGAGATATTAGGAGAGGGGAAAATATGATTGTTGTGATTGTTGATGATTTCATTATTTTTCTCTAAGGTCTCATTCTCTTCTGCCCTTATTTCTACCCTAGTAGGAGATCTTTTAGGAAAGTGACAAACAAGAGGTTAATCACATGTCATGGTTAGATGTTGTAAAGTAGCTTCATCACAAATAGGGGATACATCAAGAGAAGGATAACTATGAGTTTGAGGGTTACCAATGATTGGAAGTTTCTATTCAAATAGGTCTCCCCAAATGGTAGGGGCATTAGGAAAGGTAGGAATAAGGTTATCATTAGTCTCAATAAGGATATCTTCTAACACTAAACTATCTTCTTCATGTCTAGAGAAGATATTAGGAGAAGAAAAGGTTTGATTGTCATGATTATCTACATTTACATACCCCTATCCTATAATGTCTTCCCAAGTAGGAGAGGTGCTAAGAGATGAATGAGAGTAGGGAAAGTAGTGGCCACGATCTCAACTTTGTGTGTCATACTATCTTTCCAAGGGGGAGGAAAAACAAGACTTTCATGATTGTCCATGATTGTGTTTCCTATCACCAAGATAACTTTGTCACTAATAGGAGAGGTATTGAGAGAAGAAAAAATATGATTTTCATCATTATCAATGCTTGCATCCTCTTGTATCAAACCTTTAGTGGATGATCTAGGAGAGATGGAGTCATCAAGGGCTTCATCTTGAAGGGAAAACAGGGATGGATCTAAAGACCCAATAGTGCGGAATACATGTCCCTTAACACTAATACAATAGGGGAGGAGAGCATAAATAGGTTCAAATAGCTTCTAAAAAACTACATGAGATGAATACAGTCAATAAAATAGATAACAGAATTAAGCATTCATAGATTGACACAAGATATACATGGGAAAACATTTTCAGGTAAAAAACCCACCTCACAAAGTCAAGAAAATTGTATTCCAGTAATAAAACAATTATATAAAATGTTCAGTCTTCTCTGATCAGCTCACAACAATTCTTCAAGTTCACATCTTACTGTTACAATGTTCTTCTCACATACAGCTCGAATTCATGACATATGTAATATTGTACTCAACTTACTAAGTCATACGTTGCATTCAATGTCATCAATCAGGCGCTGACCATCAGATTCATGAATCTCTCATCCAATCACGCAATTGATCTTCCCATACCGATCTTCCTACATCGAGCCACCCAGGCATTAATGCCATCACCCAAATTGGGTCCTGTTCGCTAGTCTAAGTCAGCCTGCACCTACTGCAATTACTTCTTTTGTTTCTAACCAATCATTGACTAACACTGAGCCACGTGTCCTTCTTGCATTCATTGTTGCTCTTTGACTCCACAAAGCTCACCCCTTTGCCTGCACCACGCTACCACTACCCGGTTAGTGAAGACCCACGGTATGGCGATGATGCCGATCATAACTGTTAGTGGTTAAACCGTGCTACCATGAGGGCCAAAATGCCACCCTATGTTAGGGCGGTAACCGCCAGATGAACCGTAGATGGTCTCACCATGGTCACCGCGGTCAAGGACTTAATCGCCCGTGATAAGGCGGTGACCGACATGACAAGACAAAAGAAGCCAACCACAACCATCGAGGTTAGGGACGAGACTGCGAGCGGTAAAGAGGTGGCCGCTACCCTTCCACTGTGGTACCACCAGGGTAAGAGAAGATCACCACGGTAGAGCAGTTGAGGCTGGAATAAAGCCATGCACGATACAACGGTAAACCGCAGAAACACCAAATTTTTGCCCAGTCATGAAAACAGGGGCTTCAAGCTGGAATTTGAGACACATTTTTCAACACATCTAACATTGTAGATTCATCACTACTAAAGGGTTTGAGGGTTAATTTAACTTCAGTTGGTTTGGGTTCTTCATACCAAGCCTTAGTGGATGATCCTAGTGAAAGGAATTCCTCAAGGGCCTCATCTAAAATGTCTAGGTAATCAATACTAAAGGGCTTGAATGCTACGCTTTTTCTAAATTTAAGTATTTTTTGAATTCTTTCTTTTGATGTTTTTTTTTTTTTTTTCATTTTTTAATGAATCTAATCTAAGGTAACTAGGAACTAATGCTGAAAATGAAAAGTGCGAGAATCTAATTCTATCCACAATTGCCATGAATGTAAATTATGCTACTTCTAATGATTTGAATGTAACATAATATATTATGAGAATACATTTGACAACCTTGTTATCGAGACCATGCTTCCAAAGGCATCTTGCCAACAAGAGAAGAGCAAGGAGATCTATTTATTAGAAAACATGTTGTAGCCACAGCCTCAGCCAGGACTTCTACTCCAGACCAACACCGCTCAACATACTTCTTTCCTTTTCCATCAATGTCCTGTTCAACCTTTCAACAACTCCATTTTTCTGTGGAGTGTAAGGCATTGTCTTATGCCTTTTAATTCCATGATCAGTGCAATACCTTTCAAAATCTCCAGAACAAAATTCACCGCCATTGTGTGTCCTCAAGCATTTAATTTTCCTTCCAGTCTAATTTTCTACCAAAGATTTAAATTCTTTAAACCGACTGAACACTTCTGATTTACTTTTAAAAAAGTATACAAATTCCCTTCTCGAACAACCATCAATAAAAGAAACATAAAATGTAGACTTCGATAATGAAGGAACATTAACTAGACCAAACACATCAAAATAAACATAATTCAGTATACCAGAAGATTTGTGAGGACTAGACTAAAATGAAACACAATGTTGTTTTCCATAGATACAATGTTCACAAAAATCGAACTCAAGGTTACAATCATCAAGCCCTTCTACAAGATTTTTGTTCTTCAAAGTTTTTAAACCTTTCTCACCAATGTGACCAAGTCTATCATGCCATAGCATAGTCTTCTTAGCTAGGAGTTTTATCTCCAAAGCATTTGCTAACAAAGAAGTTTCTTCATCTTTATCTATAGGAGCAGCATTGCATGACTTTATAGAGGCATTGTTACAAAGAACAGGGAGTGCATCCAGCTTGTACAAAGTGCCAGTATGAACACCCTTAGCCAAGACCATTGCACCTCTAGCCATTTTAAATCCCTTACTTGAAAAAGAAGCTTCTACACCAACACCATTTAACTTACTGACAGAAAGAAGATTTTAAGCCAGACCTGGTATGTGAAGTATGCCACCAATAACTTTGACTCTCCCGTCAGGAAACTGAATTATGACTCTTCCTCTACCAACTATCTCCAACGTTAAATCACTTGCCAAGTACACCTTTCCATCGTCATAATTCTTGTATTTACAGAATCATTCTCTATTGGATGTCATGTGAAAAGACGCACCTTAGTCAACCAACCAGACATCATCTGATGCCTAAGTTGTCAAGGTGGCTGCAATGAAGGCATCTGCATCACTTTGAGAAGATTCATTATCAGAGGCATTCTTCTTCTTCTTCTCCTCATAGTCTTTTTGGATATGACTAGGTTGCCCACAGTTCCAACATCTCACCTTGATCATTTTACCACGAGACTTTGATCTCCCTACAGATTTGGATTTTGACTTCTTGTCTTTCTTCTTGCCTTTATCCTTTGGTCTACCTCGAACAACAAGAGCCTCTTTGGCCATATCAGAAGACTTCCTCTGCATCTCTTAAGATAACAATGAGGCAACAACATCTTCCATCTTGAAAGCATTGGTTGTGCTTCCAATAGCCATCACAAGATGATCCCAACTGTTAGGTAATGAACACAACAGAAGAATTCAATGATCCTCCTCCTCAGTATTTACACCTATAGAAGCCAGTTGAGTAACACTCATATTAAATGAGTTCAGATGGTCTGCAACAAATCCACCTTCTTCCATTTTCAAGGAGTATAACTTCTTCCTCAGGAATAACTTATTTACGAGCGAATTTCCCTGATAAATATCACTAAGCTTCTTCCACAATGAAGCTGCAGACTACTCCTCATGGACATTCAGGAGTACAAAATCTGCTAGACTCAGTCTTATCAAACCTCTTTCTTTTCTATCAGCAAGATCCCAATCCTCTTGCTTCATACTTTGTGGCTTAGTACTAGACACTGCTAACTAGAGGTCTCTATCCACCAGCAAGTCTTCCACTCTGATTTTCCATAGCTCAAAGTTGCTACCATTAGAATTTTCAATATTTACTCTACCTAATGTACTCGCCATCTCAAACAAAAACAAGTTTTAACAATGCAATACTCACACTGAAACAATATTAGCACAAAAAATTGAGCTTCCTCTCAAGGATAACACAACGGGCCAAGTTCTGATACCACTTGAAGGGAAAACAGGGATGGATCTAAAGACCCAATAGTGCAAAATACATTCCCTTAACACTAATACGATAGGGGAGGAGAGCATAAACAGGTTCAAATAGATTCTTAAAAACTACATGAGATGAATACAACCACTAAAATAGATAACATAATTAAGAATTCATAGATTAACACAAGATATGGGTGGGAAAACCTTTTTAGGTAAAACACCCACCTCACAAAGTCAAGAAAATTGTATTCTAGTAATAAAAAAATTACATACAATGTTTAGTATTCTCCTATTAGCTCACAACAATTCTTCAAGTTCATATCTTACTGTTAGAATGTTCTTCTCACATATAGTTCAAACTCTTGACATATGCAATATTGTACTCGACTTACTAAGTCATACATTGCATTCAATGTCATCAATCAGGCGCCGACCATGAGGTTCATGAATCTCTCATCCAATCACGTAATCATTCTGCCCATACCGATCTTCCTACATCGAGCCACCCAGGCATTAATGCCATCACCCAAATCGGGTCCTGTTCGCTAGTCTAAGTCAGCCTGCACCTTCTGCAATTACTTCTTTGGTTTCTAACCAATCATCGACTGACACTAAGCCAGATGTCCTTCCTATATTCGCTATCACTTTTTGACTCCACCAAGCTCGCCCCTTTGCCTGCACTGCACTACCGCTTCCCGGTTAGTGAAGACCCACAGTATGGTAGTGACTGTCGATCATAACCATTAGCGGTTAAACTGCGCCACCGTGGGGGCCGACAGGACACCCCGCGGTAGGGTGGTAACTGCCAGACGAACCATAGGTAGTCTCACCGTGGTCACCATGGTTAAGGACTTAACCACCCATGGTAAGGCCGTGACTGACACAACAAGCCGAACGAAGCCAACCGTAGCCACCGTTGTTAGGGACAAGACTGAGAGCGGTAAAGAGGTGACCGCTACCCTTCAACCATGGTACTTCCAAGGTAAGAGAAGACTTCTACGGTAGAGCGGTTGAGGTTGGAATAAAGCTAGGCATGGTACGATGGTAAATTGCAGAAACAATAGATTTTTGCCAACTCATGAAAATAGGGGCTTCAAGCTCGAAGTTGAGACACATTTTCTCAACACATGTCTAACATTGTAGATTCATCACTACTAAAGGGTTTTAGGATTAATTTAACTTCACTTGGTTTGGGTTCTTCATACCAAGCCTTAGTGGATGATCCTAGTGAGAGGAAGTCCTCAAGGGCCTCATCTACAATTTCTAGGTAATCAATACTAAAGGGCTTGAATGCTATGCTTTTTCTAAATTTAAACATTTTTTGAATTATTTTTTTTGATGTTTTTAGTTTTTTTTTTCATTTTTTAATGAATCTAATCTAAGGTAACTAGGAACTAATGCTGAAAATGAAAAGTGCGAGAATCTAATTCTATCCACAATTGCCATGAATGTAAATTATGCTACTTCTAATGATTTGAATGTAACATAAGATATGCAAACTTAAAATTTAATGCCAAAACCTATAATGAAATGCAATTTTCAGATTTCAAATAAGGTAATGCAATGATTTGAAAATGAAATGTTGTGAATGCAAATTTGAAATTAAGCAATCCATGAAATGGAACAATTTAAGTTAGATTTTGTAAAATTCATGAAACAAAAAGTCAGCCAACTAAAACATATAAACAATGGAAAAAAATAGAAGCTTAAAAACAAGGTTTTCAGTGCTATAAAATTCAATTTTAGAGGTGCAAAGGGACTAATTCCTCCTAGATGGTGAATGAGTCCTAGTAGGGGTTTCCTTTAGAATTTGTAGAAGTTGATAAATCTCAACCTCATAGTCCCCAAGAATCACCTGCATGCAATCACCTGTCACATGCAACATATATCCAGAACAAACAAGAGGATGTTCTATAAACCCTCAGAGCAAATATGTGCAAGCTAAAAATAGAATAATGATTATTGAAAGATATGATAATTACAATGTGATCAATCATTATGAGGAGATCAAGAAAACCTAAAATTAGGAAACCCTAGTGTGCAAACTTAATAATTAATGAATAATTATTAATGTGCCTAAGTTTAGCTTAAGCAACCTAAAGGAATAAGTGACTTAATTAATTAAGTGGGATAAATTATTACTCTAACAACCCCCCTTAAGATGAACTTAGGGAGAAGCTAAAACACTAGAAAAAAGATGCATGAAAGAAAAGATGGGTCCCGACAACAAAGGCCTAATCAGGTACCCAAGTACAAATGCAATGCAAATTATACTAAATGGGGTAAAGGAGAAAACCCAGTGGGAACAAAACTCCTCCCCAAAATAGAATTCAAAGAGAAACTAAGTGATGAAAGATGGAGGACTCCATAGGATCCCCCAAGGATACCATCCATCACAAATATACGTGAAAGAACCCCCCCAGAAGAGAGGAAGAAAGAGACCATAGATCCCCCTGAGAATGAAGTAGCCCCAAAAGAACAAAAGAAACTACATCTCCTAAAAGAAGTGAGAGGGAAGAGGCTGAATGAAAGAAATCTCTGAAGGTGAAGTAGGTGTAGCCCATGATGTCTCCATAGAAGTAGGTGTGACCTCAACAAATGAAGATGTCAAAGTAGGTGAAGACTGAATAGAAACCTCCAAAGATGGATGCTCAACTAGATCCTGCTGCACTGAAACGGAACAACCCACATCTGGAGTCATAGAAGTATCAAAAACTACAACAATAGGTGAAGGAGATGGAACGGATGGCTCAAGAGCAGGATCTGAAGTGAGAACTCCAATGTTCAAGTAGCCAAGTGTCTCCTCTGAATGATGATTCAGACTAGAAGTGTGATGAATAGTTGTAGGAATAGAAGCACCATCAGTAGAAAAAACTGCAAAGGAATACAACCGAGATGAGTGATCCACCACCATAGTAGCAATAACTGCTCTACTCTCCAAGTCTCTGATGATAACTGAATCAGGTGTGAAGTCTACAACCCTCCCATTGCCACGATGTGTGATCTGATATATAGAAAGAAGGTTGTTCATCAAATGAGGAACACACAAGACATCTTGAAAAGTGTTGTCCCCAAAAATAATAAACCCCTTCCCTGTAAAAGTCATGTAGGTATAGTTTCCCATAAAAATAGGAGACATAGTGTGAGACTCAAAGGAAGTGAACATAGACTGTGCAGAAGCCATATGATGAGATGCTCCTGAATCTAGAAGTCATCTCCCTGATCCAAGACTCAAAGAAGCACAAAGAGCATGTCCCTTCGTATCTAATGAAGTATGTAAACCAGTTGTGCCCCTGTCATGTTGTACTAAAGACGAAGGGGGGCAAAGAGATGATGCAGACATCCTAGAAGGCAAATCAATTTGATGTTTCTGAAGAATATTCTTCAGCTCATCAATGTCCTTGTAGCAATTATGTTCTACATGTCCTTCTCTCTTGCAATATGCACATGGGCCCTTCTCCTTGCTAAATGATTTCCCCTTAGAAGAGGATGATGAATATGAGGACTCCTTCTACTGCTCATGAGATTCAAAATCCTTTTGTTTCTGTTTCTTTCCTTTTCCTGTAGAAGCCTTCTGATCTCTGAACTCCTGAGATGCAATAAGTGTCTATGATGAAGAGTGCTTCAACTTGCCCATATTGGCCAACTTGGCATGCTCTCGAGTGCGAGAAGATGCAAAATCATCAAAAGAAGTCATAGTAAATATAGTACCAAGTGCATCCCTAGTAGCATAAAAGGTAGAAACAAAAATTGAATAATTTGGTCCAATCTTAGAAAGAATGGACAATATGAACTGAGAGTCTTCCTTCTGAACACCACACTGTGACAACTGCAATGTAAGAGACTTGATTTTGGTGAAAAACTCTTGGATGCTGTCAAAATCCATAGAATTTAAGCCAATAATCTCATTCTCTAACTGAAACCCTCTCATAGTATCCTGCTTCCCAAACAAAGACTACAAAGTAGTCCAAACCTTATGGGGTGTAGTGCAAGATTCAATATGAAAAATAAGTTCATAAGAAAGAGAAATACATAATGGACCATAAGCTTCATCACATCTATTAAACCACTTTGTCTTTTCAGCAGCACCTGTAGGTTCAATTTTTGTACCCATTGTTACCCTGTACAACCCTTTGTGTTTCAAGTGAATCTCCATTTGTTTTCTCAAAGAAAAATAGTTGAATGGAGTAAGGGGTGCAATAGTATGTGTATCCATGATAGAAAATAGAAATATATACTCTCAAATAAAAAAACAATGCTCGCTGATCTCAAAAAAATAGCCTGATTGCATGCTTCCGAAGAAAATAATTGAAAAACTAAAGGCTAAGATCAAACAGTAATATCAAATACCTGGTAAAAAAAAATGAAAACACATGTCTGAGATCTATGTAGAGCACTAAACCAGCTTTCCGATGCCTATTTGTTTTCGCAAAACTGAGTCCGGACGCAAAAGATATGCCTCTCAGAGTGAAAACAACAACTTTTGGCTTTGACAGGCGAAAAATGAACCAAAAATGCGAAATAAAAAATGAGCACCTCAACCACTACAAAGAGAATCAAATCAGATTTTCAACGATATTTTTCTTTTGAAAAAAGGACGCCGTATGCCCAAGTTATAGCCGATTTCGTGAAACTGCTCTGATTCGCCCAATAAAGCCTTCTCCAGCCCTCAAGGGGTTAAAAAAATAGGCCCCTGGTCGTATGGTGACCAGGGGGCTGGCGGCTGGGGGCTAGAGCCGAAGCTCCTGGTCACCCATGTGACCACCCATGGGGGCTGGGAGTTCGGTGGGGCTGGGTGCAGCTCCTGATCACCAATAGAACCGGCGCTAACTCCTCAGGGGCTGGAGTGAGCCTACTAGCGGCGGGGAGGGGTGGTCGGCGGCGCTGCCCGGATCGTCGCTCCACCAGTGGTGGATGGATGGTGCAACGGCAACAGGTTGATTTTGAACTGGCGGCACTAAAACCTATGAGTTTTTTGATTTGATTTTATTTTATTTTAATTTTTTCTCGATTTGTGAGCCTTGGACTGCATGCTGGGGAGGCCGTACGGCCTCTCTGGAATTTTTTTTTGCCTATGTTTTCAACAGGTCCAAAATTGACGAAACGAAAGGCGTGTCTAGGGTTTTTGGGCATCTTGAACGTGATGGTGATGTTCGTTTTGCCTAAAAATGCAGAGAAAATATGCCTACCCCCAGATGCACAAAAAATTAGTCTGGCTCGAAACCCTTGCATAGAAAAAAATGCTGTGAGAGAATATCTTCAAATCAAGGACAGGCAACCGCATGTCTGGAGCTCTGATACCATGTAGAAGTTGACAAAGCTCAATCTCACAGTCCCCAAGAATCACTTGCATGCAATCACCTGTCACATGCAACAAATATCCAGAACAAACAAGAGGATGTTCTGTAAACCCTCAGAGCAAATATGTGCAAGCTAAAACCAAAATAATGATTATTGAAAGATATGATAATTACAATGTCATCAATCCTTATGAGGAGATCAAGAAAACCTAAAATCAGGAAACCCTAGTGTGCACACTTAATAATTAATAAATAAATATTAATGTGCCTAAGTTTAGGTTAAGCAACCTAAAGGAATAAGTGACTTAATTAATTAACCAATATGATTAAATTAATTAAGTGGGATAACTTATTACTCTAACAAAAATTTCATATTTTTTTGGTTGATTTTTATGTTTTCTATGCTATATGATGTTAGTCTAAGATGCAATTGCAATTTTAAGATGATTTGAGATGAAAAAATGCAACCTATATGCACTTCCACTAATGCAAAAAATTGAAACCCTAATGCATAGTTAATGCAAGCTAAATCTAGGATGATGATGGACTCCAAATAAAAAAAGAATGTATTTGAAATGCAAGTTCATGTCGGTTTCACTAAAATGAACTGAAGAAAAATGGGGTGGATGACTCTCTCTATGACTTCTAGGGTTTTAGACCTAAAAGGAAAGAGGTTCACCTTTTTCTTCTAGGGAACGACTCACTTAAGAACAACCCTTGAGATTTGAATACAAAGGATATTGAAATCTGACAAAAGGAATGTTCTAGGGATCAAATGAAAAGATATGAGGGGTTCACCACCAAGTTTAGACTTGGAAAAGAAAATGCAATGAAAGATGAAATGTAAAACCCTACTTTGATGCAATACTTTAATGAATGACTTAGAAATGACCATGAAACAAAATAGAAAGCTACAAAACTGAAAGTGTGCACCTAGAAACTTGTAGAGGCTTGAATGAAGGCTGGAAATGTTGTTGATTCTAAAATTTTGGCCCACTTGACTCATTCGCTGATCTGGGTGAATCCGTCCCAGATCGAGGTTTCTATAGAGGAATAGGTTTCTCGGAAAAGGGTATCTAAAAATGCAAAAATATCAAAATTGAGAAAAAAATGGGACTCATTCGCCACTTGTGGTGAATGAGTCCAATTTATCTGTTTTGAAAATTCACAGTTTCGATTTGCTCCTCTTAGTTTTCTCTTATTGCTTCTCTAGGTGCCTGGATATGAAATTGTAAATTTCAAACCTATAGGTAACTTTTTATAAAGATTATGACCTTAGAAATGGGTACATCACTCCAATAAGCTTGTAACCTATTCTTGAATGATCTCCAAGTCTTAAGAACACCTAGATCTACAATCAAACAAAGAAAGGGAGAGAAAATGTTGATTGTTAAGGAATGAGGGTTCGCCTTGGTCAAACCCCTTTTAGGTAATTAAACCAAATGATGAAATAAGATAATGGAGCATGAGCATGAAGTAATGCAATAAGAACCTTGCAATGATGATGGATCTTCATATGCTTCAACAATTGATGAATATATTTTCTCTTGAATGCCTTAGAAATGATCTTGAATGCTATCTTGATGACCTTGTGAAGACTTGAAATGCTGAACTCTTTCTTGCTTAGCTTGATCTCATGAATGTATATGATGAAATAATGTTTTGAGAGATCATTTATATAGAAAATCCACTTACATGACCATGAATTTGATCCCCAAGGCCAACATTGAATAAATTTAAATTCAAAACCCAATTTTTCTTGCTCAAACCTCAAAAATAGCTAAAATGGGACTCATTCACCATCCTGGGTGAATGATTCCCACCTATATGGGATTCATTCACCCAAAGTGGTGAATGGGTCCCACACGGGCTATTTTAGGGCCTACAGTGTCAGGGAATGCATAAATTAAGTTTATATATAGATTTTTTCGAGGTTTTTTTTATCAAAATATACCTTGGGATGCACAATATGGGGTAATAGGGGCCTAATAATAATGATGTAAATTTTATAAATGCAATAGGGCCCAAAATCCAATATGAAAGTGTAAATAAATACACTTTACAACACTAAATTAAGGATAAATTGGGTGTATTTAACTAAGAAGGGACCTAAATCCCATGTGAATGTGTAGGACACATTACAACACTAGATTAGGTCCATTGATTTACAAGCCTCTCAAATTTAATGTTTTGATGTAAATAAATACATTTTACAACATTAAATTAGCACAGAGTTAGGTTAATTTAGCTTAAAATAGGCCCAAGGTCTAATATAAATGTTTTATCCACCTTAAAGCACTATATCGAGGCGACATTAAGCCAAAATTCACAAGAAGGAGCTAAACAAGCATTAAAAAGCCTAAGGGCTCTTTTTTCAACGTTACACCGAATAAAATATCTTTTATGTGGAAGCTCAACTAGTTCCCATGTTTCATTTTTTTCAATTGAAGCAATTTTTTCATTCATGGATTTAATCCACACTTCATGTTTCATTGCCTCCTCAAATTGTCTTGTTTCAACTTGAATATGAGATAATAAAGAAAAAATTATAGTTGCATCAAGACTAGTAATGCCTTCATAAATTTCTTTAAGTCTTTTTACCTTTCTTGGAGGAGTAGATATTGGACTAGGTGGAGAAGGTGGTGTGCTCAAAGAGGATGGTGCAATAGGAATTGAATTTTTGCTCGAACCATGAGAATATGGTAAATCAAGTTTTAAATCAATGATCTTTTCTTTTTGTTATTCAACTTTTCACTCCATTGCCAAGCTTCACTTTCAGCAAAGATAACATCTCTACTAACAATAAAATTTTCACTTACCTGATTATACAAATGATAACCCTTTGTCTGCTTGCAATAGCCAATGAAGATTCATTTCTCACTCTTGTCATCAATAAATTTCCTTTTTTGTTCAGGTATGTGACCATAAGAAATACATCCAAACTCTCTTAGTGTTCAGCCCCAGGTTTTATCCCACACCATGCCTCATAAGGTATCATATTTTTTACACTTTTGGTTGGACACCTATTCAACAAATAAATTGATGTAGCAACAATTTCAACCCAAAAAGTATTTGGTAGAACCTTGGCTTTCAACATGCTTCTAGTCATTTCCACAATGGTGCATTTTTTACATTCAACAACTCAAATTTATTAAGGAGTATAACTTGTAGTCAATTGCCTTTGAATTCTATTAGTTTTGTAGAAATCTTGAAACTCATTAGAGGTGAATCCTCCCACTCTATCTAAATGTAGCACTTTAATAGGACAACAATTTTTTTTTTCCACACTCGCCTTGAACTATCAAAACTTGCTAAGATATTTTGATTTTTCTTTAATGAAGTAAACCCAAGTCATTCTGCTGAAATAATACACAAAGATTAAAAAATATTTATTCTTACTAAGAGAAAAGGTCTGCATTGGACCACAAATATCAGTATGCGCTAATTCAAGAGGAACGTTTTCTCTACAAGGTCTTCCTAATGGCAAGGAATCTTGATGTTGTTTGTCAATAATGAAACTCTCACATACTCGATCATCATGAGAAATGATGGTGGGCCTTTCCCCATATTCAAATATTTTGAGACAATAATTTAAGTCTTCTAAAATTTAAATGACCATATCTAGTGTTCCATAATAAATATTGATCCTTGTAATTAATTATAAGGACTAGAGTTTTACTATATGCAAGTGTCAAAGGGAATATCCTATTATGCAACATACCAACTTTTTCCACTATTTGATTATTTTTCCTTTTTTTCACAAATGACACATTCATTGTTGTCAAGTGTTGTTGAATAGCCCTTTTCAATAAGTTGTCCTATGCTCAACAAGTTATGCGCTACCCTATGAGCATACAAAACATCACTTATATACCTTTCCCAACCCTGATTTTCTTTGACTAAAATAGTTCCTTTACCCGCAACTTCAACTTCTTTATCATCACCAAGTCTCACATGTGTTCTAAAGGACTCATCCCTAGTTACAAAAAAAAAAATATTTCCCATCATGTGGCTACTACAACAACTATCCAAAAGCTATATTTTTTTTCAGCCTTCCTTTGTGGTAGTGCAAGAAAGGAACAAGCTAGTATCTGTCTGTTCTTCTTTTTCTTTAGAAATATGTGCATGTTTTTATTTATTTTTCTAGGGGTAAGTGCAAGAAGTTGGGTCCACGAAGAGGGGAAGTTTTGGCCAAAAAAAAAAAATCTCACAGAAAATGCATATGCGTTATTAAAAAACGCGTATGCATTATGTATTGGGTACCTGAGCCTAAAAAAACGCGTATGCACTCAAAAACGTGTACGCATTATAAAACACGTACACGTTATAAAACGCATACGCGTTTTTGAGTGCATACAAGTCATTTATTTTTTTAAAAATGCTTTTTAGAAACGCGTACGCGTTTTAAAATGCATACATGTTTTTCTTTTCAAAACGCGTACGCGTTTCTAAAAAGCATTTTTTTTTTAAATAATCAAACAAATAAAGAGCGCATATGCGTTTTGTAACGCGTACGCATTTTTAAAAATGCATACACGTTATTAAAAACTTGAATCTCCAACCCACTTGTAGCCTTGCTTTTAGGCTCGGGAAAGGCTTGGCAATCCGAGCCTTAGCCTTTGACCTGCAACTAAAAAATTAAGGCAGATTGAAGAAGAATGTCCATCTTTGACAATATGGTTGATGGACTTTTTTTCTGAATCAATCTATAAAATTAAAACCCATTACAGAACACGATTTCTAGTTTCCAAATATATAATTTTTATTAATATTGGATTATATTTGTTATTTTTAAATTAATTTCAAAGCAAACTAGTCCTTAAACATGAAATATCAAACTTTTTTTGTTTTTTAATAACTTTTTTTTGCTGAAGTTTCTTGTAAAAAAAATTATATGACATCAATCTTCAGACAATTCTTTACAGAATGGAAAAAAAAAGTTTCAAAAAATGTTTAGTTTAGGTCAAATTATGTTGTCCATACACGTTGATTTTTAAAAGCAACAATTAAGGCCAATAAAAATTTAATAAAAAAAAATATATTAAACAAAAAATTACAAAAAAATTCCTCATCAATCTTCATGTTGTTAGCTCTTTTTCCTCAAAAGGAATTAGCAAAATACTATTATTTGGGTCAAAAAGTGGTGTCCGTACACGTGCATGGTATGGTAAAAAAACAGGGACTTTTAAAAAGTGGTTTTTATAGATCCCTATCAAAATTTAATTTCTACAATTTGGGTATTTGAATAATTTACATATTTAGAAACTAGATTCAAAATTCAAACTTTCATAATACTTATTTTTTTTAAAATTCATTGTGTAAGTGCCTCAAATTTTCAGTCCAACTGTGACAAATTATGAAAAACAACAAAAACACTTCCACTTTTTGAGCTTTTTGTGGACCCAACTTCTTGCATCAGCCCCTAGCAATCTCTTTCATAATACCCAAACTTTTTGCAATAGTTTCACTGTAGATGTGATTTATCATAGCTTGAATTTCCATTTTGACCATCACTAGAGTTTCTCCCTACAAAATAATTTCTACTTTTTGCAGTACCAATGAATCTATTGAAATTATTGGTTCTTCCTCTACCTCTAAACATCCCCATAATCCTATAAGGTGTCCGTTTTGATCCTTTTTACTTTTTCTTTGAGATACTTATCTTGGTTTGGAAGGCATGTTCCATTACTTTCTCAATAGACCTATTTAAAATTTGTTCATGCGTTTGAAGAGACCCGATAAACTCATTTTCAAAAAGAAGAGCTAAATATTTTGACTCTTCAATAGAAACCACTATAGGATCAAATTTAGGAGGGAGACATCTCAAGGTTTTTTCAATAATATTTTGATCTACAAGAATTTCTCCATAGGATCTAATCTATTTGACAAGAACCATACCTTGAGTAAAAAGCTCTTGCATAGATTATAACTCTTCCATAATCAATTTTTCAAACTCTCTTATGAGCATTTGAAGTTTAATTGTTTTCACTTTAACTGTTCCTTGATGGAGTCACCGAAAAAGTAACCCTTCTACATTTTTTGACTTGTTCCGGTCGTCCTTGTGATTTTGGCTTAATTTTTCCTTGATTTAGTGTTGTAATGTGGATAAAACATTCACATTAGGTCTTGGGCCCTTGTGAACTAATGGATTTTAAACGTGCCTTGCAAAATTGTCATGAAGTGTTGTAACACACTTTCACACGTTTCTAGGGTTTTATCAAATAACAAAGCATAATAAACATAATTTTAATCAAAATAAACTTTAATCTTTTCTTATTTGGAGTGTTGTAAAGTATTGTAACACACTTTAACATTTCTATAGGATTTTCATTAATAATTTTGGATTTCTTATGTTTTAATTGGCCCTATTTTACATCCACAAGCCTCATTTATTACATTTTTTTTAAGATAATCCCGACATCAATCATTGACCATTCATAATTTAGGTGTTCCTAGCTTGTGTGGCCCAGATTTAGTGTCTAGGACTCATTCACCACCTTGGGTGAATGAGTCCCACCTAGGCTTTTTTATCCTCGATGTAGGTTTCACACATTTCTAAGCACTTTTAATTTTTGGTCCCATACATTAGGCCTAGGTAGAATCATTCACCACCTTGGGTGAATGAGTCCTGTGTGACCAAAATTCAAATTTAAGTCAAATTTTTGGCATGATTTTATTCTCCTAGATTTGATGTCAGCTTGTAGTGTTGCAATTTAGGGAATTCTTGCATATTTGAGTATAAATACAAGGTTCTTTCACTTATTTTCATCCTAACAAGCAATCAAGTGAGACCTAGAAAATTTTACAAGCATTCAAGAGAATTTGAGCAAGAGAATTCAAGGCATATTAAGGTTATATTATCAAGAATTTTAGAGCATTCTTCAAGTGTCAATCAACATGTCAAATATTTCTTGCATCATGTTATTTTAGAGTTAACAATTGTGATGTAGGGTTTTTGATTCAAGCAAGTGTGTCATTCAAAGATCTATCAATATCAAGCAAGATTCCATGTCTACATCCATTCGAGCCATTACCTACATGTTTGTAGAACCTTATTTCTAGGGTTTGGTGAGTTGCGACATTGTTATTTTTTCATTCATCATTCTCCATTCATATTTGCTTTCATTTCAAGGTTTAATCACCAACAAGGGGTTTGACCAAGGCAAACCCCTATTCTCTAAGCCCCGAAAATTTTTCCCTCTTCTTGTGTGTGATTTGTAGGGCTAGGTTATAGATTTTTTCGGAAGAAAAGTTGGAGAAAAGTTTTCAAAGTTTTCATCAAGCCTTGGAGAAGCTTGGAGAAGACCTAAAGGTGGTAATTTGCAGTTTCAGATCTAGAAGCCAGTCAAAAGAATAAAGTAAATCAAGAGGAATAAAATCTAGTTTAGAACTTTCCAGAGAAGTAGAAGTGGACTAATTAACCAAAAGTGGTGAATGAGTCCCACTCTACATGCTTGATAGGGATTTTTGAAAATTTGGTTACCCTTTTGGCCGAAACCTATATCTACACATTTTCCCAGAAATTGGACTAATTCACCTAGATTGGCGAATGAGTCCCAATCAATATCAACAACAGATTTTTTAGTGATCCAAACCTCCATTCCGCCTTCTTTAGTCTCATAGGTGAACACTTCTAGCTTCATATATTTTTATTATCTTTTTATATCATTTAGGGTTATTTTGCATCCAACTAGGGTTTTGTTTTACAACTTGCATTGCATTGTCTTTTCCAAGTCTAAATTTGGTGGTGAAACCCTCATGAAATATCATTCAGCCTCTAGGACAACCCTATTGAAATATTTAAATCTCCTTTGCATTGAGATCTTTAGGGTTATCCTTGAGTGGAGTCTTCTTGAAGGTGGGTGTGAATACACATATAATCCCCCCGATCCCATTTTTGGAGGTTCCAATTTGGTGTACTTGATGTGAATCTAACTTACAACCTTCTGATTTGGAGAACCTACATATATGACATCATTATTTTTATTTTGAGCATATTTACATCCTAGATTTAGCTTGCATTAACATTGCATTAGGTTTTACATTGGTTAATTTGCATTCTAGGGTTTCAAATCTTACATTAGTGAAAATATAATTTAGCTTGCATTATTGTATCTAATTTATTTAAAAATAAATGAAACTCTATATTTGCATCTCATACACATATCATAAAACATAAAAAGCATAAAGTTCAATTCAATTTTTTTGAAAATTTTCAAAAAAAATAGTACCTGGACTCATTCACCACCTTGGGTGAATCAATCCCTTTGCATCTTTTTCACTACATTTTCTAGCATTTAAAGTTTATTTTCTAAGTTTTTGTTTCCTTTTTCAACATTTCTATTTCACTTTCTAGAATTTTAGTTATAAGCATTTCATTTCTCTTAGGTTACATTGCATTTGCGCTCATCCCACATTTAGTAGCCTTTCTATCAGTGTTTGGTGTCCTATTTCTAATACCACAGTGAGAATAAGTTCAAGACTTATTTCATCTCATGATAGTGCCATTGTTGTGGATCTTGGGTTATGTAGAGCTTCCACTCCTAGTATTGACACTAGTACACTAACCATGGATAACACCCTTAGAAACTCTTTGCCTTCAAGTAGCATGCAAGTTGAAACAAGGAATTATAGTATCATGCAAGAAAACATAATTCAAATTCATGAGGATTTGGTAAACTCACAACATCAAATAAGCCTTGAAAAAATTTCAACTACTACAATTCCTACCATAGAAAAAATTCACCATATGCTTGAAAGTGAAGAGGGCCTTGAATTTGTCAAAAAAATAGTGCAAATCTTTAGAAAGCGTATCCTCTCAACCACTAGTTTTCCTTTACCAACAAGAAATGTTCCAATTAAGGAGGAACCTAAATTCCTTCTCCAACATCAATAGCGTCAATACCTACCTATACCTCTCCTCAAGTCACAACAACAATGCAACAAATTTGTAATGTGATTCCTTCCTTGGGTATTCCAGCTAGCATCCCTAGTTCCTATGTGGCATCACAAGTTATATCTCCTACCTTACATCTATAAGTATTCCATTCACTTTTTCTACAAACACATACACTCCATCACCACTTTCACTTCCATCTCATAACAAAATCAATGACCCTCTCATAACTCAACTTTTCCAAACTATTTCATCCATCCAAAAAAAAATTTCCACAATAAACCAAAATCAAAATGGCCCACCTACATATTATGTCAAAAGAACTCCATTATCCATGGAGATATTATGAACACTAATGCCACAAGGTGTAGAGGTGCCTAGATTTGAGAAATATGGAGGGAAGGGAGATCCTTCTAACCATGTTAATTCCTACATTGCCTTATGTAGTGACTTTGTCCCTGATGATAAACTATTGGAAAAAATATTTCCTAGGTCCTTAAAAGATACTGCCTTGGAGTGGTTCTCTTCTTTACCAAAAAACTAAATTCATTCATTCAATGAGCTTGTTGAGGCATTTGTAAAACATTTCCAACTGCATATGACTCCCAAGATGACCTTAGTCAATTTGATGAGATGCAAGAAAAATGAAGATGAAAATATAAATGATTTTATCTCATGCTATCAATCGCTTTATTCCTAAATTAATTTCAAGGTCCCCAACCCACACCTTCAAAATATGTTCATAGAAAATTTACAAAGAAACTTCCAAGAAAAGATTACCATGATGAAATTCCCATCCTTCATGCACTTGTGCACTACCCTCCTCGATCATCAAAATTTGATTAGTAGTCAAGATACAAAGTCTACTTCTAGTCGAATTGAGAGATTCGAGCCCATACACCAAAACAATTCCAAAACTTTTAGAAAAAAAAAAGGGTTCCTTCAATTCAATCCCCCTCAACAAACAACTCAAAATATTAATATAGATGCTATCAAAGCCACGATGCCCTTTAGTTATGAAGATCTGAAAATAGAATTCACTCCCTTACCCAATACCCTTCATAATATAGTGTCCAAACTTATAAATGAACAAATGATTACCTTACCTCCCATCAAAACACCCGACCCTAATAAGCCTTTACCTCTGAGATTTAAATCAAATGCGTATTGCAACTATCACTGAAAAATGGAAATGAAATGAAACATTGCTTAAACATCTTGTGCAAGACCTCATTGATTTTGGTTGTCTATCCATCACATGTGTCAGTTATCAAAGCAATAAGTCTATTGCCCCTTTCAACCAAAACTTGCAGATTTTCACCAACCCAATGCCCAAACATAATATTTCATTTGTGAAAGCCAGTGAAATGATAATGAATGTTGTGATGAATTTTGATAGAGATGATGAAAACAATGATCCTATTCTAAATAATGCTATCAATTTTAATCCTATAGATGAAATGGTAGGGACAAAGATGTCATCCATCATAAGGGCCGACCTAAGAATTCTCTTGAAATTAATTTGTCCACTAAGGATATACTTAAACATTTAATTGATGGTCCTCTCTACATAGCCAATCACATCTATCATAAGCCCACTAATGGTATATTAATATATCCCACCTGTGGAGAGAATGTGATGATTGAGGAATTCTTACTTTTATTTGAACTCTATCAAGATATATATGATACACTGAAAGAATGGATCAAGAAACACAATGGTTTATCTTTACCTACATTAGGATTGATCACCCTTCCATTGAAAATAGGACCAAGAACATTAGATGCCACATTCTCCATTATCTCGTAGTTAGACCAATTTCATGTGAGGCTAGGCCACCCATGGCTTCTCTCCATGAAAGTCATCCCCTTGGTTGTGCATAAATGCTTAAAGTTTCCCTTTGACAATGAAATATTCATTTTTTACCATAGCGAATTTAACCCCTTGTCTTCCAAAGGAACTTTTCCTTAGAATCCTTTTGGCCTAAGCCCATGGAGCCTATAAAATCTTAAGAAGACTTCTTTTTCTTGTCCTAGCAAAAGTTCAAGGCAAAAAATATAGTAAATCTCTCTCTCTGAAACATGTCCCCATCCACCTCCAAACCTCCCATCCTTGACAAAACCATTCTTGAACCCAAACATGACCCAAATAACCAAGACCAACCTAAAACAAAAAAATTGCCTACATCCTACAAAATACCAAGAGATAATGAAACCAATATCATCACACCTCCTAGAATAAAAAAAGTTTACAACGTCAAAGAGAAGATGTTTGAACAACCCCCTGTGGATTCTTCCATTCTTTCCCTAAAATATGAAAAGAAGCCTATTGTTGATCAACCTACTCCTACACAATTGCAAAGTGAAAACAAAACCAATAAAAACATAGGTGCTAGGGAGCATAGTCAATGACATTGTACCCTTTCTCACAAGTTACACGAATAATTAAAAAAATAAAATCAAGATCCAAACTTGACTGAGGTAATGCATGATGACTCTACCTCTACCTTGAAATAGGAAAATTCAATGCAACGTCCACAACAAGAGTTGAACTCTCCTATGAACATTATCCTTTGAGACCTCCTATTGTGATCAACATGGATGATGATGACTAGGTTGCTAAAATTGACGAAGAGGTGCATAATGAACTTAATACATTGTTTTCCTCATCCATCCTACAAAATACCAAGAGATAATGAAACCAATATCGTCACACCTCCTAGAATAAAAAAATTTTACAACGTCAAAGAGAAGATGTTTGAACAACCCCCTGTGGATTCTTCCATTCTTTCCCTAAAATATGAAAAGAAGCCTATTGTTGATCAACCTACTCCTACACAATTGCAAATTGAAAACAAAACCAATAGAAACATAGGTGCTAGGGAGCATAGTCATTGACATTGTACCCTTTCTCACAAGTTACATGAATAATTAAAAAAATAAAATCAAGATCCAAACTTGACCGAGGCAATGCATGATGACTCTACCTCTACCTTGAAATAGGAAAATTCAATGCAACGTCCACAACAAGAGTTGAACTCTCCTATGGACATTATCCTTTGAGACCTCCTATTGTGATCAACATGGATGATGATGACTAGGTTGCTAAAATTGACGAAGAGGTGCATAATGAACTTAATACATTTTTTTCCTCATCCATGAGCTTATATGATAAATCTCCTACAAAGTGTGTTTAACCTAGTGCTTCTACTAGTTCAACACTTTCTCTTGTCCCTTTGGCTAACTACCCATATTCCTCAGTATATAACTAGCGTGATTGGGAGGCAAATGACTTGCTCATAGGTTGACTCACATTTTCCTTATTAGTCTATTCCATTATTTCTTTTTTCATTTTCTTTTGTGTGATTAAATGTGTGTAATGTGATCTCTCATGGCATTTTGTTTGATTTTTTCTCTTTTTTTGTGCATTCCTCTATTTGTACCTTCATGTTCTTCTCTATGTTGTGCATCTCTTTCACTTTCTATATTTATGTCTTTTTCATTTGTCTTGTGTTTTCCTTTTGGGGATGATACAAGGTGGCGAGACATTCATGTCTTTTCCATGTTGACCCAAAAGGATTTCCTTTTCCTTTTTCTTTTTTAGTTGCTCCTTTCCATCTTTCTTGTGTTTCCTTTTGGTGATGCCACAAGGCGTGAAGACACCCTATGTATCTTCCATGTTGACCCAAAAGTATTTTTTGTGTTTTCGCTCTATTTGTGTCATTCTTCTAGTTATGTGTGCATTTAGGGGATGATGACAGTTCTGACTCTCTAAGGAAAAAAACATTGCAGCAAGAACACACAGACCCCAAATCCATAGATCCCTGATGTGTTTGGTGATTTCATTTTGGGGGCAGCCCCTCTCTTTTATTTTTCTCTCACATGATGTAGGCTTACTCGAAAACATATGACTTAGCATCAGGCTTTCCAAGTTAGCTCTCATGTCTTCCTTCGTGTTTTCATTCTTAATTTTCTACTTTAAAGTAATTTTTCACAGCATGCTATTTAGCAATTTTTTTAAAGTGGGGGCTTACATTGGCATTATTATTTTTCATTTTCCTTTTGGTGATGCCACAAGGCGTGAAGACACCCTATGTATCTTCCATGTTGACCCAAAAGTATTTTTTGTGTTTTCGCTCTATTTGTGTCATTCTTCTAGTTATGTGTGCATTTAGGGGATGATGACAGTTCTGACTCTCTAAGGAAAAAAACATTGCAGCAAGAACACACAGACCCCAAATCCATAGATCCCTGATGTGTTTGGTGATTTCATTTTGGGGGCAGCCCCTCTCTTTTATTTTTCTCTCACATGATGTAGGCTTACTCGAAAACATATGACTTAGCATCAGGCTTTCCAAGTTAGCTCTCATGTCTTCCTTCGTGTTTTCATTCTTAATTTTCTACTTTAAAGTAATTTTTCACAGCATGCTATTTAGCAATTTTTTTAAAGTGGGGGCTTACATTGGCATTATTATTTTTCATTTTCCTTTTCATGGTTCTTGGTGCAGCCTTCTTACTTCATACAATGTGTTTTTCGATTTGTGGATGACATTTGGTGTAATGTCTTTTAAGAGAATGATCTCACTTAGCATGTTATATTCCTCTTAATGGTTGGATGCATTGCATTGCATCCCCTCAGTTGTGAGTCTTCTATTCTTTGATATGTCCTCTCTTGGAGACATTAGGCACAATGTTCCCTAAGTTAAAGACCTCACATGAACTAAGCAAGACTCCTTTGAGCATGTAGATGGTGAAAATATGCAAATGGTTAGAAAACCTTCAACACACACACCCATCTTAGTATGGTTAGCATTCTATACAAAACAGATATTCAACATCCATATTAGATAATACATCATGCTTAAAAAATGCAAAGATGAGCAAAGCATGTAAAACATGAAATATATCTATCCCATATTGGATTGGTGCTCTTTGAATATGTGAAAGAGCCCTTTCCCAATACTTGATAAGCCAAATTAGATAATAGACAATGAGATGCTCTTGAACTCAAGTTGCCTATAATAAGGATGCTCTAAATGTAGATGTTGACATGAGAGAAAATGCATTGAATTTATAGGAGAAGTTGAGAAAGGAGAAGCCAAGATTAGGCAATGTGGGGCTAAATCCCATCCAATAAGAAAGAGCCACTTGTCACAATGGGATTGGCCTATGCTTGTGCAAGTTTTGGCCAATGTGCCCATTCAAATTTGAAAATGGCAATAAATGAGTATGGTTGAGGGTTTTTTTGGGGGAATTGTGTTTGTCCAAAAAAGCCAAACATGAGAGTTAACGAGGGCATATTCCTTGGGAATATGCCCTTGTGAGGGAAAATAGGTGCTTTAATAAATCAATTTAAATGATTTATTGTGAAAGTGGATGAATCTAGATGATTCATGTAATTAGGATTAAACTAATCATGATTTGATTAATCTAACAGGAGTTTAGGTGATATGACATTTGATTTAAGTTTTTGTATTTATTTTAAATCAAATGAGAGGAAATGTATATGAGTGATTTAATTAGATATATGTGATTTAATTAAATCAGGAACTATAGGAGGTTAATTAATTAATTAGATTTAATTAATTAAAGAGGGAAGAATGATTAAATGTGATGTTTAATTAATAATGTTAATTTCATATGTGTACATTTTTCCCCTCTTTGAGGAAATGTACTTGTTGCATTGGTTCAAAGAATGATGCCGCTGACATCAAAATTAAAAAAATTCTGATTTTTTCAGATGGCCCAGCGAAAAGAAGTACGTTAGTACATTGCCCCCTCGAGAGATCAAGCAAAAATATTGAGGTGGATCTTGCGACAAGGAGGTTCAAAATGAATGTATGGATGGTTAGACTATATGATCTAAATGATAATGATGATGAAAATGAGATGTTTGGAAGATGCTTAGAATAACAAATTTATATTATCCTAAACAACTTCAATGATTATGAAAATGAGATGTGAGGTGGATGATGTTGTGTTATGATGATATGATGTGATTATGCAGGATGCAGGATGGATGCAAGATTGATGCATTGTTAGCGTGAAAGAGGATAGAAGAATGAGAGGGATCAACCCTTGAATCCAAGAATATGTAGAAGTCCAATAAGTGCTCTAGTCGTCGAGACTTTATTGGATATGGTGATGAATGATGATGATGTATTGCTTATCCAAGGATGGGAAAAGAGAATACCTTTCTTTATGTTTGATAACACATGTAGGTGTGATGCATCAAGGTATTAAGAACCAGGATGGCGTGGTGCCTAGTGTGATGGACTTTGACTCGTCAAACATATATAGGAGTACTCTTGTTCACACTTGACAAACATAACCTTATTTAGAATGCAGTTCAGATATTCCAGACATCTCGGGCAAAGACATAAAAAGGAAAGCCTTCTTATGTGGTCCACAAGATACCTAAAACATCCTTCCTACAAAGAAAACAAAGTATGCATGACGAAGTTATTTTACAAGAATATCCAACAAGCACAACAGATAAAAAGATAATGATCATTTCCCCATTCCTTTTTCTCTAAACCTGTTTTGTTTAGGCATCATCGAGAGGTCCTTGGAATGAGCACAAAATAAGATAAGTCAATAAAAGACTAAATAAAGCAAAGCAAACAAGCTAATGTTATTCATACCACTAGCCAAGACTAACTACTATGGGGTACCTGATGATGATGTCCATCGTAGGAAAGCTTCATCCTAGGACATGTTGTGATCAGGGTTTTGATGGGACTGATTTGGGTGATAAGCTATTGATATTTTGAGTTGACCAGCTTGCTTACTTATTGATCTAGACTTGAGACTTTGACGATTAAGCATTCACGTTGGAACCTGCTAAACTTGCTTTTGACTGACTTACCAAAGGATGAAAGCGACGATTGATTTTATTATGAGTGATAAAATTCGCGAGTTAAAGCGAGATGAAATGGATGCACCATTTTGGGTTTTTAGATATTTTGAGGTTGTTTTTGGTATTTTCAAATGTTTTACAAATGTTTTTGGTATTTTCACATTTTTCAATGTTTTTGTTATTTTTCTAGATTTATGATGAAGAGACTAACTTAAAGACCTATCCTAGGGGTCTCGGGAGCTCATTCGTAGATTAGCCTTTTCTAAGTTATACACGCAGAGACCATGTAGTTCGATTGACGAAAAGCTTGACTTAATGAAAAGATAGACGGGCAAACAGATTGCCAATGCGACAGACACCTAAGGATTGACCTAAATGTAAAATAGATGGCCAAACAGATTGCCAATGCGACAGACGCCTAAGGACTGACCCTATCTATCTCGGGGGATGATCAAAGATCAACCTTGCCTACGTTCAAGCTCAGAGACAACATAAAGAGTTCAAGGTGAAAGACTGACAAGACTCAACGATGAATTTGTGAAGATTTTCTGATATTTTGACATGTTTTTGGATTTTTGAATGTTTTGGATGTTTTTGATGAATTTTTGAATGTTTTTGAATTTTGGTTTTTCGAGAAGATTTCAAGAATATACACAAATTTGATCTATTGCCGATATAGGAACATGCTTCCAACGTGGTGCAATAGACTACTTCGATAAAGGCGGGACAAACTGACTTTAGGAATATGCCAAGTAGTACTATGTGGAATATGATATGGACACCAACTCAGGCTATGGTATGGATGTGAGCGAATGGGTGTATGGATGATTAGTGAGTCGTGCGGATCCTGATGGATGGGGAGTGCTTTATTTACGCTTGGCACCTATTTTCCAGGTTTTCACCAATGTATTTTGTAGATGGTGAAAATCTACAAATGGTTAGGAAACCTTCAACACACACACCCATCTTAGTATGGTTAGCATTCTAAACAAAACAAATATTCAACATCCATATGAGATAATACATCATGCTTAAAAAATGCAAATAAATGACAAAGATGAGCAAAGCATGTAAAATATGAAATATATCTATCCCATATTGGATTGGTGCTCTTTGAATATGTGAAAGAGCCCTTTCCCAATCCTTGATAAGCCAAATTAGATGATAGATAATGAGATTCTCTTGAACTCAAGTTGCCTATAATAAGGATGCTCTAAATGTAGATGTTGAAATGAGAGAAAATGCATTGCATTTATAGGAGAAGTTGAGAGAGAAGAAGCCAAGATTAGGCAATGTGGGACTAAATCCCATCCAATAAGAAAGAGCCACTTGTCACAATGGGATTGTCCTATGCTTGTGCAAGTTTTGGCCAATGTGCCCATTCAAATTTGAAAATGGCAATAAATGAGTATGGTTGAGGGTTTTTTCGGGGGAATTGTGTTTGTCCAAAAAAGTCAAACAGGAGAGTTAATGAGGGCATATTCCTTGGGAATATGCCCTTGTGAGGGAAAATAGGTGCTTTAATAAATCAATTTAAATGATTTATTGTGCAAGTGGATGGATCTAGAGGATTCATGTAATTAGGATTAAACTAATCATGATTTGATTAATCTAACAGGAGTTTAGGTGATATGACATTTGATTTAAGTTTTTGCATTTATTTTAAATCAAATGAGAGGAAATGTATATGAGTGATTTAATTAAATCAAGAACTATAGGAGATTAATTAATTAATTAGATCTAATTAATTAAAGAGGGAAGAATGATTAAATGTGATGTTTAATTAAAAATGTTAATTTCGTATGTCTACATTTTTCCCCTCTTTGAGCCAATGTACTTGTTGCATTGGTTCAAATAATGATGCCGCTGACATCGAAATTAAAAAAATTCTGATTTTTTTAGATGCCCCAGCGAAAAGAAGTATGTTAGTATATTGCCCCCTCGAGAGATCGAGAGAAAATATTGAGGTGGATCTCGCGACAAAGAGGCTCAAAATGAATGTATGGATGGTTAGACTATATGATCTATATGATAATGATGATGTAAATGAGATGTTTGCTTAGAATAACAAATTTATATTATCCTAAACAACTTAAATGATTATGAAAATGAGATGTGAGATGGATGATGTTGTGATATGATGACATAAAATGATTATGAAAGATACAATATGGATGCAGGATGGATACATTGTTAGCATGAAAGAGGATAGAAGAATGAGAGGGATCAACCCTTAAATTCAAGAAGATGAAGAATTCCAACAAGTCCCCTAGTCATCGAGACTTTATTGGATATGATGATGAATGATGATGATGCATTGCTTATCCATGGATGGGAAAAGAACATACCATTCTTTATGTTTGATAACACACGTAGGTGTGAAGATCAAGGTATTAAGAACCAGGATGGTGTGACGCCTAGTGTGATGGACTTTGACTCGTCAAACAGATAGGAGTACGCTTGTTCACACTTGACAAACATAACCTTATTCAGAATGTAGTTCAGATATTCCAAACATCTCGGGCCAGGACATAAAAAGGCAAGCCTTCTTATGTGGTCAACAAGATACCTAAACCATCCTTCCTACAAACAAAATAAAGTATCCATGACGAAGTTATTTTACAAGAATATCCAAAAAGCACAATAGAGAAAAAGATAATGATCATTGTCCCATTCCTTTCTCTCTAAAACTATTTTGTTTAGGCATCATCGAGAGGTCCTTGGAATGAGCGCAAAATAAGATAAGTCAAAAAGACCAAGATAAAGTAAAAAAACAAGCTAATGTTCTTTGTACCGCTAGCCAAGACTAGCCACTATGGGGTACCTGATGTTTATGTCCATCACAGGAAAGCTTCATCCTAGGACATGTTGTGATTAGGGATTTGGTGAGACTGATTGGGTGATAAGTTATTGATACTCCAAGTTGACCAACTTGCTTGCTTACTGCTCTACACTTGAGACTTTGATGATTAAGTGTTCACTTTGGAACCTACTAAACTTGCTTCTAACTGACTCACTAAAGGGTGAAAGTGATGATTGATTTATTATGAGCGATGACAATCACGGGTGAAAGCGAGATGAAATGGATGCACCATTTTGGTTTTTTCAAATGTTTTGAGGCTGGTTTTTGGAATTTTTGAGATGTTTTAAAAATGTTTTTGGTATTTTCAAGATTTATGACGAACAAACTCACTTAAAGACCTATCCTAGGGGCTTGGGAGCTGATCCATAGATTAGCCTTACCTACGTTATACACACAGAGACCACGTAGTTCGACTCATGACAAACTTGACTTAATGAAAAGATAGATGGGAAAATGTATTGCCAATGCGACAGACACCTAAGGATTGACCTAAATGTAAAAATAGATTGGAAAACAAATTGCCAATGCGATGAATGCCTAAGGACTGACCTTAACTGTCTCGGGGGATGATCAAAGATGAACCTTGCCTATGTTCAAGCTCATAGACGACATAGTTCAAACTCTAATTGACTTGACTGATAATGAGATAGATGGGCTAACGGATTGCCATTGCGACAGATGCCTAAAATCCTAAAATGTGAAAAAGATGGACAAATGAATGCCCCTGCGATGGACACCTAACTAGATGGGCAGACGGATGTCATTGCGATGGATGCCTAAAATCCTAAAATGTAAACTAGATGGGCAAACAGATTGCCATTGTGACAGACACCTAAAGGACTGACCTAGATGTCTCGGGGGATGATCAAAAATCAACCTTACCTACGTTCAAGCTCAGAGACGTCGTAGTTTGACAAGGTGAAAGACTGACAAGACTCAATGATGAATTTTTTCAAGATTTTTTGATATTTCGACATGTTTTTGGATTTTTGAATGATTTGGATGTTTTTGGATTTTTGATGAATTTTTGATGAACTTTTTTTTGAATGTTTTTGAAATTTTTTGCATGATTTTGATGATTTGGAGGTGGATATGTATGACAATATTAGTGGTCTATTTTTGGATTTTGTTGAAAAACAAGGTTAATGTTGATCAATTGAATTGATGGATTGATAGTTTGACTAAGTGTGTTAAGTCAAACAGAAGTGACAATGCACTTGTAAATTCTAGGAAGTTGTGTTATCCTAGAGTAAACTTGTGCAAAAGGGATAATTTGGCTAGGTGTGTTAAGCCAAACGAGGTGATTATGGATTTGATAATTTGGCTAAGTGTGTTGAGCCAAACAAGATGATAATGGACTTGTAAACCCAGGGAAGTTGTGTTATCCTACAGTAAACTCGTGCAAAAAGATGATAGTTTGAATAAGTGTGTTAAGAAAACAAGGTAATGATTGATTGGATTCGATTGATCAAGATTGATGAAGCTTGATTTGGAACAAAATTATTTTGATGATTTGATGTGATGTTGATGCACAAGTTAGATGCGACTGATATGAATTGTTGGATTGATATTCAATGAAAGATAAAGCTTGATGAGGAATGTCTTCCTGTCAAAATATGCCATGGGCTAATGATTTGGATTTAGTGCTCACAAATGCTTTGACCAATTTGATTTCATGTTTTCCAATGTTCGGATCACCACATAAGTTGGATGATATATATCCAAATTTATTCGTGAAGCAAGATGCAAATATCTGCCCCCAATGTCTAGCAATGTTTGAACAACCATGGGTAGATTTTTGGATGAATGGATATGGATTATCTTGCGATAAGGTAAGGGTGTTTAAATAGAGGAATGCTCATTCGGATAATGCTTTGAGGCTCAGATAACGTTGGATAGGATGGGATCAATGAAAATTACCCATGTCAATATGTTTACCATAAACAAGTGTAAAGTGTTTACTAAACCTTCATCAAGATCAAGATAAGGTAGATAGATGGTAATGGGTTGGATAAACCGTTCATGGATGGATGGATGATATGGATGGAAAGCTAGCTTTATTATGGATGTGATAAGATGCTTTCTCTTGAACTGACGCACATAGATGCTCAATTCTACACATGACGCTTGTTTGCCAGGTTTTCATCATGGTACCTATCCAAAGCGCCACCGAAGCGGTTTTTGTTGGAGGACGATTTTTTTTCTTTACTATTTTCAATCCTTTTTCTGATTTTTTTTTTTTATGTTTTTTGATTTTTTTGTATTTTCTGAGAAATTCTAAGGTGATGTTGAACCACCTGGTACTGCTGATGTTGATGTTTCTGTCATAATGTGCCATCGATATTCTGCTTGAAAAAATTTCTTTGCCAAGATACGTGCACTTGAATGCAACTTTTGAGATCCCTGATTTGCTTTGTTGATACCGGAGTTAACTCTGTCTTTGTGTGCACATCGCAATAGAGTGCCTTCTAAATCCTTATGATGAAGGGTCGTTGCCAATACATGGTCAATGTGAGAATTGGATATCCTGTGTGGCAGCGTGGATTGAGTGTGTTTAGGGATAAAAGATGGATTGGTTGACAGTTTGGAACCTTTGACTATCCAAATTTGGTTGTATGTCGCTTGAGAAGCATTCTTTTGCCTTTGTGGACTTATTTGATGGATACGGAAGTGTGCGTGGAATTATGACCAACAACTCGATAGACTTTGTATGTCGCTTGAGAAGCATTCTTTTGCCTTTGTGGACTTATTTGATGGATACTTTTCCCTTTTTTATTTTACCCCATAGTTTCTTTGACTAATGGAGTTTGATAGGGATAGTCATTCTTTGTATTCTTTGGTATCCACTTGTATTTGATTTGTCTGATATGATCCTGAGCTTATTTTTCTTTGATAACATTCTTCATGCTTTGATTCAAGTCTTTCTTTTGACGTTGCTCCCAATTTTTGGATGGGGTGATGGGTGGATGAAGATTTGTGATAGGACGGGTTGTAGTACTAGCATCAGTTTCATCATAAGGATTCTTCGTGCTCCCTATGTTGATGGTTGCTTGAGATGATGTTGCCCCCAATTTTGTGGAAGTATCCCCGATATGTTTACATCTCTTTATTGTCAAATATCCAAGGCCTTGATGCTTAGTATTTCCAATAATCTGCACTGGTTCTAGGATACCATGTTCATGCAGACCTAATCCTTTACCTTGATAATTGATCTGTAGAAACATTTTATTTGCAATGGGATATGGTTTACCTTGGAAACAAGGTGTTAATCCTTCTTTGCTCTTTCTTGGATCTTTAAAAGTGACAACTTCCTTATCAATGAGTTATCTTTCCCTAAGAAAGGTAAGTGATCCAAGTTTATAAGTGATAGGATCCTCCATATGTGGGATGAATTCTTGATTTATCTCTTTGGCTTGATCTTGTGAAATATCAAATTTTAATGCTTCTTCGAGGTGTGTTGATGCTTCACTGTCCTTGTAAACGTCTTCCTCATGATTCATTCTTGGTATGATTTCACATATGTTTCTAATTCATGACTTATGTAGGAGCCTTCTTCATGACCCATTTCTGCTATGTCTCCACAGGATGTTTCTGATTTGCAACTTTTGTAGAAGCCTTCTTCATGATTCACTTTTGGTATGTCTCTAGATTTTTCTATACTTTGACCATGTGTACAAATGTTAAGAGTAGGAGACTCTTGTACCTTGGTAATGATGTCAAGAGTATGAGACTCTCGTTTTGAATGAAGATCATCTACATGTCCATCTAAAGAAAGCATCTTGTGGGTAGATGGAGGAATATGTGCTATATGGATATGATCATCATTTGCAGCATCTTGTATAGATATGAGAGTGCCCATTAGATCATTGTAGTATCTTGGAGATATGAATTCTTGATCTTGAGTGATTTTAGAACTATTTTCAACATGCTTTGGATCAAGTTCTTGACATGGGTCGATTTCAAAGGATGGATTGCTTATAGTGGGTTCTTGGACATCATCATTGGGAAGTGGCTCAGTATTCTCTTGAGCTTTGAGTGGATTTGGATCAAATTTTGAGCTAGGGATTCCTTCAATATCTATAACCATGAGGTCAAGGGATGTCAATATGTCATTGGAAGGGCCATTGCAAGACCTTGATGGAAGATTTTGATCATGCTTTGGAATACGTTCTTGAGATATGTCCTCTAACTCATAAGGTGATGTAGAGACCTTTTCGATATTATCATTGGTCGATGGATTGTAGATTATGTCAATGGGATCAAACAATTCCAAAAATCCTTGAAATAGATCATTAAAAAGTGGCTCTTGATGTATGGTGAGTTGATCATTGAATGAGATGGGAACGTCTTCAATATGTTCATTGATGGATAAATCTTTATCATTGTTTTCAACAATTGTGGTGGGAATCTATTGCAAGCTTTGTTGAGCGAGTAATGTTTGTGTTTGCCTTTGAGCCAACAACGCTTTTTGTTGGTCGTGTTGTTGTTGTTGTGCAAACAGTGCTTGTTGTTGGTCGTATTTATGCTATAATTGGTAGTCTTGCAAGCCTTGTTGATACGCTTCTTTTTGTGCTTGTAATTGAGCTTGGTATTGTTCTTGCGCTTGTGCTTGCTGAGCTTGGAATTGTGCTTGTGCTAGAGCATGTGCTTGTTGAATTTCTTGTGCCATCTGAGTGGCATGTGCGGCTTGCACAGCTTGTGTGGCTTGTTGGTTTTGGATGCCTTTTTGCGGGAAACTTCTTGAGCGGCTTGCAACATGATGGAGAATGAATTGGTCGTGCTATGTTTTGGTAGTGGTGGTGGTGGTGGTGGGTTGGGGATGGTGTTGATTTTTGGGGTTGCTTGGATGGTTGCCACCTGCTGTTGCGATATCGATGGAAAAATGGGATGATTTGGTATGATGTTTTGATTTTGCATTATAGGTTGACTTTGAAAATTTTTGTGGTTGAGAATCATATTGCCTTGATTTAGGTAACTTTGATTGTGCATGGTGTTACCTTCACTTGGATCAATACCTAGAGTCATCAACATATTGCTTGAATTTTGAACAACATTAATGGGATTTGTAAACATTTCTACACCAAAGTTTACCAAGTGTGGATTCGAAATGGTCATGTCTGACAAACTTGTATTTGACATGTATGGATTTGGCAAGATAATGTTGTTTGGAAAACTCATGCATTGAGAATTTGGTTGATAGATTTGCAGATTTGGACTTGGATTTAAATCTATCATTGGGAAAGGTGTTCCAAACTTTAGATTGGGCATACTCACATTTGTATCGTTGAAGTTTGGAGGAGATAATGATGCCATGTTTGAATTGCATAAATGTGAGTTTCGACAATCAAGTGGTATTGCGAGACTTAGATAGTTTGGTTGAATTGGATTACTCATGATGGATGGATCAAGTTTAAATTCCATGTTCCTCTTGTGTTGTGATTTTGTTTGAACCATAAAATGAAGATCAATTTTTAAGAATGTAAGAGATGAAGCTCTAATTCTTTAGATCAGTCTAAACCTTAGGTTCAAAGAAGCGAAGAACTAGGATAATTGAAGGATCAAAGTGATGACGAGGATGAGATAAATGAAAGATGAGTGATACGGATGAATGGAACTCTTAAAGAAACTTTGAAGGAAATGCTAAACTTTTTAGGACTTTGATTGATCGTGATTGGATTGATAGTTTGACTAAATGTGTTAAGTCAAACAAAATGTGATAAATGCACTTGTAAAACCCTAGGAAGTAGTGTTATCCTAGAGTGGACTTGTACATAAGAGGACGGTTTGACTAAGTGTGTTAAGTCAAACGAGGTGATGATTTGATAATTTGGCTAAGTGTGTTAAGCCAAACAAGATGAAATCGTAAACCCTAGGAAGTTGTGTTATACTAGAGAAAACTCATGTATAAGATGATTGTTTGACTAGGTGTGTTATGTCAAACAAAGTGGTTTTCATTTCACCTAAAAGTTGAGCATAAAAGATGTTTACAAAGTTTCCAAGAGTTGTTGGTGAGGTGATTTTTGACTGATTTTGATGGTTGAGAGATGGATGAAAGTGATTGGATTTGATCCTAGACTTGACCTAGATAACACTTCTTCTTACAAGACCTTAGTGTTGAAGGACATGCTATACTTCCTATGAGAGGAAAGCAAACCTTTCAAAAATTTCGGGATTCTGTTGATAATAGAGTGCATACAACTTAGGATTGTTTCTTGAAGCTTTTTTGTGAAAGTTGTAAACCAATCATTTTAGAAAACACATGTGTAATCCAATTTGTCTTTTTATCTTGGCTTAATGAATTCTTTTTACCAAAGACCCTTTCTTTCTTATCTTTCAAACTGTATGTCTAATGTCCCGCTTTCTTTCTCATCCCACAAGGTCCATTGTGTGTAAATCAAGGAAAATAGGGCAAAATTTTCCTATGTTTAACCTTGTTGAAAACAAATGACGATATAATCCAAGCAGTTTTTTACAACCCTAAGATGATGAGAGAATATTTTGTTGGGTTCCCACTTGGATGAATCTAGCTGCGCATATTTTGTACAGATGGCTAAATGCTTGACCACACTGGCTCCCCTCCATGGCACACACTTCTCAGGTCAGCCAAGCATTAGTACCCATGAATCTCCCATGGCATACTTTCCATCTCTACAAAAACACCGCATGTATAATGTGGGGTGGCTTCAAAGGACATGACCTTTTGCACCAACAAAATAGACAAGGATTTGGCCTTTTTCTAAACAAAAGGGTTTTAATTTGGGAATTCCGTTCATGGGGGATTATCCAACATCGACGAGAGTCCATTTCTATCCATCTCGTCAAAATAATCCTCGTGATTCTTGAACTTTCCTCAAGAATCCACACTTATATACCAGTTGGAAATCGCTTGGCTTTAGTGTGTTCCCGGTTGGGTCGTTCCCTTGGGTGAGTAATTTTTCCCACAAGGAAGGCCCTCTAAAGGTGTACAATAGTGAGTAAGTGCATTCGTAGTTCGATCATTGTTATTTGCATGAACAAAGAGAGAACACTTGCAATGCATTTTTCTCACACTAGACAAGTTTGTTCAATTTTAAGTTCCCAAATCGAAGTGTGAAGGCAATCTTTTTGACAACTTAATGTCACCAAAATGCTTTTGATTCTCAAGATCGCTGTGAAGCGCGAGAGAAGTGCATACACATTTTAATGATGTTAATTCATGAAAAAGATTGCAAAACATGACAAAAAATTGTTCATTTTAAGTCCATAAAGCAGTGATGAGTTAGTTTTAAAAGCAACAAAATTAGATGTGAAGTTTGCCTTGTCCAATTTTAAGTCCAAATCGAAATCTAGTAAATGTCCAAGGTACATTTTAACCAACTTTGAAAAGATCAAATCAGTGATTGATTTTAAGCCCAAATCGAAAAGTGAGTTGGTTTAAAAAAGAAAATGAGGGTAGAAAATGGAAGCTCTAAGATTGTTAAAACAAGCATTAAAAAATGCTTTTTCTCCAAGTCTTGAAAAAAAAAAAAAAATCTGCAACTCCACTCTGTTCGTCTTCATTTTTTGCTTGATTCCAATGTCAACACCCTTTTTATGCACGCCGATGTAAACCTATAAACAATACAAAATTCACAATAAATGATATTTCAAGGATTCAATGGTAACTTAGCATATAGTTTCAAACACAACGAATTCATACACTTATCGAAAAAAAAAAATCCATTGGAAGTAAGTGTTTAAGAGAAAAATTTAATTCAACAGCTAAAAAAGTAACCCATTTAAACCTTTGCCTCATGATCCCCTTTTCAACCTGCAAACATAGTTGTTTCAAATCAGTTTTAAGCCTTCATAAATTATTCAAAACAGGCCAAAACTGATTTTGTTACCTAACATTTCTTCAAACAAATTGATTGGCCTAGACTCAATGTTTTTAAACCACATAAGAATGTGCTTTTGGCTATCACAATAGACAACAATGAGACTAAATTTACCCAATAAATGACCGACTTTACCTAATATGTTCTACAAAGACTTGATGATTCCCTCCAATAGAAACACAACCTGTCCCATCTAAAGTTATTAATAGGAATGATGACTTGAAAATCTACATATTGATTTCCGTATTGGCTAGAATACCACAACTTAATGCTTTTTAGTTCAAGACAACCTATTGATTTTGAGCATACTATGTGTCTTCAGGGAGCTTCACAATAGCCTTTGAGAAATCAGATGCTTTATTAATTTCAACTACAAGGGTGATCCCACAAAGCTGGTTTACAATTTCTGAGAGGAATTGATTTTTGCTGAAATCACATATTCTTAGAAAATATAATGATTTAAGCCTTTAAAATTTCCATTTTAAGGATTCCAAGTGAATAGGGTTTGATCAAACCACCTTAGATCAAATCCCCTTGGATAAAACCTCGCTAGTTTTAAACCATACCTATAAATGAGTCTCCTTTACACCTATCAAAATGCTGATAAAAAATCACTTTTGATTTACCTTTTGGGGGATCAAATGAATTCATTTAAAATTTATTTCAAATTATTATGGTATTCCTTGAAATTATCTATCCCACGAATATAATTTTAATATGTTTTGGTTTTATTATGTATGTGTTTTTTTAGTTTTATTAAACATAGGTTTTTCACTGAAAATCAAGCTCTCTATTTTGCACATGTGGAAAAATAGAAAATTATCAAAATAATTTTGTAAAAAATATGTTCATGTTGGGTATTGATGTCCTTGATGCATTAAAAAATAAAAATTTGAATTTCGATTCATACAAAAAAAGTTATGTTGTATATAGTCCGCCTATGTCTGAATTGCAATTTGTTTGACTTCAAAACTCTATTAAGGAAAAAATATTAAATAAAAAACTATGAGACCAAATGAAAGTGCTAGATATCATAGTTACAAATCTAAATTCAAAAAAATTAGAATTTAATCCTTCATACAAATAAATTTATGTTGTATACGGTCAGCGTCACTTTTTAAAAATGTTGTTTTCTAAAAAAAACTAGTTTTCATGGGAGATGGAAAAAGAAGTGCAATTTTATTCCAAAAATTTTGAAAAAAATATTTCTAGAATCTACAAACAAAATTTGATGAGACTCTAGTTTTCATCATCTTCAAATTCGTCACGGTTTAGCCGCTATAGGTGTCTGAATGTGAAGATTTAGTTAAGAATAATAATTTCAGTGTCCAGTTTGGCCAAAAATTATAAACCACTATTGTGGGATCATCCACAAAGAACTTTAAACTGACATCTTTCAAAGGTGAGGATTAAAAAAATTGCACCCAAAGCTATTAACAATCTTTCAAACTGATGTAGCTGGCAGGCGTAAAATATAAGTTCCTCAACCTCGAAAAAGAAATCATGAATTAAAAACAGAGAATACAAATAGGGAATAAATGTTGCTACCATCAGTGGGTGAAGAATCGATATGGAAAGGATTCTCAAGTTAATGCAGATTTGACAAAAACTGAAATGTATTATTCAATGCATAAGTAGTTATGTGTGGCCGTGAAGCAAAGGCCAAATCAATGCATGAAAGGATTACTTTTAAAATAATGCAAGTGGCTACATCTACCGATCTACTTGGTGTTTCATTATTGTGGCTACATTTGCCAATCCACTTACTGTTTCTCCTTCATAGTCGTTAGAATAAGTGTTATTTGAGAAATTTTATTATGATTCTGAGCAGTAAGAGGAACATAAAAGAATACAAGTGAACCGAGTATTGAATACAAGAAGGACCATCAGAAAGGAATTTAATTCTAAAACATGGCAGACCAGTCCTACACAAGTTTGTCAACTTTAATGTCACTCAGAGGTCTAGAGGCACAATATCTATCGGTGGGTGTACATTAAAGACAAGCTAGCAAGATAATTTGGTTTGTAATGATGACTTGTCTCTCCACACTCCACATGCATTCTCTATGCATTGCATTTAACATGTTTAAAACAATACTCAAATTCATACTGCCATTAAATCTGGTGCCATCACCCTCTCTTTCTTTTTTTTTTCTTTTTTTTTGATGTGCTTTATACGTCGTGCCTCTCATGAATCTGTATCATCGAAGCTTTATATTTAAAAGAACTTACTAAGAGAAATAAAAAAAAGAGAAAACAGTGCGCTAGTCTACCAATATTGCATCGAGTAATCAAGGCCTTTTCTTTTTTTTTTTAAGTAAAAGTGTAGAGTCAAATATTCAAACCTTTGTCAGTAGTCTTTTCTTACGCCAAGATGGAAGTCTAATCAAGCCATACTCGAGCCTGCTACAAACTTTCTACAGGTTTTTTTATTTTTTTTAACAAATGCATTCTACACTATTACTACTGTGTATACATGCTTATATTCAAACTGTGAAGTTTTGTATCAGTACCCTAACCTAGTATTATATATCAATGCACCCGTATTGTTGACATAATAGTGATTGAAACAATGACAGAAACATTAACCTTTCTAGGCCTTTGTATTTAACATAGTGTCTCAGTCCAATGAGGAGCAACAAGTCACTCACTCAACACACTTCCATGAATAAAAAGGAATAAATTCCAAAAATTCCTACAAGAAGTGGCATCAAATACTAAATCATAGAGGTTGTCAATGTGAGGCTTCCTATTTTACCAGAAATAGATTCATGCCCTCCTTCTAGTGCCATTTTGTAGATGGTGAAAATCTGCAAATGGTTAGAAAACCTTCAACACACACACCCATCTTAGTATGGTTAGCATTCTAAACAAAACAAATATTCAACATCCATATGAGATAATACATCATGCTTAAAAAATGTAAATAAATGACAAAGATGAGCAAAGCATGTAAAACATGAAATATATCTATCCCATATTGGATTGGTTTTCTTTGAATATGTCAAAGAGCCCTTTCCCAATCCTTGATAAGCCAAATTAGATGATAGACAATGAGATGCTTTTGAACTCAAGTTGCCTAAAATAAGGATGCTCTAAATGTAGATGTTGAAATGAGAGAAAATGCATTGCATTTATAGGAGAAGTTGAGAGAGGAGAAACCAAGATTAGGCAATGTGGGACTAAATCCCATCCATTAAGAAAGAGCCACTTGTCACAATGGGATTGGCCTATGCTTGTGCAAGGTTTGGCCAATGTGCCCATTCAAATTTGAAAATGGAAATAAATGAGTATGGTTGAGGGTTTTTTTGGGGGAATTGTGTTTGTCCAAAAAAGTCAAACATGAGAGTTAATGAGGGCATATTCCTTGGGAATATACCCTTGTGAGGGAAAATAGGTGCTTTAATAAATCAATTTAAATGATTTATTGTGCAAGTGGATGAATCTAGAGGATTCATGTAATTAGTATTAAACTAATCATGATTTGATTAATCTAATAGGAGTTTAGGTGATATGACATTTGATTTAATCTTTTGTATTTTTTTTTAAATCAAATGAGAGGAAATGTATATGAGTGATTTAACTAGATATACGTGATTTAATTAAATCAGGAACTATAGGAGATTAATGAATTAATTAAAGAGGGAAGAATGATTAAATGTGATGTTTAATTAATAATGTTAATTTTGTATGTCTACAGAACATTTCCTATTTTTCATTTTTCATTTTTTATTATATGGCCACTTTGCATAAAACAACTTGCATGGTTATGGATCCATCCTATTTGTTCATGATCTCCAAGCATGTGAAGTTATGGTTGTCTCATGAAGCTTGAAAATCATTTTTATGTGGAATATTATTAAAGTTATCAGGAGATATAACTTTGGTATGGTTTGATCAGGAATCCCAATACGAGGCATGGCTTTCCTCATAACCACTTGCATGTTTGTGAGTGCATACTATCCATGAGTGTATGTTTCTCACCTTTTAGGACTTCTCACCCAGTGAACAACCAAGAGTTTCATCACCTCAGAGTGAATATGACTTTTTTTAGATGAACAATGGAGATATGATCCACATCACATTGGAAAAATGGTCAAAGATTGTTCTAATTCTTTTATTTCACCTTTTTTTTCTCTTTTTCATCTTTGGCAGTGTATGCTCGCGCTTTGTTGTTTCTCTTTATATCATTCTTGTTGGCCTTGTCATTGCACCAAAAGATCGACTAGTCAATTCCCGATACAAGCATCAATTAAGATCCATGTGACATGGTTAAACCATGTCATGAACCCAAAGGGAGATGCTAGTGGTTATTCCAACAATGCCCCCCTCAGCGTCACCTGAGAGGTTTAAACCTCTGACCAAATCTTATACCAATTTTTGGCCTTGTCGTTACACCAAAATATTGACTTGTCAATGTCCGATACAAGCATCAGTTAAGATCCACGTGAGGTGGTTAAACCATGTTGCGAACCCAAAGGGAGATGATGGCAGTTAGTCCAACAATTCTCATGTGTGATCCTTTGTGCTAATGTTGGTTTTTCATGGGATCTTGATTCTCGAGGCTTGATCACCCCTCTTGATTGTTGCCATCTCATATTTCTATCATTGGTATATTGGAACCCCACTTGGTGTGTGTTTGTCTACTTTAGTGTGATTTTGAAGTAAGTTCATCCTCTCACTAAAGTGATGGTTAAATAAAGTTACCGAAAAAGTAAACCTTCTACTTGTTTTCACTTGTTTGGTCTCTCCTTGTGATTTTGTCTTTTAATGTTGCCTTGATTTAGTGTTGTAATGTGGATAACACATTCAGATTAGATCTTGGGCCTTTGTGAACTAATGGATATTAATGGTGTCTTGCAAAAGTGTCGTGAAGTATTATAACACACTTTCACACTTTTCTAGGGTTTTATCAAATAGATAAACATAATAAACATAATTATAATCAAAATCAACTTTAATCTTTCCTTATTTTTAGTGTTCTAAAGTGTTGCAACACAATTTCACATTTATCTTATATTTTGAATAATAATTGGGCTTTTGTTTTCTTTAATTGGCCCTATTTTGCATCCACAAGCCTCATTTATTGCATATTCTAGAGGATAATCCTGACACCAATCATTGACCAATCCTAATTTAGGTGTTCTTGGCTTGTGTAACCCAAATTTAGTGTTTGGGACTCATTCACCATATTGGGTGAATGAGTCCCACCTAGGTCCTTTTAGCCCTGATGCAGGTTTCACACATTTCTAAGCACTTTAGATTTTTGGTCCCATACATTAGGCCTGGGTGGACTCATTCGCCACCTTTGGCGAATGAGTCCTGTGTGACCAAAATTCAAGTTTAAATCAAATTTCTAGTGGGATTTTATTCTCCTAGATTTGATGTCAGCTTGTAGTGTTGCAATTTTTGGAATTATTGCATAATTGAGTATAAATACAAGGTTCTTTCACTCAATTTGATAATTCTAACAAGCAATCAAGCGAGACCTAGAAAATTTTACAAGAATTCAAGATCTTTTGAGCAAGAACATTCAAGGAATTTAAAGGCTAGATTATCAAGAATTCTTCAAGTGCCAATCATCATGTCAAAGATTGCTTGTTTCTTGTTGTTTAGAGCTAAGAATTGTGATGTAGTGTTTGTGATTCAATCAAGTGTGTCATTCAAACATCTATCAATATCAAGCAAGTTCAAATTCTACATCTATTGAATCCATTACTTACATGTTTTTAACACCTTATTTCTAGGGTTTGGTGACTTGAAACATTTTTATTTTTTCATTCATCATTCTCCATTCATATTTTCTTTCATTTCAAGGTTTAATTACCAATAAGGGGTTTTCCCAAGGAAAACCCCTATTTTCTAAGCCCCTAACATATTTCCCTCTTCTTGTGTGTGATTTGTAGGGCTAGGTTGTAGATTTTTTAAGAATCAAAGTTGGAGAAAATTTGTCAAAGTTAACATCAAGCCCTGGAGAAGCTTGGAGAAGACCTAGAGGTGGCAATTTGTAGTTTGGGATCTGAAAACCAGTAAAAAATAATAGAGAAGACCGAGAGGAACAAAATGCAGTTGAGAACTTCTAGAAAATTTTAATTAGACTAATTCACCACAAGTTGTGAACGAGTCCCACTGTATAGGCCCGACAAAGATTTTTGTAGATTTGGATACATTTTTGGCTGAAACCTGCATCTGCACATTTTCCTTGAGACAGGACTTATTCGCCCACTTAAAAAATGAGTCCCAATCAACATCAGGAATATATTTTTTAGTGATCCAAACCTCCATCCTACATTCTTTAGTCTCCCAGGTGAACACTTTGAACTTCATAGATTTTTATTGCATTTTTTTAATCTTTTTAGATCATTTAGCGTTAGTTTGCATCTAAATAGTGTTTTATTTTACAACTTGCATTGCATTTTCTTTCCCAAGTCTAAAATTGGTGGTGAACCCCTCATTAAATATCATTCAACCTCTAGGACAACCCTATTGCAAGATTTCAATCTCATTTGCATTGATATCTCTAGGGTTATCCTTGAGTGGAGTCTTCTTGAAGGTGGGTGTGAATACACATATAATCCCCCTAATCACCTTTTTGGATGTTCCACTTGATAAACATTCTGTAACAAATCCCATTTTTTTTTGGATTTAGTAGTTGCAACAATTCTAGGAATAATTGACTCATGTACAACCTGTTGAATAATATATAGGGATTTTGAGTCTTGTTTCCTATTTTCCTTCAGTTGATCTCTACGTGCCTAAGTTAAGGCTACAAGAGCTTGAGAATTTGCAGGCTCTATAAACCCTTGTTCTAAAAAGTCCCACAAATATTAGGATATTAATAAGGTTTTATTTTTATACTCAAAAAATCATAGTTTTTTCCTTTAAACACTGGGATTTGAGGCTAGGTTAAACTTGAACCATTAGCAACCATTCTTATATTGCAACTCACTCAATCTCCTCATAGAGCTTTTAACTTATATGTGGAGAATAAACTGACCTAAATTTTGTTGATTGCTCTCAAACTATCTTGGCTCTGATACTATTGTTGGTTTTAGGAGGAGAATCCACTTCTAGGAGAGAAGATTTCAACACAGAAAAATTATCAACATAGTGGGTCTTCAATATATAGAACAAAAAATAGAATGTCACATTGCTACAATAATATCAAACCATTGACACATTACAAAAAACTAAACAGATTTCATATTGTTCTCATGATTTTTTTTAATAAAATTGATAACAAAGAATTTGTTTTGAAACCCACACTCATGAGATAAATTTGCAGAATAAGATGAGAAAACAAGCAATACTATATTTACATTATATTGTATGAATAAAATAGAGTCATAGGTCTTTACGAAAAATGGCTAATATTGGAGATCAAATAAAATGAGACATCTAAGGATATCAAATTTTACTATTGGAGCCTTTGCACAAATGACATGTCGGTGATAGAATAGTTGTATAACATACAAAAATGGAATACTTTTCTATAAAGTAAATACCCTATTTTTACATATTGTTGCATGGAGGTATTAGGGAGAAAGATATTAACAAGTGTCTTGCTACTTACAAGTGTCAATTTTTTTTTAAAATCACCATATTTACATGCTTGATGTATATTAAACATTTGGATTAAAAAGGAAAACAATGCAATTAACTGGAAACCATAGTTAGGCGATGGAGAATGAAACTGAAACATCTAAAAATGGGAGTGAATGATTATTAAGTGCTATCACACCCACTTTTAGGCTATTCCATTCAAGGATAACCCTATAGATATCAATGCAAAAGAGAAAGATATATTGCAATGGGGTTGTCTTAGGGGTTGAAAGTAGACTAATAAGGGGTTCACCACCAAGTTTATACTTGGAAAATATATTGAAATGCAATATGAAATGAAAAACCATAATTGAATGCAAAGTAACATTACATGACCTATAAAAGTGAATGAACCAACAAAAAAAATACAAAATAGAATGTGTGCACGTGGAAATTTAGAAATGGCTAGATGGAGATCTGGAACACTAGAAAATATGACTTTAATACTGATTGCGACTCATTCACCAAGATGATCGAATTGGTCCATATTCTAGAAATCTGTGTTGGAACATCAATCTGCCAAATGGTTATATGAATTTTCCAAATGGGTATTCAAATCTACAAAAATCTGAAATTTGACTAGAACTAGAACTCATTCGACAAAAGTGGCAAATTAGTCTGGTTGGGCTTCTCTAAAGCTTCAAAGGTTGATCCTACTCTTCTCTATCTACAATGTTCTTCCTGATTGGTTTTTAGATTCCAATATCTAATTTGAAACATGTAGGTATTCTCCAAGGTTATCCAAGGCTTGATGAAAACTTTGACAACTTTGATCTTGTGACAACTTTTCTCCAATGTTGCTCCTTATGAAATATGCAAACTAGACCTACAATTCAGACATAAAGGAGAGGTAAAAATATTGTTGGGTTAGTGGATAGGGGTTTTCCTTGGTCAAACCCTATTATGGAATTCAATCCTTGAAATGAAATCAAATCGGAATGGATAATGAAGAATGCACAAATGAAAATGTTGTAACTCACCAAACCCTAGCAATAAATTGCCGTAAATATGCTTGAGATGGCTGAGATGGATGTAGATCTTGATTCTTGCTTGAAGATGATAGATATTGAATGAAACACTTACTTGAATCATAAACCCTATTGGCATATGGCTTGTACGTGTTGTCATTCATGGCAACCTAAGTCATGAATCTCATTTGCAGTAGATTTTTGGTTTACACCAGCTTAATAGTATGAAGAACAGGGCATCTGATCATAAGAATAAAAGTTGATCTGAATACCTCACCAGACTATTATTTTGGGTTGTGGATTTTTGAGGAAGGTTTTTTGATGTTTGTATCACCTTATTCGTGAAGTATATTGATACGCATTCATTGCTACACATTCTAGGATATCCGGTGCACTAATCTGTTGATTATCTATGCTAGAAGGCTAACTTGGCAAATATAGTAATCACAAATATATAAGGAGTAATTAATTAGATACTTTTCATGCACTATTATGTTTTTTTATGTCCCCTCTTTTTCTTAACCAAATTTGGAGGATGCGCATAAAGAATTAGTGGTGGATTTGGCCGACATTTGAGAAGAACTTAATGTTTTAGGAAGCTGACATAAGAATGATCAAATCCCTGATAGCGGATATGTACATATGAGATCGGTTTTTTTTTTTTTGGTCATATGTGTAGTGGTGTGTGAAGATAACGAATATATGAAACATGAATATGATGTGAAATTCAATAGATTAACAATGCAAACTTGTCTATGTGTAATGTGAAGAGAAGAAAATAGCAAAGCAAGTTGAGAGTTAAAAATAAGATCCAAAATCAGGTCTATGAGCTTCACCAAAACTATAACCTAGCATCAATAGATGCTACTATCTCAATTCATCCATTATATGGTTTTAATATAATTTTTTGTAAGGTAGTTGGGCTTCCCTTTTGAGCACTGAGCTCTAGGCAGTGCACCTGAATGAAAGTGCATTCTCTTTTGTAAAACTTTATTTGAGTACTCAGATTATGGGTTAACACACAAAAATCTCTATGTTATGGTGTTATAATTTTTTCCTTTGAATGGTTTCATTTTCTCTTTAATGTAATGACATAATGGTTGAGTTTCAAATTAATAAAGTTAAGATTTGTTGAACACTGATTCACCCTCTCTCTTAGCGTTCCCTTGAGTCCAACAATTGGTATCAAAGCTTTTGGTTCCTTGGAAAAGGTTTACTAGCTTGAGGTGGGTCTTGGAATGTGATGGACTCTAGTAGTCTTCAGTAGCAGCTTTTGGTGGCACTTGATGACCTTGATTAGTCTAAAGAAGAAGTACAGGAATTCAAAGAAAAACTTAGGGATGCTAAGAAATTCATTGTCATTGAAGGATGAGATTGTTAAATCCAGGGAGAAAAGGAAGGATATTTGTGATCAGATCAAACAACAAGAGAGTGAAAACATGGATGATGCTCACTTGAATGAGACCTTGAAGGAAATAACTAAAAAATGTGAAAAGCTTCCTAGAGAAAATGCTACCCTAAATCATGAGATGGAATCTATGGTGATGAAGCTAACTAAAGAGATTGAAGAAAGGAAGAAGAATGAAGAGAATCTAGCTCAGTCCTTAAAGGAGAAATCTGATGAACAAAGAAGAATAAATGAAGAATTTTCTCAGATGGAAAGAGAACTGCAATAATGAAGAAATAATGAAGAACTTGCTAAGCAGACTGTTAACCTTAGAAATGAACTTACTACTGCAAATGAGTACAAATAAAATTTTAAGATTAGCTCAATGAAGCTTGATGAGTTGACTCAAGAACATAAGCGTGGAAATGATAAGCAAGGTCTTAGATATGAAAAAGGAGAAAGTTCTAGACTTGGACAAAAGAATTTCAGACAAGAAAACCTGATGAACAAAGGTGGAAGTTATCTGGTAGGACAACCTAATGCTCAAAAATTTAATGGATACTCTTTTTCTTACAATAAATTTGGCCATATGCCTGCTTAGTGTAGAAGTAATATGAAATCAAGATATTCATCATTTTCTAGTCAGTGTTTCAAATGCAAAAGGTTTGGTCAAAAATCAAATGAATGCAGAAATGTGTCAAACTACTCTGTCAATAGAAAGAATGTTGAATGTTACACATGTGGAAGATTTGAACATATTTATGATCAATACAGATCAAGAATAAATCAATGGAATGATTTTTTTGGAAAAGGGAGTACTATGTGGTACAATTGCAATAGATATGGTCACATTGCAAGATTCTACAGAAACAAGAACGTGGAAAAAAGAGGTCCGGTATACAGAGGGAAAAATATATAGGGAAATGACAAAGGAAAAGGAAAAGTGGCTATAGATGAGATAAGAGATGAGATGAAGAAGAAAAGGGTAAGGAAGAATGATTATGATGTTGGAAATGGTTTTGCATCAGAAACTACTTTTGGTAATTCTTCCGATAATTAATTTCAGGTCGTTGGTCTAGGGGGAGTTTTTCAAGAAAATATTTCCTCCCTTCTCTATGGATGGTACCGAAATGCAAAGAATAGTCAAGAAGGTGTATTTATGATGTGTAGAGGTTATGGAGAAATTTCAGAAAAAAATTCATAGAATTTGTAGGTTCGTAGAGAATTTTTCTCTCGCTATCTGAGAAAATAGAGCACTCAGAAAACTTAGGGAAAATAATTTATTGCATATGTGCGGACTATAAAAGTCAAGTTGAATCATCATTTGTCATTTTTCATCGAAGAAGAGAAGAAGGAGAGCACTAGCTAGAAGAATTTTAAAGTTGAGAAAGGTATTGGCTGTTGAAACTCGAAATCTATCAGGTATCTCAATTGTGTTCAAAATTTTCATATATTTTGGTGTGTGGTTGTTAAACCTAAGTGCAAAAGGAAATGGAAAAAATCAAGAGGACAATCATTCTGGACAAATTTAATAGTACAAATATTAGGTCTATGATTAATTTTCTATTACCAAACGAATTGAAGCAATTAAATGAAGCCAAACACATAAATTTTAATATTTGGAATGAGTTTTTGTACTTTGAGGATGCAAAATTTGTCAAAATCATCTTGAGTAGATTACATGATGATATTTTAACTTTGGAAAAACCTACATCATTTCAAAGGAGGTAATTGATAATTTGAGTGGATTATGCAAAGTCAAAGATATACCAAGGAAGAAATCCATCTAGAACAAGGAAGTTGAAACCCTAATTGGAATAATCAGCGATCGGAGGGCATTGATAATTGTGACAATCAAGAATCATGCTACAAAATACATTGCACACAAAATTTCATATAAAGTCTTTTTCAGAAACCGAGAAGTAGCGACCTCAGTTGGTGTAGTCTATATTTCTCACAAGATGATAATTGAAGGTCAAGACTTTGACCAATGTGCATTGATAAAGGATAAACTAATGGAGAATGTGCAACTAACAAAATAAACAGGCCACCCTTTCAGGTTTGATACTTTGATCATATGCTTAGTAATATATTTCTTCAATTGTTTGCAAAAGATCGACAATGTGGTATGGAAAGCAAAAAAAACAGTTGGTAGAAATATATACTCATACTCTAGGAGCTTGTCTTATTGGGATATAGAATTCAAAAGATTATTTAAGAATGTGCTTGGAAATTATGGTTCAGTCAATATTTCTCCTTTTGAAAGAACAATGGAAGTTGGTTCCTCTTTCAATGGCATGGATAAAAGGTAGAAAAGAGAAAAAGAAGATGTTGAATATAGCCCTCCAGAATACAAAGTTCCCAAAATTGAGGGAAAAGGTAAAGAAAAGGAGATTGTGGATATTCTAGATGAAGAGCCTGATGAAGAAACTGAGAAAAATGAATCAGAACCAAAAAATCCAGTGAGGAAGAAGATGATCTGACAAAGGAAAAACTAAAAGTTATTCAAGAAGAAGGTGGAATGTAGAAGATCGCTAGGTTATGGTCAGTTAGACCATCATATGATCAAGATACCATTATGAGTGTACTGAATTCTCATGTTGAGCATGACAAGATCAAATTGGAAAGTTTGCAAAACATTCTACTTGAGGAAATCAATGAATGCAGTAAAAAGATAATGAACTCTAAAGATAAAGACAAAGAAGAAGTGAATTTATCTCACCTGAAGGAGCAGTTTAGAGTATCACTTACCAAACTAAAGAAGAAAATGAATGAATTGAGGAAATGCATAAATTCAACTAATAACATCTACAGCTATTGCATCTATTGGCCTCATGCTATTAGTGATTACAAAGAGAAATTGGAACAAATTTAAAGAGAGATAAATGATATTCGAAAAAGTTTTGACATGTCTCAGGATTAGGATGGAACCATCGGGAAAAGGATTCGTGAGTTATAGTCTAAACACACCAAAATCTAATTCACCAAGAACACACTTGTTGATACATTTTAGAAGGTGAAGGATCTAACCAAATGTATATTGGAGTAGATGGTAGAGATATTAAGGAAAGGTGAGAAACTGGAAGAAGAAATTACAATTCTATAATCTTTAACAAAACATCCAAAAACAACAATTTGATCATCATCATTTGGATCACAGTAGATTCTTGGAAGAAATTCCTTCCGGAAATGAAGAAAAATCTTAAGATAATTTTCTAAAGTAGTAGTCAATTGTTTTTAAATTTTTGAAGTTTTGGTCTAAGGGGGAGAATTGCCAGTATATATAATCTAAAGTTTTCAAGATTTTGAACACATTTTTTGTCTTTTTGGCATATGGTTTCTATGATGTATCATTGATGTCAAAGGGGGAGAGAATGCAGTCAAAAATTATTTATAAATATTAGGAGGAAAGAGTGCATAAAAGCTTGGCATCATACTTATAATGATTCTAACACTTGGTCATTTTTCACTAAGTGTTGCCATCAATGCCAAAGGGGGATATTTTCGACATATGGGTTGTATATTTTCTCATTGATGACAGCCTAAGTCATGCATTTGATCTACAGTACAATTTCGGTTTACACCGGCATAACAATATGAAGAATAGGGCATCTAGTTATAAGTATAAAAGTTGATCTGAATACCTCACCGGACTATTATTTTGGGTTGTGGATCTCTGAGGAAGGTTTTTTCATGTTTTTATCACCTTATTCGTGAAGTATACTATATGCATTCACTGGTACATGATCTAGGAGATCTGGTGCACTAATATGTTGATTATTTGTGCTAGAAGCTCGACTTGATGAATATAGTAATCGCAGATATATAAGGATTAATTAATAAAATGTTTTCCATGCTCTATTATGTTTGTCTAGGTCCCCTCTTTGGCTTAACCAACTTTGGAGAATGCGCATAAAGAATTAGTGGTGGATCTGGCCGACATTTGAGAAGAACTTAATGTTTTAGGAAGCCGACATAAGAATGATCAAATCCTTGATAGCGGATATATATATGATCGATTTTTTTTTTTCTGTGTGTGTCATATGTGTAGTGGTGTGTGAAGATAGTGAATATATGAAATGTGAATATGATGTGAAATTCAACAGAGTAATAGTGTGAATTTTTCTATGTGTAATGTGAAGAGCAGAAAAGAGCAGAGCAGAGTATAGCAAAGTGCAGAGTTAGAAAGAAGATCCAGAATCAAATATATGAGCTTCACTAGAATTGTAACCTGACATGAATAGATGCTACTATCTTAGTTCATCCTTCAAATGGTATTAATCTAAAAAATTTTAAGGAAATGAGCCTTCCCTTTTGAGCAGTGAGCCCTAGGCAGTGTGCTTGAATGCAAGTTTATTCTCTTTTGTAAAACTTTATTTGAGTACTCAAATTGTGGATTAACCTCCACCATGGTTTTTCCCCTAATAAGGTTTCCACACAAAAATCTCTATGTTATGGTGTTATAAATATTTCCTTTGAATGCTTTCATTTTTACTTTAATGTAATGATAGAATGGTTTAGTTTCAAATTAATAAAGTTAAGATTTGTTGAACATTGATTCACGCCCCCTCTCAGTGTTCCCTTGAATCCAACAAACCCTACATCACAATTATTAGCATAATAACAAATATGATGCATGAAGTCCTTGACATGATGATTGATGCTTGAATGCTACTCTAAAATGCTGGATAATTTTCCCTTGAATGCTCTTGATTACTCTTGTGAATGCTTGTGAACACTTGATTGCTTGTTAGATTGCTATGTGTAAATATGAGTGAAAAAACCTTGTATTTATACTCAATTATGAAAGAATTCTTGAAATTACAACACTACATGATGAAATCAGATCTAGGAGAATACAATCCCACTAGAAATTTGAATTAATTTTGATTTTGTGTCACACGGGACTCATTCGCCCAAGGTTGTGAACGAGTCCCACTGAGTTTAATTTTTCAGACCATTTTTAAAAGTGGTTAGAAATGTGAAACTAGGTTTGGGACCAAAAGATCTAGGTGGGACCCATTCGCCCAAGGTGGTGAATGTGTCCCAGATCACTAAATTTGAGCTATTCAAACCTAAAACATCATAATTGTTATTAACTAATGATTAGTGTTGAGATTATCCTCAAAAAGATGTATTAAGTGATGCTTGTGGATGAAAAATAGGGCCAATTAAAGAATAATAAATCCCAATTCTTAATGAAAAGCCTATTAAAGTGTGAAAGTGTTTTACAACAATTTAGAACACTTTAAAATAATGAAATATTAAGGTTTATTTTGATTAAAAAGAGGTTTATTAGGTTCAGTTAATTAATTAAATCTTAGAAAAGTGTGAAAGTATGTTACAACACTTCAAAACACTTTAGCAAGGTACCATTTAAATTCATTAGTTCACAAGGGCCTAAGACCTAATGTGAATTTTTCAAGCACATTAAAACACCAACTCAAGGAAACATTAAACCTAACTCATAAGGAGGGTCCAAACAATCCAGTAGAAATAGAAGGGATACTTTTTCCATGACTACATTTAGCCCCCACTTTAGTGAGAGAATGAACATGCTTCAAACTGACACTAAAGTAGACGACCACACATCAAGAATGGTCTAAGTGTACCAATTCTAGTAAGATAAGATGATAATGATCAAGAAGGGTAATCAAGCCCCTAGGATTAGGATCCCATGAAAAACCAACATAGGCACAAAATAACACACATGAAAAATGATCTAGGGAGAAACAACAAGGAACAAGCATGCACTATCAAAGATGAAAGAGAAAAGGTAAATATGTAAGAATTAGATCAAGCTTCAACCATTTTTCCATCGTGATATGGATCAGATCTAGGATATTCTTTCAAAAAATGTATACTCACTCTAAGGAAACAAAACTCCTAGATGTCCGCTAGGTGAAAAGTCGAAAAAGGTGAGACACATACACTCATGGATAGTATGAACTCACACACACACACAAGTGGCTATGGGGAAAGCCATGCCTCGGTCGGGCTTCTCATTGAAACCATACCAAAGTTATACCTACTGATAAATTTAATAAGGCACCATGAAGAAAATGATTTTTTGAGCTTCATGAGGAAAGAAGATCTTTGTATGCTTGAAGCTCAAGAAAAAATAGGATGGCTCTACAGGCATCCAAGCTATGTTATGCAAGGTGGCCATATAACTACAAACGAAAAATAAGGAGAATTCAAAGGAGTATTTCTTAGTTTGTGCAAGGTCTTCAACCTAGGAACATTGTGCCTAATGTCTCCAAGAGAGGACCAATCAAAGAATAGAAAATTTTCAGCTTAGGGGATGAAATGTGTCACATCAAGCCAATAATAGGAATTTAGTATACTAAGAGATATCGCGATAGTGAAGGACATCACACCCAATGTCATCGACAAAATAAAAAACACATCATATAAAATAAGACAATTGCAAAATGAACCATGAAAAGAAAAATGCAAAAGGATAATGCTAATGTATACCCCCACTTTAAAGAAATTTCTAAACACCATACTGTGAAAAATTAATTTAAAGTAGCAAATGATAAATGTAAACAAAGAAGACATGAGATCCAACTTGGAAAACCCTATCCCAAGTCACATGTTTCCAAGTAAAGCCATGTTATGTGAAAGGAAAAAACAAAAGGAGAGGGGTTTCCCTCAAAACGAAAACACCAAACACATAAGGTATCTATGGATTTGGGGTCAGTATGCTCTTATTACAATTTTTTTAAGAGAGCTCAAAATTGTCATAATTCCCCAAATACACATAGAATTGGAAAAATGACACAAAGAGAGCGAAAACAAAGAAAAATCCTTTTAGGTCAACATGGAAGATACATGAATGTCTCAATGCATTGAATCATCCCCAAATGGAAAACACAAGAAAAATGAAAATAAATAAAGAAAAGAAAAGGAAAAACTTTTGGGTCAACGTGGAAGAACATGAACATCTTGATGCCTTGCATCATCCCCAAAAGGAAATCACAAGACAAAATGAAAAAGATACAAAGCACAAAGTAAAATATTTATGAAATAGAGAAGAATGATGGTCCAAATAGAGGAATTTCACAAAGAGAAATACATCAAATAAAATTTCATGAGGGATCACATTACGGACATGCAATCAAACAAAAGAAAAAAGAAATAATTAAAAAAACTAGAGTAAGGCACATGCGAGTCAACTTAAAGAAGGTCATCTACCTCCTAGTCATGCTCATTGTATACTGAAGGTTTGAAACTGGCCAAAGGGATAAGAGAAAGTCTCAAACTAGGAGAAGTATTAGGTTCAACACTCTTTGTAAGAGATTTTTCATCTAAGCTTATGGAAGAGGAAAACAATGTATTCAATTCATTATGCACCTCTTCGTTAATTTTAACAACCCCGTCATTTTCATCAAGGCTAATCACAATAGGAGGTCGAATGATAATGTCCATGGAATATTTAAAATCTTGTTGTGGTTGTTGTATTGGATTGTTTTGTTTCAGGGTAGGGGTAGGGTCATCATGCATTGCTTCATTCAAGTTTGGATTTTTATTTTCTTTGTTTAATTCATTATGTAACCTACAAACAAGGGAATGGCATCTATGCCTATGCTCTCTAGCATCTCTATTTATTTTAGTTTTGTTTTCAAGTTGCATTTGTGTAGGAGAAGGTTGATCAACACTAGGTTTATTTTCTTCCCTAAGGGGAGGAACATAAGGAACCACAAGAGGTTGTTCGACAAATTTTTCATTGACTTTGTACACTTGTTTGATTATAGAAGGTGTGATGGGGTTGTTATCATTGTCTCTTGGTATTTTTTAGGAGGTAGGTGAAGTTTATGTCATAGGTTGGTCTTTTTTTTTTATAATTTCTTTAGGTTCTAGCATTGTTTCTTCAACGATAGTAGGCTTGATGGTTGGTGGAGACATGTTTTGGAGGGATAATTATGCTGTTTTCTTTGCCTTGAACTTTTGATAGGATAGGAAGAAAAAGTATTCTCGTGGTTTTATAGGTTCCATAGGCTTGGGCCAAAAGAAATCTAAGGAAAAGTTACCATTAGAGGACAATGGGTTGAAGCCACTATGGTGGATAGTGAATACTTCATTATCAAAGGGAAACTTTAATAATTTATGTATAATGAAAGGGAAAATTTTCATGGAGCGAAGCCATGGATGGCTTAGCTTCACAAAAAATTTGTTCAACTGTGGGATGATGAAGAATGAGACATATAATTTTTTCAGTCCTATTTGTAAAGGAAGGGTGATCGATCCCATTTTAGGGTAAGAACAACCATTATGTTACTTTATCCATGTTTTCGATTTATCATATATATTTTGATAGAGATCATGCAAAAGTAAGAGTTCATCGGTGATCAAATTCTCTCCACAAGCGAGATCTATTAGTATAGCATTAGTGGGCTTGCCATAGATATAAATGGCTATGTAAAGAGGACCATTGGGTGCATGTTTAAGTATATCCTTAGAGGAGAAAGCAATGCGAAGAGGATTTTTATTTTGGCCCTTACGAGGAATGATTTCTATCACTCCTACCATTTCATCCATAGGATCATTATTGATGGGATCATGTTGAATAGAATCATTTTTATCATAATCTATGTTGACATTCATCACATTATTATTTGTAGTTTCACTGGCTTTGACAAATGAAATACTATGTTTTGGCATAGGGTTGGTAAAGATTTGCATGTTTTGGTTAGGAGGGGTAACTGACTTATTTCCTTGATCACTAAGACCTCCAATAGAAAGACAATTTAAATCAATGAGGTCTTGCACAAGATGTTTAAGACACTTGCAATGTGTTGTGTCATGCCCATTTTGTCGGTGGTATTGGAAATAAGCATTTGATCTAAAGCTCATGGATAAAGGTTTATTGGGGTTAGGTGTTTTGATGAGAGGCAAGGTAATCATTTGTTGTTCTAAAATTTATGACATTGTGTTATGAAGGGTATTAGGTAAGGGAGTGAATGTTCTTTTTTGGTCTCCATAGCTAAAGGGTATCATGGATTTAACACCAACTACTTGGTTATTGTCATTTTGAGTTGTTTTTTGATGGGTATTGAATTGAAGGAACCCTTTGTTTTGTTTTCTTAATGGTTGGGAATTATTTTGGTTTGAAGGTTCAAATTACTCAGTTCAGCTAGAAGTGGAATTTGTATCTCGACTACTAACTAAATTTTGATAATCACAGGGGGAAGTAACCAAGTGCATGAAGGAAGTTAATTTCATCATGGTGATCTTGTCTTTAATCTTTCTTCGTAAATTTTCTATTAAATTTTTTTTAAGTTGAGGGTCGAGGACCTTCACATTAATTTGGGAATAAAACAATTGATAGTGTGAGATAAAGTCAACTATATTTTCTTCTTATTTTCACTTACTTGTCATCAAATCTGCCAAGGTCATCTTAGGATTTATATGTACATGGAAATGGTTTACAAATGCTTCAATAAGTTCATTGAATTAACAGATCGAGTTGTTTAGTAAAGAGGAGAAACATTCCAAGGCAGTATCTTTGAAGGACCTAGGAAAATCTTAGTTAGGAGTAAATATCATCAAGGAATTTAAGTCACTACATAAAGAATTATAAGCATTAACATGGTTAGAAGGATCTCACCTCCCTTAATATTTCTCAAATCTAGGAACCTCTACACCTCGTGGCATCAGTGTTTGCAATATCTCCAAGGATAATTGGCTACTTTTGACATAATACATAGGTGGGCCATTTTGATTTTGATTGATGGTGGAATTTTTTTTTTAAGGGATGAAACTGTTTGGAAGAGTTGAGTTATGAGAGGATCATTGTTTGTGTTATGAGATGGAAGTGAAAATGGTGAAGGGGTGTATGTGTTGGAAGGACAAGTGAATGGAATGATTATAGGTGGTAATATGGGAGGAGATATGACGTTCGATGCCACAAAGGTACTAGGGATGCTCACGGATATACTGATAGAAGGAATCACATTACTAGTTTTTTGCATTGTTGATGTGACTTGAGGATTGGTATAGGTAGGTATTGAGGCAACTGTTGTGGAAGGAGGAATTTGAGTTCTTCCTTGGCTTGTGACATTTCTTATAGGTAAAGGACAACTAGTGGTTGAGGTGAGATATTTTCCAAAGATTCTAACTATTTTTTTCACAAGGTCATGTCCATCTTCACTTTCAAGAATGTAGTGAATGTCATCTATAGTAGGAACATAAATAGTTGAAATATTGTAATTTTGCACTTGATGTGGTAAGCTTGCTAGGTCCTCATGAATTTGAATTATGTTTTCTTGTGGGATGTTGTCATTCCTTGTTTCAACTTGCATACTACTTGAATGCAAAGATTTGTTAAGGGTATGATCCATACCTAGTGTACTAGTGTCAATACTAGGAGTGAAAGAGCTCGACAACCAAAGATGCACAATGATTGTGCTATTGCAGGATGACATGAGTCTCGATCTTCATCTCACTACAGTATTAGAAATAGAACACTAAATACTCATATAAGGGCTACTAAATGCAATGTTCATGCAAATCCAATGTAAGCTAAGAACAATGAAATTCTTATGGTTGATCCTACAATAGTGGTTTACACTTTTTGGGAGATCCTGATTTTTGCTGAAATCACATATTTTTAGAGAATATAATGATTTAAACCTTGAAAAGTTATGTTCAAAGGATTCAAATTGAAGAGGGTTTGATCAAACCACCTTAGATCAAACCTTGTTGGATATAACCCCGCTAGTTTTAAACCATACCTATAATGAAGTCTCCTTTACACCTATAACCATACCTATAATGAATTATCCTTTACACCTATCAAAATTATTTACACCTATAACAATACATATTAAAATGCTAGTTTTAAACCATGCTTTAGAGAATATAATGATTTAACCCTTGAAAAGATTCATTTAAAGGATTGCAATTGAAGATGATTTGATAAAACCACCTTAGATCAAACCCTATTGGATAGAACTCCACTAGTTTTAAACTATACCTATAACAAAGTCTCCTTTACACCTATCAAACCACCTTAGATCAAACCCCCATGGATAGAACCCTCGTAGTTTTAAACCATACCTTTACCTATTGGGGGATCCAATGAATTCATTTATTTATTTTATTTTTAAATATGTAGTTCTTATTATAAGTTTCCCAAAAATTATAATTTTGAATAAATTTAATGATTATTATATTTATTTTTTATTTCTTGTGAATGTAGGTTTTTCATCGAAAATCAAGCTCTCTATTCTTCACATGTGAAAAAATAGAATATTATCAAAAATAGTTTGAAGAATATCTATGCACTAGATATTGATGTCTTTGATCCAACAAAAAAAATAAAAATTAATTTTGATATATACAATAAAACTTATGTTTTAGCTTGTAAATCATGTCTAAATTATAACTAGTTTGACTTTGAAAGTTAATAAAGAAAAAAATACTCAATGAAATGCTATGAAACCAATACCATGCACTAGATATAATAGTTACAAATCTAAATTTGAAAAAAATAGAATTTTATCCTTCATAGAGAAAAAATTATGTGTTAGGTAGTAACATCACTCTTTAAAAATGGTGTTTACTATTAAAAACTAGTTTTGAAAGGAGATGATAAAAGAAGTGCAATCTGATTCCAATTTTTTTGAAAAAAATATATATTTAGAATCTATAGAAAAATGTCACAAATCACTAGTTTGGATTATCTCCAAATCCCTCATGATGCTGGCACAATAGTGGTTTACACTTTCAAGGAGATACTGATTTTTCCTAAAATCACATATTTTTAGAAAATATAATGATTTAAACCTTGAAAGTTCTATTTAAAAGATTCCAATTGAAGAGGGTTTGATCAAACCACTTTAGACCAATCCCCTTTGGATAGAATGTGGCTAGTTTTAAACCACCCCTATAATAGAGTCTCCTTTACACCTATCAAAATAATGATAAAAAACTACTTTTGATTTACCTTTTGGGGGATCAAATGAATTCATTTAAAATTTATTTTTTGCAAGTATGTAGTCCTTATTATAAGCTTCCAAAAAAATATAATTTTAATTAAATTAAATTTGATTATTAAATTTATTTTTTATTTCTTATGAATGTAGGTTTTTCACCGAAAAACAAGCTCTTTATTCTACACATGTGGAAAAATAGAAGATTATAAAAAAATAGTTTTTAAAAATATGTTCAAGCTGGGTATTGATGTCTTTGATCCATTAAAAAAATAAAATTGAATTTCAATACATACAGAAAAAGTTATGTTGTATACAATCTGCCTATGTCTGAATTGTAATTGGTTTGACTTTGAAACTTGATTAAGGAAAAAATATTTAATAAAACACTATGAAACCAAATGAACCGGTTAGATATCATAGTTACAAATATGAATTCAAAAAAAATAGAGTTTTATCCTTCTTACAAAAAAATTTATGTTGTATTCATTGAGCATCAATCCTTCAAAATGTTGTTTACTGATAAAAACTAGTTTTCGAGGGAGATAATAAAAAAGTGCAATCTGATTAAAAAAAAAATTGAAAAAAATATATTTAGAATCTATAGATTTTTTTTTACAAATCACTAATTTCCATCATCTTGACATTCCTCACAGTTTAGCAGCTATAGGAGCTCAAAAGTGAAGATTTAGTTAAAAAAATTAGTTCAATGTCTAGTTTGGCCAAAAATTGTAAACCAGTATTGTGGGATCACCCCTCATGGTTTAGCCATTATAGGTGCTTGAAAGTGAAGATTTAGTTAAAAAAATTAGTTCAATGTCTAGTTTGGCCAAAAAATTTAAACCGGTATTGTGGGATCATCCTTACAATAAAATTTTTGAAAACTGAAACAAAAATGCAATAACCACAAACAAACACTAAAAAAAAAAACCTTAAATGCTAGAAGATGCAGTGCAAAATATGCAATGGGACTGATTCACCCAAGGTGGCGAGTGAGTCCCAATAGGGATTTTTTAAAGAATTTTTCATAATTTTTCAACTGAATTTTATTCTTTTTATGTTTTATGGTCTATACTTGAGATGAAAACGTAGATTTTCAATGATTTTCAATGAAATTAGATACAAAAATGCAAGCTATATGAGCTTTCACTAATGTAAAATTTAAAACCCTAGAATACAAGTTAACCAATGCAAATCCTAATGCAATGTTAATGCAAGGATGATCAAGGATGACAATGCACTCCAAGTCAGAATTATGATGTTCTAAAGGTAGGTTCACCAAAATGGAACCTCTAAAAATGGGGAGTGAATGATTATTAAGTGTTGTCACACCCACTTTCAAGTTATTCCATTCAAGGATAACCCTAGAGATCTCAATGCAAAAGAGGTAGATATGTTGCAATATGGTTGTCCTATGGGTTGAAAGTAGACTAATAAAGGGTTCAACACCAAGTTTAGACTTGGAAAAGATAATAAAATGCACGATGAAATGCAAAACCCTAATTTAATGGAAAGTAACACTACATGACCTAGAAAAGTGAATAAAACAACACCAAAGACTACAAAACAAAATGTGTGCACCTAGAAATCTAGAAATGGCTAGATGGAGATCTGGAACACTAGAAAATCTAAATTTAATGCTTACTGGGATTGATTTTCCAAGCTGGGTGAATCAGTCCAAATTCTTGAAAATTGTGTTGCAATAGGAATCTGCCAAATGGTTATCCAAATTTGCAAAAACCTAAAATTTGACTGGAGTTGGGACTCATTCACCAGAAGTGGAAAATAAATCTAGTTGGGATTTTCTAAAACTTCAAATGTTGATCCTACTCTTCTTTATCTACTCTATTCTTCTTGATTGTTTTTTGGATTCTAATCTTTGATTTGTAACCTGTAGGTCTTCTCCAAGATTCTCCAAGGATTGATGACAACTTTGACAACTTTGAGCTCGTGACAAATTTTCTCCAATCTTGATCCTTATAAAATTTGAAACCTAGACCTACAAATCACACACAAAGGAGAGGGGGAGATAGTGTTGGGTTAGTCGATAAGGGTTTTCCTTGGTCAAACCCCACTTTGGAAATCAATCCTTGAAATGAAACCAAATAAGAATGAAGAATTATGAATGAACAAATGACAATATTGCAACTCACCAAACCTTAGCAATACAGTCATACAGATAGGCTTGAGTGGCTACAATGGATGTAGATCTTGATTCTTGCTTGAACATGATAGATCTTGAATGAAACACTTGCTTGAATCATAGAACCTACATCACAATTGTTAGCACAATAACAAACACGATGCAGGAAGTCCTTGACATGATGATTGATGCTTGAATGCTACTCTAAAATTCTTGATAATCTTCCCTTGAATGCTCTTGTGAATGATTGTGAACACTTGATTGCTTGTTAGATGTCTAGGTGTAAATATGAGTGAAAGAACCTCATATTTATGCTCAAGTATGTAATAATTCCCTAAATTACAACACTACAAGATGACATCAAATCTACGAGAATAAAATCCTACCAAAAATTTGAATTAATTTTGATTTTAGGCCACACGAGACTCATTCACCCAAGGTGGCAAGTGAGTCCCACCAAGCTGAATTTTTGGGACCATTTTTAAAAGTGCTTAGAAATGTGTGAAACTAGGTCTAGGACCAAAAGATCCAAGTGGGCCCTATTCACTGAAGATGGTGAATGAGTCCTAGATCACTAAATCTGGGCCATTCAAACATGAAACACGTGAATTATGATTGTCTAATGATTGGTGTCAAGATTATCCTTGAAAATATGCATTAATTGAGGCTTGTGAATGTAAACTGGGGCCAGTTAATAAAAAAAGGACTAGAAAAGTGTGAAAGTGTGTTACAATACTTTAAATTAAGGAAAGATTAAGGTTTCTTTTGATTAAAAGGAGGTTTATTAGGTTCAGTTAATTAATAAAACCTTAGAAAAGTGTAAAAGTGTGTTACAACACCTTAGCAAGGTACCATTTAAATTCATTAGTTCACAAGGGCCCAAGACCTAATGTGAATGTTTCAATGACATTACAACACCAAATCAAGGCAACATTAAGCCTAACTCACAAGGAGGGCCCAGACAAGCCAAGAAAAGTAGAAGGGATACTTTTTTTGTGACTATAGCAACGTGGCTCCCTCAAACTGATATGTTGGCATTAAGCATTGGTGTCTTCAAGATTTACTTGAGGCTTATATAAATAGACCTGATTTTGGATTTCACATGAGAATGCCTCTATATAGTCCTATTTATGTGAACTCTCTATGTTTGGTGGGTTCCAACTTTGACTTGGGTAGCCTTCTTCTCTTAGAAAAGATAATGTTCTTACACAATTTCAATGAAATTTTATATTATGGTTGTACACTGGTTTTTCCCTCTATTTGATCATCTCTAATTTTTAAGCTTACGAATTCAATAATATCCTTTCAAATAATGAAAAAATAGGAGGCTCTAATTAGCTAATAGAGAAAATATCTTCATAATCTTGTGCATATCAAAGCAAGTGAATTTTACACATTTTTCATTTTTAAGCAATTTAATAGGTTTTTAGTTTCTAACTATTCATTTGGGTTCAATTGTATTTCTTGTTCTAATATTTTTTAGTTGCAATGTTTCGATCATTGACCTATTAAATTTTCTTCATCTCTTTTATTTTTCTAGATAAGCCTCTATTCAAATGTTACCCTACTTTAGTACAACTATGTATTACTTCTTTAAAAATCCTCAATTTTAAAAATTCAATCTTATGCAAAGTAATGAATTTTGTTCTAGCAATGATCTTGGTAGAAGAAATAGTTGTCTAAAAATTTATATTTTATTAAATTTTTCATCAAAGAATTTTGTATGACTAGGAAGAGAAATTTGGAGGAGCCATCTCTATCTAAAGAGTTTTGTGAATGGAATTATTGAAAGGATTTTTTTAAAGAAAACTCAATAAATTAATAGGATTCAAGAGGAAACCCAAATGCCTCATTTTATGTAATTCAAATAAACAAAGACGAATTAGTAATTATCCTTTACTATCACCTCTCCTCAAGGAAGTTAGTTTATTTCATGTCAAGGTATTAACATGGAAGCTATGTATCATTTCTATGTTTCCTTTTAACAAGTGGTCCTCTAGCTATGGAGGAGTTACCTCAATTTTTAAGGAAATAAAAGGTCAATTTATGGAGCCTATCACTCTTTAAGAAATCAAAATAATTGTTTCTCAGATGAAGAAATATGAATCTCCCACTCTAAATGGATTTTTTTCTATAATCTTGAAAAATATCGAAGAATGTTCTTCTAGATATTGTGCATTAATTTTATTATTAATAAATATTTTTTAAACCAATATTTTCTACTTTCATGGCCCTAATTCTTAAGAAAGTGGGGGCTAACTCTTTTGAGTTTTTCCACCTTATTGGTATTTTCAATGTATCTTGTAAGTTTGTCACAAAACTTATTGCTAATCGTCTAAAGAAAATATTAGATTTTATAATATTTCCTATGAAGAGGAACTTGTAAAGAAGAATTAGATTCTTGATGGTATTTTTATTGCTCAAGAAGTCATTCATTATATGTGTAACTTATTTAAGAATAGAGTTATATTTACCAAATTAGATATGTGCAAGACTTATGATAGGGCTACATTGTCCTCTTTTAGAGTATGCTATTTCTCTTTTGTTTTTGTTTAGTTTGGATTTATTGGTGATGAGCTATACACTATCTTCTTCCTTTTTTATTTTTATTAATAGTGTTCTATCTTCTTTTCTTATATCTTTAAGAGGGTTGCAACAAGATGATCTCATCCATCCTTATCTTTTCATTCTTATGGATGAAGGGTTGAGAACGTACCTTAGTGATCAATGAATAAATAGAAGCATTCAAGGCTGGAAAATAAATAGGGATTTTGATCTTTATATCTATTTTTGATTTGTTAGTAGTAATACCTTGCTAGTTGTTGAAATTTAAAAGGTTATTTCACAAATACATTGGATATGTATTTGGTAGCTTTTATTCAATAAATTAGTGATGAAAAAATCAATATTTTTTCTCTATCACTCCTTTGGTCATTGAATGGAGAATTTTTAAATTTTTTTGTTTCATGATATGATATTTTCCCTTATATTATCTTAGTGTTCCCTTGTTGATTGATCTATCCAAAATTTAATATATATACTTGATATTTGATTTTTTTATACATGTAACTTGTTGCCTAATCCAATTTGAATGAAGTTAAACTTGCTAGTAGAATTTATAGAAACAAGTCGTTTCCCTATAAATGAAAGGATTGAGTATTTCTTCCTTACAAATAACTTGCATGTACCTATATTCTCTTGAACTCTGTCTCCATCTTCTACTAATTCTTCTCCTTAACCATATTTTTCTGCATACTCTTCCTTCTCTTAGATTCTTCATTTTCTTAATACTCTAACTTTCAAGCTCTTCTATCTAAGAGCACGTGCTCTAATTTATCTGAAGAAGAAATATACTAAAACAATGATGTAAATCATTATTTATATTTACCACTTAAAGACCACTAAAGAATACCCTTTGCCATGAGCTATTTTATATTTGTACCATAATTATAATACATAACCAATTTCATAAAAAATAGGAACCTCCATTGAAACTGTATTACACCTGGTCGGGATTTATGATTAACAACGACAGAAATTGGATGACTCTGATTCTATAATTAATCTCTCAATTGAATAAGCATTGAGGATCAATATACCAATAGCTCAGAAATCAGAATTCCCAGAAACACAACAACAGAACTAAATTGTATAGAGGATGATATGAGTTGCATTCAATACAAAATCACTATAACAGAGTACATACGACAACAGATTCAACAATCTCGAGATCTCTGATTATAAACGCTGCACCCCCAATACCCATCATAGGCTGACACGAATGGGAAAAATCATGTACACTACCATTAATGGTCGTCGTTTTCATATACTACTGTGGATGTCATTACACTGGGAGTCTTATTGTGAAACATGTGCGCCCAGCCTTACGACTCATGTACCATGGTTATGCCTGCGAAAGTGTCCAGGAGTGTATGATGTGCCGGATTGTGCCTTCAGATGAGTCCAGGATGTTTTCACTGTATCTTGAGTGTGCCTTCAGAATCATGTATCATCTTTTGGTGCAGACGTTTTAAGGGTGATGTGGCCAGAGCCTATGGCTCGGCCATAGGTGTTTCACGTGAGATCTTCTCCTACAACTCACGTCATCCACACTTGTACCGGATCATTGATCTATAGAGAGTATCGTCTCTGCAAAATCAGAGCAATTATGCATTCATTCCATGGTGATAAAACCATCCAATGAACAAGCATACATACTGATCAAGAATACAAAACCAAGAGGTCGGCCACCGGGAAAACCAAATTCAAATCTTATTAAGGTGCTGAATTAAAAGGTCGATTGGATACAAAATTCAAATGTTATTTACCAATAATTTAAATTTATTAATTATTTAAATTTGTTATTATTTATTATTAATATAGTGTTTAAAAACACTTTTTTTAAATATCCCTCTGAAATTAGTTTGAAATGTTCAGGATATGATGGTCCCCTCTTCCAAATTGTTACTTGTTCTTAAGCAACCTTAAGTTGGGATGCTCAAAGATCTCAATACCTTTCCAAGTTGCATATTAAATTGGAACATTTTTCCATTTCACCAAGTATTTCAGGATGACCTTGGTTTGCAGCCTCTTTTCCCATACATCTAACATAGTCTTGGGCTTGAGTATCAATTTTCTTTCATCATCAAGAGGAGGAAACTTTATTGAGGGTGCAATTTATTGTCCAAGCACCCTTTTTAGGCATGACACATGTAATATGTTATGAATCCTACTATCTTTGGGAAGTTTCAGCTCATAAGCAACTTCACCCAACCTTCTTAGGATCATGTAGTGGCCATAAAATCCGGCTTTTAACTTCGCCAATCCACTCCCTTTGAGGGTGGACTATTGGCAAGGCTACAGCTTGCGATAGACCATATCTCCAACCTCGAAAACCCTTTCAATTATATGCCAATTTGTATACATTTTTTATTGGTTCTAGGATCGTTGTAAGTTCTCCTTGAGGGCATTCATGATATCCACATGTTGATGCACTATATCTCTAGCAACCAATACTCTACTATTCGTAAGAATAAAATTCATGCAAAAAGTGGCATCATATCCATAAAGCTCTTTAAAGGGAAATGTACACATGGACATATGATGTGTGGTGTTGTAGCAAAACTCCCCTAGATGCACCCATTTCAACTATGTTGATTGTTGCCTTCTCGAATATTTCCTTAGATACCCTTCAATCTATTTTCTCACTATGTTAGTTTTTCCATCCGTTTGAGGGTGGTAACTAGTTCTTGGAGTCAATTCCATGTGAGCCAAATGAAAGAGTTTTTATCGAGACAAACTGATAATCCTATTGTCCCTATCACTCACAATTTTCTTTGGCAACCTGTGAAGCTTAAATATCTCTCTAAAAAATAGATTAGCAACTTCAGGGGCCTTAAATTCTAAAGAAACGGTATGAAAACGAGCATTCTTTATGAGCCTATCAACCACAACATAAATACAACCCTTACCTTATGAATCATAGATAGAATGGGTGCTTAACCTAGGTCATAAAACATTACTTTTCTCCTATTGACATTCAATAAGGTCCTAGGAATCCTAATTGGATTGACTATCAACCTCAAAGGTGGGTCAATTCTCAACATGGGAAACCGAGGAAGGGGGTTCTTAAGCTTTGAGGGGTTCACCACCAAACAAAAGCTTGAAAAAGACAAGTAAGCATTCAACTCGCAAAACCTAATAATACAAGCTAAATGAATGATGCAAATGATCAAATTATGCAACAACAAGTTGGGATATTAATGATATCAAGTTTCCACAATCCATATAACTAATTCAAATTATCATTTCTGGATTTGATTGTATATGATATTTTTGCATCAACATTTCGGATCACACTCCATGATCCATCATCCAGATAAAAGAGAGCTAGAGGAGAAGAAATGATAATTTGTATTATCATTTCTTCTCCTCTAGCTCTCTTTTATCTTGATCATGGATCACAGAATGTGATCCAAAAAGTTGATGCAAAAATCTCATACACAATCAAATCCATAAACAATAATTTGAATAAGTTGGGATATTTATACCTGGGAAGTCATGAAATGTAATGAGGATTCTAGAAATGCAAATAAGTTGTGCAAAAAGTGCTATGGAGGACTAATATTCCCTTACTATTATCTTAGTCCCTCTACTATTTTTCAGGGAAAATGTAGAATCTTCGGATGCCTGAACAAGATCTAAAAAAATCTCTACAAATTACCTTCAAAAAGACTAAGATGCCCTAGTTAGTGACTTAGACCCATCTAGAATTTCTAAAATCTCTGAACATGGTCAATGTCTGCACTTCCTTCTTCTCTAATCTTGGGTTATAAAACTTCCAGATTTGGCCTATAGGCGAGTTTCTGTGAGGATGACAACTTTGCAATGCAAGTTTACAACTTTTCTCTCCAAATTATCTTCAATTCTTCAACCTAAATCTTCAATCACAAACACACAAGAGAGGAAAAACTTGTTGATTGTTATTAAATTTGTTGGTAATTAAACCTTGAAATAAAATAGAATAAAGGAGGGAACTATGCTTGAAATGGCTACAATGGGTGTGGTTCTTGACTATTGCTTGAATGATATTGACCTTGAATGAAACACTTGCTTAAATCATAAACCCTACATCACAATTGTTAGCATAATAACAAACATGATGCAACAATATCCTTGATATGATTCTTGAATGTTGATGATGGCTCCAAATTTTTGATGAAATACTTTGAATTCTCTTGTGAACTCAATTATGCTATGATAAATGCTCTCACAAAAGACTTGGATAGAAATGAGTGAATGAACCTTGTATTTATACTTATCCATGCTTAATATCCCAAAATTACACCATAATAAGATGACATATGAATTCATTAAGTAAAGGAGGCTAAATCTTGCCATTATTTGAAATTAAATCTTAAAAAAACTTAAGGGGGACTAAGATGCCATAGGTAGTGTCTTAGTCCCAAGGCTAAAAAATTGGGGCAAAAACTCAAAAAAGGGGCCCATTTAAGGCACATTTGGAATCAACGTCCAAAGACCTTTGTGGGAAAAATATGCCCTAGGTGACATCTTAGTCCCAACCCAAAAATTGGGGACACACAACTATAATCATTAAATTATCATTTATTCTTTAATGTTTGTTGGCAACAGAAAAATATAGAGTTAATTAGGCTTGTGGATGTAAAATATGACTAATTAAGACATCAATGAGGATAAGTAAAACAATTTGGGTACAAAGAAGTGTGAAAATTAAAGGGTATGCATTTTTCTACCTTACATTTAGCCCCCACTTTAGTGAGAGGATTAACTTTCTTCAAAATCACACTAAAGTAGCTAACCACACAATCAAGATGGGTTCAAATGTACAAATGCTAGTAAGAGAGGATGACTATGACGAAGACGTTGTCCATGCCCCTATGATCAAGATGCTATGGAAAACCAACATAAGCACAAATTAACAGACAAGGAAATGATATATGAAGTCATAACCAGATCATAAACATACACCTTAAAAGACAAAAAAAAGGAAAAAGGAAAAAGAAAGGGAAAAATGCAATGAATCAACCTTCAATTTATTGTCCAATGTGTTGTGGGGTTGGTCTAGAAGTGGAAGTGGAAAGCGTTGTGCACTTTGCAAACAAAATGCATGCTCGCAAGGGCTAGTGAAGCTAGTTGTTCACTAGGTGAGCCTCAAGAGGTCCATGTCAAATTCATACCCCCATGACTATGCATGCTCACACAAGCTACTGAAGTTAATTTTTTACTACGTGAGACCCAAGGAACCATATCAAAGCCATACCTCCATGAATTTAACAAGGTATAAAATAAAATGCAAAACAATAAGAAAGAGGGATGTTTAAAGGGAGTTTTCTTAGTTTGTGCAAGGTCTCTTCTTAGGGAACATTGTGCCTAATGTCTCCAACAGAGGACGAGTCAAATAAATATCACTCTCAGAGGAAATCAAACCCAATGAAACTACCAAGAAAATGACACATCGTAAGAAGAAAGAAAATCACATAATGAAACATGAATGTCGATGTATGCCCACACTTTAAAGTGATTGCTAACACCATTGTTGTGAGAAATTTCTTTAAAGTATAAGAAGACATGAGAGGTTACTCAGAAAGCCCTATGCCAAGTCACATGTTTCCAATAAGCTTCATCACACGAAGGGAGGGGGTTTCCCCCAAAATGTATAACTCAGTAGGTCGCATGCGAGCCAACTTAAGGTATGTCGTCCACATCCCAAGCTTGCTCTTGCATATACATGGAAGGTGATCAACTAGCCTAAATAGGCAATGACAAGTGACATACGAAAATAAGGCTACCTAACCCCTTACTCCCACTTTGTGAAGGACAAGGGTGAACTGGTAAGAAAAATGCTAAAGTGAAAATTAGTATCAATTAGAGGAAATGGGAACTCCCTAATAAGGAAGAGCACCACACTCCTTAAGATGTCAAATTTTGTTTGTCAAAGCCTTACATTCATTAAAAATGCAAGAATTCAAAGGAAACATTTATAACACCATAACACAAAGATTTTTCTGTGGAAACCTTGTTAGGGGGAAAACCATGGTGGAGGTTAATCCACAATTTGAGTACTCAAATAAATTATTACAAAAGAATGCACTTGCATTCAGACACACTTCCTAGAGCTCACTGCTTAAAAGGGAAGGCTCACTGCCTTATAAAATTTTAGATTAAAACCATCTGAAGGATGAAATGAGATAGTAGCATCTATTCATGGCAGGTTACAGTTCGAGTGAAGCTCATAGATTTGATTATGGATCCCTTTTCTAACTCTACACTTCGCTCTTCTTTTCTCTACTCTTTTTTACTCTTCACATCACATAAAGACAAATTTGCACTATTACTCAACTAAATTTCACACCATATTCGTATTCCACATATTCGCTATCCTCTCACACTACTCCACATATGATACACACAAAATGATAAAACTGATCTCAAATTTATATCCACCATTAAGGATTTGAACATTCGTATGTCCGCTTCATAAAACATTAAGTTCTTCTCAAATTTTGGCCAAATCCACCACTAATTCTTTATGTGCATCCTCCAAATTTGGTTAAAACAAAGAGAGGACCTAAACAAACATAATCGAGTATGAAAACATTTAATTAATTACTCCTTATACATCATTGATTACTATATTCTCTAGGTCGACCTTCTAGCATAGATAACCAACAGATTAGTGCACTAGATCTCCTAGATTGCTTACCAGTGAATGCACATTTGTATAATTCATGATTAAGGAAATACAAACATCAAAAAACCTTCCTTGGAGATCCACAACCCAAAATAATAGTCCGGTGAGGTATTAAGATAAACTTTTATGTCTATAATCGGATACCCTGTTCTTCACCCTATTATGCTGGTGCAAACAAAAACTATATTGTAGATTAGATGCATGACTTAGGTTTCCATCAATGAAAAAACTTACAAGCCATATGCCAAAAATATCCCCCTTTGGAATTGATGAAAGCACTTAGTGAAAAAAGAATGTGTCGAAATCATTATAAGTATAATGCCAAACTTTGTTGCACTCTCTCCCCCTAAGATTTATAAAGTATTTTTCACTGCATTCTCTCTCTCCCCCTAAGATTTATAAATCATTTTTCACTACATTCTCTCCCCCTTTGAAATCAATGACAAATCATAGAAACCATATTCCAAAAGGACAAAATGTGTGTTCAAAAATCTCCAAAACTTCAAATTATATATACCAACAATTCTCCCCCTTAGGCCAAAACTTCAAAAAATTGAAAAAAATTGATTATTACTTTATAAAATTATCTTATGATTTTTCTTTATTTGCAGAAGGAACTTCTTCCAAGCATCTATTGGTATCCCAATCATAATAATCAAACTGTTGTTTTTGGATGTTTTGTTGACAATTTTAGTTAAATATTTTAGAATTGTAATTGCTTCTACCAGTTTCTCACCTTTCCTTAAAATTTCCACCATCTTCTCCAATATGTATTTGGTTAGATCCTTCGCCTTCCAAAACTTATCCACAAGTGTGTTCAGACTGTAGCTCCTGAATCCTTTTTCTAATGGTGTCATCCTGATCCTAAAACATGTCAAAGATTTTTCCAATGCCATTTAGCTTTGTTTCAATTTATTTCAATTTATCTTTGTAATTACTAATAGAATGGGGCCAATGGATGCAATTTTTGTAGAATTTATTAGTTGCATTCATGCATTGCCTCAATTCATTCATTTTCTTCTTCATTTTGGTAAGTGATACTTTAAACTACTCCTTCAAGTGAGAGATACCTTCACCTTCTTTTGTGTCTTTATCTTCAGAGTTCATTGTTTCTTTACTACATTCAATCATTTCGTCAGGTAGAATGTTCAACAAACTTTCCAATTTGATATTGCAATTCTCAACATGAGCATTTAGTACACTCAGAATCATATCTTAATGATATGATAATCTGACAGACAATAACTTGGTGATCTTCTGCATTCCACCTTCTTCCTGAATAAGCTTCTATAGTTTTTCCTTTGTCAGATCATCTTCTTCCTCACTAGCTTTTTCTGGTTCTGATTCATTTGTTTCTTCATCAAATTATTCATCTAGAATATCCACAATCTCCTTTTCTTTACCTTTTCCCTCAATTTTGGGGACTTTGCATTCCAGAGGGTTGTATTCAACAATTCATTTCTCTCTTTGTTGGTTTTTATCCATTTCACTTGAAAAGGAACCGAGTTCAATTGTTCTTACCACAAGGGAAATATTCACTGAACCACACTTTCGAAGCACATTATTAAATAAATTTTCAAATTATAGATCTCAATCAGCCAAGCTCCTAGAATGTGAGTATATTTTTCTATAAACTAGTTCGTTTGCATTCCACACCACATTGTCAATTTTTGGAAAACAATTCATGAAATACATTACTAAGCATATAATCAGAGTACCAAACCTGAAAGGGTAGCCTATTTCTTTTGTCAGTTGCACATTTTCCATCAGTTGATCCTTTATCAATCTACACAAGTCAAAGTCCTCACCTTCTATTATCATCTTGTGAGAAATATAGACTGCGCCAGCTGAGGTTGCTCCTTCTTGGTTTCTGAAAAAGACTTTATATGAAATTCCATGCACAATGTATTTTGTAACATGATTTTTTATTTTCGTAATTATTAGTGCCCTCTGGTCTCTGATTATTTTGGTTAGGGTTTCAACTTCCTTATTCTGGATGGATTTCTTCCTTGGTATATCTCTGACTTTGCATAATCCAGTTAAATTCTCAATTATTTCCTTTGAGATGATGTAGGGTTTTTCCAAAGTTAAAGTATCATCATGCAATCTACTTAGGATGAATTTAACAGATTCCACATTCTCAAAGTACGAAAACTCATTCCAAATATCCAAATTCCTATGTTTGACTTCTCTCAATTGCTCCATTTCGTTGGGTAATAACAGATTCCTCATGGACCTAATCTTTTTATTTGTTCCATTTTTATTTTGCACTTAGGTTTAACAACCACATACCAAATTATATGAAAATTTTGAAGACAATTGAAATACGTGATAGATTTCGAGTTTTGATAGCGAATCAACTTCTCTGCTTCAAAATTCTTCTAGAGAGTTCTCTCCTTCTTCTCTTCTTCAATGCAAAGTAAAAAATTATTATTCCCACTCGAATTTTATAGTTCCCACACATGCAATAAATGTGTTTTCCTTAAGTTTTTAGGGTGCTCTGTTTTCTCAGCCAGCGACAATTTTTTTTCTATGGACCTATGAATTCTTTGAATTTTCTTGTGAAAGTTCTCCAAAACCTTGACACATCATAAATACGCCTTTGTGACCATTCTTCACATTCTAGTAGAATCCATAGACATGGGAGGAAATATTTTCTTGAAAAACTCCTCCTAGACGAGTGGCCTGAAATCAATTACCAGAAGCAGGTTCTGGTGCAGAACCATTTCCAACATCAGAATCATTCTTCCTTACCTATGTCTTCTTAATCTCATCTCTTATCTCATCTGTAGTCATGTTTCCTTTTGTATACCGAACCTCTTCTATCCACATTTTTGTTTCTACAAAATCTTGCAATGTGACCATACTTATTGCAATTGTAGCACACAATGATTCCTTGTCTAGACCAATCATTCCATTGTTTTCTTCTTGATCTGCATTGATTAGCAATATGTCCAAATCTTCCACATGTGTAACATTCAACATTCTTTCTATTGACATAGTAGTTTGACACATTTTTGCATTCATTTGATTTATGACCAATTTTTTTTCATTTGAAACACTGACCAGAAAATGATAAATATTTTGGTTTCACATTACTTCTACACTGAGTAGCCATATGGCCGAATTTATTGTAAGAAAAATAGTATCCATTAAATTTTTGAGCATTAGGTTGTCTTACAAAGATACCTTCCACCTTTGTTCATCAGGTTTTCTTGTCTGAAATTCTTTTGTCTTAGTCTGGAACTTTCCCCTTTTTCATATCCAAGACCTCTGTTATCATTTCCACTCCTATGTCCTTCAGTCAACTCATCAATCTTTACTGAACTGATCTTAAACTTCTCCTTGTACTCATTTGCAGTGGTAAGTTCAGTTTTAAGGATAACAATCTACTTACCAAGTTCTTCTTCATTGTTTCTGGATTGTTGCAGTTCTCTTTCCAACTGAGTGAATTCTTCATTTATTCTTCTTCATTCATCAAATTTCTCTTTTAAGGACTAGGCTAGATTCTCTTTGTTTTTCTTCCTTTCTTCACTCTCTTTAGTCAACTTCATCACCATAGATTCCATCTCATGCTTCAGGGTAGCATTTTCTCTCGAAATATTTTGACATTCTTCATTTATTTCCTTCAAGGTCTAATTCAGGTGAGCATTATCCATGTTTTCACTTTCTTGTTACTTGATCTGATCATAGAGATCCTTCCTTTTCTCCTTGGATTTAACAATCTGATCCTTCAATGATTGAATGAATTTCTTAGCATCCCTAAGATTTTATTTCAATTCCTGGACTTCTTCTTTAAACTGATCAAGATCATCAAGTGCCACCAACAGTTGCTACTGAAGACAACCAGAGTCCATCACATTCCAAGATCCACCTCAAGCTACACAAACTTATTCTGAGGAGCCAGAATCTCTGATACCAATTGTTGGACTCAAGAGAACACTGAGAGGGGGGGTCAATCAGTTTTCAACAAATATTAACGTTATTACTCTAAAACATAAACCATTTTGTCTTTACATTGAAAGAAAGATGCAAGCATTCAAGGTAAGTATTCATTACACCATAACACAAATATTTTTTCATTGAAACCCTATTAGGGGAAAAACCACGGTGGAGGTTTATCCACAATTTTATTACTCAAATAAAGTATTATAAAAGAATGTACTTGCATTTAGGCACACTGCCTAGAGATCACTTCTCAAAAGGGAAGGCTCACTGCCTTAAAAAAGTTTAAATTAAAACCATTTGAAATATGAATTGGGATAGTAGCATCTATTCATGCCAGGTTATAGTTCCGGTGAAGCTCATAGATTTGATTCTAGATCATTTTTCTGACTTTGCACTTCATTTTGCTCTGCTCTTCGCATCACACATAGACAAATTTGCACTATTAATATATTGAGCTTCACACCATATATTCACTATCCTCTCACACTAATCCACACATGATACACACAAAATGATAAAACCGATCTCAAATATTATCCGCTAACAAGGATTTGAACATTCATATGTTGGCTTCATCAAACATTAAGTTCTTCTCAAATGTCGGCCAAATCCACCACTAATTCTTTATGTGCATCCTCCAAAGTTGGTTAAGACAAAGAGGGTACCTAAATAAACGTAATCAACGATGAAATTTTTTAATTAATTATTCCTTATACATCTACGATTACTATATTCACTAGGTTGGCCTTCTAGCACAAATAACCAATAGATTAGTGCACCAGATCACCTCGATCACATACGAGTGAATGTGCATCTATATACTTCACAAATAAGGCATTAAAAACATTAAAAAACCTTCGTTAGAGATCCAAAACCCAAAATAATAGTCTAGTGAGGTATTCAGATCAACATTTATGTCTATAAACGGATGCCCTGTTCTTCACCATGTTCTGTCGGTGTAAACCAAAACTATACTGTAGATCGGATGCATGACTTAGATTGCCATCAATGGCAACACTTACAATCAATACATGCCAGTAGTACTATTTTTAATTCATCTTAGAGGAATATTTTGTGAGAGTGATGATATTGAGTGAAGGTTTGTTTGTATCTTTCGAGGGAAAATAACCAAGAACACTAGTCTTTGTTTGTATTAGGCTCTATAGGGACATAGATACCTTGTTCTCTAGAACACACACCCTTTTCCACTATAGCCAAGTTGTTTCATCATTTCATAACCTTTTCCATAAATTTTCTTCATCTCTTTTCGATTCGATGGTTGTTCATAATTAATTTTGTCAAAGTTTGTTGTGTAATTTTATTTTTCTTCTAAAGTGGTTGAGGTGGATGCTTTCGAAGGGTCTTCAAAATCTTGTGTTGAAATTACTACTTTTTCTTTTCTCTTGTCTGAATCTTTGTTTATGATCTTGTATTCTCCCTTGAATGTTGGTTCGAAATTCAATGATCCCAAATCATCTAGTGATATCATTGTGATGGATTTGGGACATCTATCTTTTTGTTCTTCTTGCATGGGTTCTACTTGTGTAGTTGGTGTCAATTTTTTCAAAGGATTTTCCTTGTTTTTCTTGAGTTGTAAAACACTTTAAGGCTCATTATTAGCATCCAATGTTTACATTTGTTGTTGTAGACATACTTCATTTTATGATGAAGGGTAGAAGGCACTACATGCATTTGATGAATCCATGACCTTCCCAAAAGAATATTATATGAAAGATCATGAGGCATAGCATGAATAGGGCTTTGTAAGGTAGCCTTTCCAACTATAATAGGTAAAGATATCAATCCAAGTGACTGCTTTCCCAAATTATCAAACCTCGTAATAGAGAAAGAGGTAGGTTGGATTTTTGATTTATTAACACCAAGCTTATCCAAAAGGTTTCCACTACACACATTTAAGGCTCAACCATTATCAACAAGGGTTTTATTTATCCTTGTGCAATTTTATTGAGCTATGATCATGGAAGCATCATATTGTTTTTGTACTTCCTAAATAGGGAGCTCAATTTGGTGGAAAACAATGTCAACATTTATTCCTTGAATCATGGATGCTATGTCATTTGGTTGCACATTAGCAGAGATAGGAAATTTTTGTAAAGCATTTTGAATCATGTTATGATAATGAGGGTAGGCTTGAATAAGGTCCCATAATGATATTTTAGTAGGAGTATTCTTAAGTTGTTCAACAAGATTATACTCATTTCCACTTTGTGAAAGAAAACTAGGGGTGCTAGGCAAGATAAGATTAGGCAATGGGAGGTATGTTGAAGGTGTTTTTCTTGGTTACACATTTTTCCTAGTGTTCCATGAATGATAAACGGTATTGTAACTCATTTTTAACAAAAAATTGCTCTTAGGTGGTTCAAGCATAAGGACGGGTTTGTTTTGAACTTGTGGTTTTTGAGAGGGTGGATAAATGATAATTTAGGCTCGGGGGAGTACTCCAAGGGGTATTTAATGTGCATAACCTCAAAAGACTTTTTATGATGTCTTAATGAAGGGGATTCTAATGTCAATTCATCATCTTCATATAAGGAATTATTGTTGTCAATGTTATGACTTTCTTGCACCATGATATCTTCCCTAGTAGGAGAGTTTTTAGGGGAACTACAAACCAAATGTTCTTGACATTCAAGGATTGGTTTTTACAAAAATAATTCATTGCTAATAGGGGAATGATCAATGGAATTCTCTTGTTAAATAATTATTTCTCTAGAGAGAGGGGAAAATCCAATTCTTATGAATCTCATAGCTTTGATCTTCTAACACTATAATATCTTCTTCACAGCTAGGAGAGATATCGGGAGAAAGATAGATGTTATCATCTTGATTGTTGATGATTTTATTCTTATTTTCTAGGGTCTCATTCTCTTGTGCCATAACTTCTAACCTAGTAGGATAAATTTTAGGAGAGAGAAAAACAAAATTAACCTCCTTACTAATAGGGGAACGATCAAGAGAAGGACAACTATGATTTTCATTCTTATGAATGGATGTTTTATTTTGAATAGGTCTTTCTAAATTTTAGAAACATTAGGAAGGAGAGAGATAAGGTTATCACTTTCAATCTACATGTCCCCTTGACAAATGAGATTTTCATGATCATTCACGATTGTATCCTATTTTACCCAAGCATTATTACAATTAGGGGAGGTGTTGTGGGATGGATTTGGACTAAGTAAAGTAGTAGAAATGATTTCATCTTCTTGTGTCATACTATCTTCCCAAGGGGGAGGAGGAGAGAGACAATCAAGACTCTCATGATCTGCAATGATTGTGTCTTCTTTCACCAAGATACCTTTGTCTCTAGTAGAAGAGGCATAGAGAGAAGAACAATTATGGTTTTCATAATTATCTATGCTTGTATATTCTTGTGTTATATCGTCCTCACCAATAGGCAATGTAATATTAAGGATTATGTCAATTTTTTTGTTCTTTTTGGTCTAAGATGTTCTCATAACTATGAAAGATACTAGAAGGATGAATAACATGTTTCTTAATGACCTGATTGTTCTACTCTAGATTGACCTCTTAAGAGGGGGTGTTGTAATTATGCAATCCACTTTTAATCATATCATATCCACATCTCTTGAAAGAAAACATGTTATCATGGAAGTGTAATTTAATAGCCTAAAGTGAAATGTTGAAATTAAATTTTCAAATTTGAAACAAGGTAATTTTTTTATTACACCATGCAACAACCTGAAAATAAAATGTTGTAAATACAAATTTGGAATTGAGAAATGCATGAAATTAAGAACTTTATGCTAGATTTAGTAAAATGCATGAAAGAAAAATTCAACCCACTGAAGTAGATAACCAATGGCATCAAATAGAAGCACATAAAAGCAATTACAAATCCTAAAAAAATGGAAAGTCAAAGTCAACAAGGACTAGATTTCAGTAAGGGCGTCTTGGTCCTATTGAGGAGATTTTAAAGTTCCAAAAATTGAAATAGAAAGAAAACAAAAGAGAAAGGATTTCGAGTCTAAAATCCTAAGAGGGACTAGGACACTAGGAATGGCGTTTTAGTCCTAGAAAAGGTTTTTTTCGTAAAAACAACAAATTTTGGATTGTTTATAGTGTTCATAGTTTTCCTATTCAGGGAGTTGATGTTTGGAAAGAGGAAAATGCGTAAATGAATGCAATAAAAAGTAACTAGTGACAAGCAATTGGATACAAATTATTTTAAAAAAATTCAAATTTTAATGCAATAAAAATGTGCCTAAATGCAATTAGGATGATGAACAATGAACTTTTTTAGTTTTTCAATGAGATACGATGATGGAAGAAATTAAAAATGCAACCTACATGCACTTTCACTAATGCAAGGTTCACTAATACACTTTATAACCTAGGTCATAGAAGACAACTTTTCTCCTATTAACATTCAATAGGGTCCTAGGAATCCTAATTGGATTGACTATCAACCTCAAGGGTGAGTCGATTCACAACAAGTGAAACCTAGGAAGGTGGTGCTTATGCTTTGGGGGGTTCACCACCAAGCAAAAGCTTGGAAAAGATAAGTAAGCATTCAACTCACCAAACCTAATAGTGCAAGCTAAATGAATGATACAAATGATGAAATTATGCAACAACAAGTTGGGATATGTGTACGTGGGAAGTCTGGAATGTAATGAGGATTCTGGAAATGCAAAGAAGCTATCAAAAAGTGCTATGGAGGACTAATATTCCCTTACTCTTGTCTAAGTCCTGCTGGGTTTTTTCAAGGAAAATTCAGATTCTTCGGATGCTAGAATAGGATCTAAAAGAATCTCTAAAAAATACCTTGAGGGGGACTAAGATGCCCTAGGTGGTGATTTATTCCTATCTAGAATTTCTGAAATCTTTGAATGTGGTCTTGAGGCTTAGTGTTTGCAGTTCCTTCTTATCTAATCTCAAGTTTTGAAACTTCTGGATTTGTCCTATAAATGAGTTTTCGTGAAGATCAAAACTTTGTGATGCAACTTTGAAATTTTTTACTTCAAATGATCTTCAAGTCTTCAACATAAATCTGCAATCACAAACACACAAGAGAGGAAAAACTTATTATTTTTTAGTAAATAGGGGTTTGCCCTGGTCAAACCCCTTTGTTGGTAATTAAACCTTGAAATGAAATAGAATAAAGGAGGGAAATGATGAATTAACAACATGCAATGTTAAACTCACCAAATCCTTGTAATAAGCTACTACAATTATGCTTGAAATGGCTGCAATGGATGTGGTTCTTGACTCTTTCTTGAAAGATGTTGACCTTGAATGAAAAACTTGCTTGAACCATTAACCCTACATCACAATTGTTAGCACAATAGCAAACATGATGCAACAATATCCTTGATATAATGCTTGAATCTTGATGATGGATCCAAATGCTTTATGAACTTCTCTTGAATGCTCTTGTGAACTCAATTATGCTATGAAAAATGCTCTCACAAAAGACTTGGATAGAAATGATTGAATGAACCTTGTATTTATACTTATACATGCTTAATATCCCGAAATGACACCATAACAATCCATAATATGAATTAATTAATTAAAAGAGGCTAAATCTCATTAGAATTTGAAATTAAATCTCAAAAATATATTAAGGGGCACTAGGACATCGTAGGTGATGTCTTAGTCCCAAAGCTAAAAACTTGAGGCACAAACTCCAAAAAGGGGCCCATTTAAGGCACACTTGGAATCAGGGTCCAAAGGCCTTTGGGGGAAAAAGATTCCCTAGGTGGCATCTTAGTCCTAACCCAAAAATTAGGGATACCTAGCCAAAATCATTAAATTATCATTTATTCTTTTGGTGTTTTTTGAGATTATCCAGAAAAAGATATAGTTCGTTAGGCTTGTGGATGAAAAATAGGACCAATTAAGACATAAATGAGCATATATAAAACATGGTGGGCCCAAACAAGTGTGAAATTTCAAGGGTATGCATTTTCCTACACAACACCTTGAACCTTTAGTGATTTGGTAATGAATTTCATGGCTCGATTCTTTACCATTTCTGAATAGAACAAACCAAATGGTAAGACATGGTTAGTCTTGTTTTGTTGGCACATCAAACACTCCCTAACATGTTGTAATATATCATTCTTTAGTCTCTTCCATGAAAAATGTTCCCTCACTTCCATGTATGTCTTGTAGAAGCTCGGATGACTAGCAAGGGGTGTGTCATGAAAAGCTCTTATAATCTTCTCCTTAACCTTGGAATTTGGTACAAGATACATATGTTCTTTGTAGAGGATTCGGTCTTCAATCACTTTGTACCTATCATCAAGTAACTTCCCCTCAAAAATATTAGTAGAAAAAGAGTCTTTGGCATGTATTTAGCTATTATTGCAACCCTCCAATCAACAAATATATCAGACATAGCACAAAAATAAGACTTCCTAGAGAATGCACCAACCACCGTATTGTTATTTACTTTCACATATTTAATATCAAAACGATAGTCTTGGAGCTTTCCTACTCATTTTTGTTTTGTATCATTCAAATCACGTCAATTGAGGAAGAACTTGAAGATATTATGATCTATCTTCACCATGTATTTCCCACAAACCAAGTATTATCTAAATTTGGAAGGGCATGCATGATAGCCAACATCTCCTTATCATAAATTTAGAAGATTTTCTCTGAATCCTTAAGATTCCTACTCTCAATATGCTATATAGGATGCTTATTCTACATCAGAACTGCCCCAAATCTCTCCCCTCAAGCATCACTCTCAAGTACAAAAAGAAGTGAGAAATATAGAATAGCCAATGAAGGCATGGCCCCAATGTTTCTTTCTTTGTCAAGTTAGTTAATGGTGATGCAAGTTGTGAGAAACCTCTCACAAAAATCCTCGATAATAGATACATAAGCACGAAAATCCAGTCAACTATGATAAGTATGGGCCTAGGCCAATCCTGAATCACCTTGATATTCTCCTCATCAACACTAACCCATTGAGCACTAATCTTATGCCCCAAGTACATAATTTCACTCATCCCAAACTCATAGTTTGAGATCTTCTAATAAAATAATTGATGCTTAAGTATCTTAAGGGTTTGGGATCAAGAATGAACAACACTAGGTAGTACTTATGTCATTCTGTAGACCCAAAATTATGGTTGAGGCTAGACGAGTTTCTTTTTGGAGTCAATATTGCACCTCAGATAACTCTTTGTTCAAGGATGACAACATGGTTCTAAGATCACAACGTGACACTCTGGCATCTCTCTGGTGCACTGACGTTCATATGGCTAGAAAATCTAAAGTATAGTAGAAACTACTAAAAACCTACTGATAGTCTAGCTATTTTTTTTATATAAAAAATATAATGATAAAATACAAGAAGTAAATATGGAGATCATAAAGCAAGTAAATAAACACTAGGGTGACTAAGATTTTCTCACAAAAGCCCCTATTCGCTAGCTAGCTCTAGGCACACATTCTCCTACACACAAACAAGAAGGAGAATTTTTTGGGGGATGTATAGGGGCCTTCCTCACTGAGACCCCAAATTTGGTGTTTCCACCTCCACGGATAGCCAAAAAATAATGGAATAGAATATTTGATAAAGGAAGTAGAAAGAAAGATTGTTGAACATTACAAAACAATATTATGTTTTTTTATCAAATCACAAAGGAGAGGAGTGAAGCATTACTACCTCCACCCAAAGGTTAACTAGTCAATGAAGGGAGAATTCATGGGATGGACTTCACTAAGTCACTATAGCCGTAGTGGTGATGAAGGGAGGTCTCACAAGCCTCCAAGCCCACAACTTCTATGGTTGTCTCACACTTGCAATGTGGATTTGATGGAGTGCCAATGTTGCTATAATGCTCACAATGAAGTGTTGGAATGCTTCTTGAAAATGTGAAGAGGTTGAATGAATTGCTAAGAGGATGTGAAAATAGATGGAATGAATGAATGAAGAATGTGTTTTAAGGTGAGATGAGAATGAATAAGTTGTTTTCAGGCTGGTTGGTCGAAGAGGGACATTACAATTTGACCCCAATCAGGTGTGTAACACCTTTGCTATCTTCAAACATGGGAATCTGTTAGTGATGGTAGTGAACTGCATTGATGTCTGTGCACTACACTTGCGTCCATGACAAATAGTCTCTCACCAACACACAGAAAAAACACCAAGTGGATGGAAGGTAGGTGGGTGACATCGAATTTATCCTTCGGATTTTATTTTCTAACGTGAGGGAATGTGATAGGTGAATTTTCTTAAGGGGTGAAAATTGGATCCTATACATTTTCCCCCACTTTAGTGAGCATGTGTACCGATGAGTGTTAATTAAATTAGATCGAAGAGTTAGAAATGTATACTTGAACCGTCGAGAAAGCAAGTCATGATCTGGAAAACTCAAAAGTCTAGAGCAGGCAAAGGACTCCACAAGTACTCTCTCTTGAGGAGTTTCAAACAAATGGACTCCATAGCACTGTTGAACTATGAAGTTGCACAAAGTACACCAAAGGCCCTCATACCAATGATGAAAAAATCCTACATGATGTAAGTGTCTCATAGGCCTATAGACTTGGAAAAAGGCAACCCCCAAGTTCTATCTCATGAAGGAAGCCCAATGAAGTAAGTGCCTTACAATCCCATAGACCTGCAAGAAGGAATGCTTCAAGTTCTCTCTCATGAAGGAAGCCCAGTGTAAGGGGACTCCACAAAGTTGGACTAGAAAATGGCTTCACAGGTTAACCTACAAAGAAAAATGTTAATTTGCACACAAAATATGTCAGGAAATAAAATGTAGCAACATGGGAAAATGGATAGACACCCATACAGACATTCAACAAATTGGAAAGATTTCAAAGGGCTCCTTTAGGAACCCTTCAAAAGAAGAGGGGTCCACTCAAGGGATGTGTTGTTTGAAAGTGTAAAATAGACACTTTTTCTCAAATCAATTCACCATCATGGAATCCTTTCGAAATATTTTCACTTCATCAAGGAATTCAAAAGAAAAAAATGCACCCTCATGAGGGGAAAGTCGAGGCTTCTCCTATAGGAAAAATTTATCCCTCCTCGAAGGAAAGTTATCAAGTTCTTTCTTTGTGAACCCATGATGAAGTAAACACATTCCTTTGGGGGTTCAAGTCAAGAATGCAATTTTTGAAAAATGTTGTAAATATTTTTGAAAAATAATTCATTGGAAATGAATGCGATTTTTGAAAATCATTTAAACATTGTGAAAGTGGCATTGTCACACATACAAGGGACAACCAAGCAAAGAAGAGAGTAATATTTAAAAAAGAGTATAAACGAAACAATGACATCACAAACAAAGGGCACATGGGCCGTTTGATATTTTGGAGTCAAAGTTGCTAATAAATATATAAAATTAGAATAATAATATATAAACATGGAACCGACTAAAATGGGGGATTGAATGATATTGATTAAGTACTATCACACCCACTTTTGAAGCTTCTACTCAAGGATAACCCTAGAGATCTCAATGCAAAAGAGAAAGAGATCTTGCAATAGGGTTGTCCTAAGAGCTGAATATAATCTAATGAGGGGTTCACCACCAAGTTTAGATGTGGAAAACACAATGAAATGAAAGATGAAATGCAAAAACCTAATTGAATGAGAAATAACACTTAAGGACCTACAAAAGTGAATAAAGTGAAACAAAAAAATATAAAACATAATGTGTGCACCTGGGAATCTGAAGAAGGTTGGATGGAGATCTGAAATACTAGAAATTATGCTTTTACTGTTGACTAGGACTCATTCACCAAGCGAGGTGAATCAATCCTATTTTTGGGACACTATGCAAGAACTAGAATCTACCAAAAGGGTATATGAATTTGTAAGAACCTAAAAGCTAGCTAGAACTAGGACTCATTTTCTAAAAGTGGTGAATCATTCTAGTTGTGATTTTTTGCATCTTCAAAGGCTGATCCTACTCTTCTATATTTGCTCTATCCTTCCTAATTATTTTTTAGATCTGAATCTCTGATTTGCAACCTATTGGTCTTCTCCAATGTCTGACAAGGCTTGATGAAAACTTTGACAACTTTGAATGACTTGCAACTTTTCTCCAATCTTGCTCCTTAGGAAATCTGCAACCTATACATACAAATCACACATAAAGGAGAGGGAAAAATGTTTTTGGGTTAGTGAATAGGGGTTTTCCTTGGTCAAACCCCTTGTTGGTAATTAAACCTTGAAATGAAATTAAATATTAATGGAGATTGATTAATGAATAAAACAAAATGTTGCAACTCACCAAATGATAGAAATAAGGTGCTACAAATATGCTTGATATGGTTGCAATGGATTTGGTTCTTGAATCTTGCTTGAATGATGTTGATCTTGAATGAAACCCCTGCTTGAATCATAAACTCTACATCACAATTGTTAGCACAATATCAAACATGACATATGAAATCCTTGACATTATGATTGATGCTTGAAGAATCCTCCAAAATGCTTGATAATCTACCCTTGAATGCTCTTGAATGTTCTTGTGAATACTCAAATTCTCTTGTGAACTCTCTTGAATGCAAGGTGTGAGTATGAGTATTGAAGAACCTTGTATTTATACTCAATTATGGAACAATTCCCAAAATTACAACACTCCAAGCCAACATCAAATATAAGGGAATAAAATCCTGCTTGAAATTTGAATGAAATCTAATTTTAGGCCACACAAGATTCATTCACCCAAGGTGGAAAATGAGTCCCATCAAACATAATGTATGGGACCAAAAACCAAAAGTGCTTAGAAATGTGTGAAATCTAGTTCGAGACCCAAACATCTAGGTGGAACCCATTCACCCAAGGTGGAAAATGAGTCCCAAATTACCAAATCTAAGCCACACAAGCTAGAAACATGTGAATTATGATTGGTTAATGATTAGTGTAGGGATTATCCTCAAAAAGATGCAAAATAGGACCAATTAAAACATAATAAATCACAATTATTAATGAAAATCCTATTCAAGTGTGAAAGTGTGTTACAACACTTTACTGTAACATTCCAAATAAGGAAATATTAAGATTATTTTTTATTAAAAAGAGGTTTATTATGTTTAGTTCATTAATAAAACCTTAGGAAAGTTTGAAAGTGTGTCAAAACACTTTAGCAAGGTATCATTTAATTTAATTAGTTCACAAGAAGCCAAGACCTAATGTGAATGTGTCAACCACATTACAACACTAAATCAAGGCAACATTCAGCCAAAATCACAAGGAGGACCCAAACAAGCTTGGAAAAGTAGAAGGGATACTTTTTAGGTGACTCCATTTAGCCTCCACTTTAGTGAGAGGATGAAATTTCTTCAAAATCACACTATATTATACCAACACACATCAAGAGGGGTAAAAGTGTACCAATGCTAATAATATGGGATAACTAGGATCAAGATCCCATGGAAAACCAACATAGGCACAAAAATAAACACATTAGAATGATATAAAGAGAAACAAAAAAGCACAGTCATGCACTAACAAAGATGAAAAATAAAAGAGAGTTGGATCAAGCATCGATCATTTTTCCATTGCAATATGGATCAGATCTAGGCTATTTGTCCACTGGGTGAGAAGTCCAAGAAAGTGAGAAACATACAATCATGGTTGGTATGCACTCACACACACATGCGAGTGGCTATGGGGAAATTAATACCTCAGTTGGGCTTCCCCCTCAAACAATACCAAAGTTATACCTTGTGACAACTTTAATAAGGTTCCACAAAAAATTGGTTTCCAAGATTCATGAGGCAAGAAAAACTTCATATGCTTGGAGCTTATGATCAAATATGATGGCTCTACAAGCATGTTAGTTGTGTTATGCAAGGTGGCCATACAACAACAAAATGAAAAAAAGGATATGTTCAAAGGAGTCTTGCTTACTTCATATGAGTTCTTTAATTTAGGGTAATTGTGCCTAATGTCTCCAAGATAGGACCAATCAAAGAATATAAAATTTGCAACTTAGGGGTTGCAATGTGTCGCATCAATCTGCTAAGAGGAATGTAATATGCTAAGAGAGATCACACTCTTGAAGTACATCACACCCAATTTCATGCATAAAGAAAAAAACACATTGTATAAAATAAAAGAACTGCACTATAAACCATGAAAAAAGAAAATGCAAAAGAATGATGCCAAGGTATGCCCCCACTTTAAATGAATTTCTAAACACAATACTGTAATAAATTATTTTAAAGTAGAAAATTATAACTGCAAACAAATAATACATGAGAGCCAACTTGGAAAGCCCTATGCCAAGTCATGTCATGTGAGAAAAAGAAAAGAGAGCGGTTGCCCCAAAAATGAAAACAACAAACACATAAGGGGTCTATGGATTTGGGGTTAGTGTGTTCTTGTTGTAATGAATTTAGAAAGCCCGAAATAGTCATAATCCCCCAAATACTCACAGAACTGGAAGAATGACACAAAGAGAGAAAAAACAAAAAAAAATAAAAATTGGGTCAACATGGAAGAGACATGAATTTCAATGCCTTGCATCATCCCCAAAAGGAAAACACAAGAAAAAGAAAAAAAAAAAAAAAAGAAAAAGAAAAGATTTTGGGTCAACATGGAAGAGACATGAATGTCTTGACACCTTGCGTCATCCCAGAAAGGAAAACACAAGAGAAAAAAAATGATAAAGTAAAAGAAAAGTGAAAATATGTATGACATAGAGAAGAATGAAGGTAAAAATAGAGGAATATCACAAAGGGAAAGAGAGTATCTAATAAAACATCATGACGAACCAATATTACACAAATGCGATCACACGAAAGAAAATAAAAAAGAAATAATGAAAAAGACAAGTAAGGCACATGCGATTCAACCTATTAGAAGGTCATATGCCTCCCCATCTCATTATTTATAAGTGGAAGGTGAAGGGTGATCCCACAAAGCTTGTTTACAATTTCTAGGAGATTCTGATTTTTGCTGAAATCATATATTTTTAGAAAATATAATGATTTAAGCCTTAAAAGGTTCCATTTTAAGGATTCCAATTGAAGAGGGTTTGATCAAACCATCTTAGATCAAAGCCCCTTGTATATAACTCCTCTAGTTTTAAACCATACCTACAATGGAGTCTACTTTACACCTATCAAAATGCTGATAAAAAATCACTTTTGATTTTATTTTTGGGGGATCAAATGAATTCATTTAAAATTTATTTTGAATTATAACGATAGTCATCAAAACGAGCTATCCAACGAATATAATTTTAATATGTTTTGGTTTTATTATGTATGTATTTTTTTAGTTTTATTAAACATAGGTTTTTCACCCAAAATCAAGCTCTCTATTATGCACATGTGGAAAAATAGTAGATTATCAAATTAAATTTTTGAAAAATATTTTTATGCTGGGTATTGATGTCCTTGATCCATTAAAAAAAAAAAAAAATTCGATACAGACATAAAAAGTTATGTTGTATACGGTCTGCCTATGTCTGAATTGTAATTGGTTTGACTTCGAAACTTGATTAAGGAGAAAATATTCAATAAAACACTATAAAACAAAATTAAAGGGCTAGATATCATAGTTACAAATCTAAATTTGAAAAAATTAGAATTTTATCCTTCATACAAAAAAATTTGTGTTGTATACGGTGAGCGTCACTCCTTAAAAATGTTATTTTTAATAAAAAACTAGTTTTCGAAGGAGATGGAAAAATAAGTGCAGTATTATTCCAAAAAAAAAGAAAAATATATATTTAGAATCTATAGAAAAAACATCACAACTCACTAGTTTTCATCATCTTCAAATTCCTGATGGTTTAGCCGCTATAAGAGCCCGAAAGTGAAGATCTAGTTAGAAAAAATTAGTTCAATGCCCTGTTTGCCCACAAATTGTAAACTAGTATTGTGGGCTCACCATGAACAACGAACCCAAGGGACACTGACAAATGCATTACTAGGACAAGGGTTTCTACTTCTTGTCCCCGCTGAGTGCAAGGCAAGAATGAGTCGAGATAGGTGGTGGGAAATGTCATGTAATAGTGATAATATAATATTCTAAAAATTATTACATGACAAGGGATGAAAAAGGATAAGCTATGCAATCACTTGGTGGCAATCATTACCATCAAAGTGAATTTTTTTCAATACTATGTCTAAGAGTTATGTGGTATCGACAATGTGAAACTTTTGCATCGTTAGGATATAGTACTAGTTTGTCTTTCATTGGTGGTAATGTTATTAGTTCTTTGTTTAGAAGTAGTTGTAGTATTCTCTCACTTTCAAGTGGCATACATGGAAACTTTAGTTTTTGTAACTTGTAGGGTCTCTTGTTCTTGCTAGATTCACCAACTTCTTGAATTGAATATTGAGGAGGAGGACCTAAGGTGGTCCTCTCATCCTTCTCATTGTTATGAATCAATAGTTGTTCTTTAGGAAGAAGGACATTCATATCAGGAGGAGAATCTAAGATCATCGTACCATCACTATGAAGGCTTAGGTATTCTCTAGGAGAACTTATGTTGTGAGAGGGATCCTGATATCCTAATCCCTTTTTGTTTTCATCAGTTGGTATTTTCTCTAAGAGTAGATGAATCTTGGGTTCACTTGTTGTATCAAATCCTTATTTACTCAGGGTTGTGAATCATTTTCCATATGTTTCTTCTAGATTAATTGAAGTGTTTGTTAATTTTTAATCATAAAATGGTTGAGTGTTTTAAATTTTAGGGGAGCTAGGTTTGAAGGGAAAAAGGGATGGATCTAATGACCCAAAAATGCGGAATACATTCCCTTAACACTAATATAACAAAGGAGAAGAGAAAAAACAAGTTCAAATAACTTCTAAAACTACTGAGATGAATACAAGCAGCATGAAAGAGATAACAAAAAATAAGCATTCACAAATTTGATGCAGTATTTATGTGGGAAAACCTTTTCTGGTAAAAAACCCACCACACCAAGCAAGAACAATTGTATTACAGTAATAATCAATTACATACAATATCAGCCCTTACTCTCTGATCAGCTCACAACAACTTCAAGTTATTTCTCCTAGTTACAATACTTCTCTCAATGTATACAATGAATTCTCACTCCTCACTTGCATCAACTTGCAACTTACATGTACATATCCGTCAACCTCACTTTGACTGTACAAGTCTTACATCACATTAACACTTTCTAGCCAATCCCACGACCTCTAGGTTCATGCATCGATCATTCAAGAAAGCAATTGATCTACATTGATTGCATCGAGCCACCCAAGCAATAAATTCACCACCCAAATTGGGTTCCTATCATCAGCAGAAGTCGGCCTGCAATAACTACCTTTCACTGTTTCAGGCTTTGGCCAATCAGGCTGTTGTCTTCAAGCCACATGTTCAAACTTTATTCGCCTATCGCTTTGACTTTTTGTTACTGTGCTACTGTCGAGCTCACTGACTCACCTCGCGATATGGCAGTGAGCTTAGCCGAGCTCACCCAAGTCTTCACCAAGCTCAATCACTCTCCACTATGCAACCGCTGCTCCATCTGAGTTGACCCGCGGTGTGGCGGTGGCCACCGGAAAGACAACTAGTGGTCATACCACGCTAACGCGAGGGCCGCCAAGCCACCCTGCAATAGGGAGGGAACTACCAGGCAGACCGTTGGTGGTCTCACTGTGGCCACTGCGGTGAGAGGACTCACCATCTGCGGTGGGGCGGTAACCGCCAAGCCCACCGTTGACAGTCTCACCATGGACGCCGCAGTGAGAGGAACTATCGCCTATGGTATGGTGGTACCTGCCAAGCCCACCATTGGAGGTCTCACCGCGAACACCATGGTGAGAGGAACCACCACCTACGGTATGGCAGTAACCGCTGAGCCAGGCCGGTGGTGGCCTTACCATGCATGGTAAGGTGGTAACTACCTAGACAGTCACCATGGTACTGCCAGGAGATGAAGACACAGACGCGGTAAAGGGGTTAAGGCTTAAAAGAAACAATTTTTTTGCCAAGTCTTGAATTTTTGAGGCTTCAAACTGGAAGTTGAGACATACTTTCTCAACAAGGTTCAACTATTGTAGGGAACTTAGGTTAAAATATTATTTCAGGATGTAAGTAACCAAAAATTTCAAGGGGTGGTATCATACGGGGATTTGTTTTTTTCATGGATGGATAAAAAGATGTGTTAGATTCAAGGTTATTAAGAAAATCATTTAGGAACTTATTCATGTTGTCGTCATCTTCTCTAATGATGTCAACATTATGAGGAGGACATGCATTAGGAGTTGTGTGAGAATGAGTAAGTTCAATTTCATTAGGGTCATTTCCAAAAGTATATCTTGACACATATACTAAGCACATTAATGACATCCAAAGCTTGCTAAAGCATGTATCCATGATGCAAATTTTAGATTCTAGATTATGAAATAATGTGAAATGAAATTCTCTAAATGCAATTTTGAATTTTAAGAATGTACAATATGAATGAATTTAAACTAGATGCAATGAATTGAGTGAAACAAAAAAATTTGAAAAATGAAACAAAAGGGTAGCAACAACAAACAAAAACTCTGAAACTGAATAGTAAATGCTAGAAAATGCAGCGCAGAATATGCAAAGGGATTGATTTGCCCAAGGTGGAAAATGAGTCCTAGTAATGATTTTTTTGAGACTTTTATGAAAATTTTATTTTTATTTTGTGTTTTCTATACTATATGATCTAAATTTGAGGTGCAAATGAAAATTTTGAATGATTTTGAATGAATTTAGATGCAAAAATGCAAGAAAAATGAGCTTTCACTAATGAAATACTTTGAAACCCTAGAATGCAAATTAACCAATGGAAATCCTAATGTAATGTTAATGCAAGCCAAATCTAGGATGAAAATACACTCCAAATCAGAATTATGATGTTCTAAAAGTTGGTTCACCAAAATGGAACCAACTAAGATGGGGGATAGAATGATGTTGATTAAGTACTATCACACCCACTTTTGAATCTTCAACTCAAGGATAACCCTAAAGATCTCAATGCAAAAGAGAAAGAGATCGTGGAGTAGGGTTTTTGTAAGAGATGAATATAATCTAATGAGGGTTTCACCACCAAGTTTAGACTTGGAAAAGACATTGAAATGCACGATAAAATGAAAAACCCTAATTGAATGCAAACTAACACTAAATTACCTAGAAAAGTGAATGAAGTGAAATAGAAAATTACAAAACAAAATGTATACACCTTGGAATTTAGAGAAGGTTGGATGGAGATCTGAACCACTAGAAATTTTTCTTTTATTGTTGACTAGGACTCATTCGTCAAGCTAGGTGAATTAGTCCTATTTTTTGGAAACTTTGCAAGATCTAGAATCTGCCAAAAGGGTATTTGAATCTATAAAAATCCTAAAAACTAGCTGGAACTAGGACTCATTCACCAGAAGTGGTGACTCAATATAGTTAGGATTTTTGCAACTGCAAAGGCTAATATTTCTCTTCTCTATCTTCTCTATCCTTCCAAATTGGTTTCAAAACTGAATATCCAATTTGCAACCTGGAGGTCTTCTCTAATGTCTTCCAAGTCTTGATGAAAACTTTGACAACTTTCAATGACTTGCAAATTTTTTCCAATCTTTCTTCTTAGTGATTTTGCAAACTAGACCTACAAATCACCCACAAAGAAGAGGGGAAAATGTTGTTGGGTTAGTAGATAGGAGTTTGTCTTGGTCAAACCCCTTGTTGCTAATTAAACCTTGAAATGAAATCAAATATGAATGGAGAATGATGAATGAACAAAAGACAATGTTGCAACTCACCAACCCTAGCAATAAGGTGTTGTAAATGTGCTTGATATGGCTATAATGGATGTGCTTCCTAAATCTTGCTTGAATGATGTTGATCTTGAATGGAATACTTGCTTGAATGATAAAATTTGCATCACAATTGTTAGCACAATATCAAACATGACATATGAAATCCTTGACATGATGATTGTGTTCACAAAACAAGGATAGACAATTAAGAGGGGGGGTGAATTAGTTGTTCCATAATTTAAGCTTATTCAACCTTAAACAAATTTTAATCTTATATCTGATAATTAACAATGAAAGCATGAATCAACAAAACATCAGAGACACATGAACACCAAGATTTTTATACATGGAAACCCTATTAGGGGAAAAACCATGGTGGATGTTAGTCCACAAGATTATACCCTCTTAAAAGTATAATGAAATAAATGAATAGGGAATGCACATGCATTCAAGAACATTGCCTAGAGCTCACTACTCAAAGGGAAGGCTCACTACCTTACATAATACAGTTAGATTAAATCCATCTGATGAGGTTGAACTGAGAAATTAGATTCTCCAAAAGCTTGATTATAGTTCCGATTAGGCACAGAAAAACTTCTTCACACTTCGCTCAATCTCCCACACACTCTTCTCTACACTCAAATGATCTGATCTTTATTCACACATATCTTCACATACATTCACTGAGCATATTTTAAAATAAGTAAACAATCACTCTTATATATCCGCTACACGCATTTACATCAATAACTCTATCGGCCAAGAATAAAGAATAAATTACAACTGTCGGCCTTAATACATGAAAAAATCTTAATGTGCACCAACCTAAGTTGGTCACAACATAGTGAGGACCTAAATCAACATCCTCGAACATGCTAAACAATACAAGATTAATCCATAAGGATCTGCAACACGCTACCACCATCATGACGGCCAAGAACATGAAAACCTTAAGCAGACAAGGAAAAATATTCAATTACGAACACACCGATCAACATGGATGTACCACACTAATAAAGCATGATCTAGAAACATCACAAAATACTTCAAAAACATACACAACAATTCACTTTACAAGAATTGCAATCTCATCTTCCAAAAACACTTGCTACAGCAACTGAATAACTATAGGAAAACAAAACTTAATAACTTCCTCAATTCTTGATGCATACCACTAAATATTTTAGAAAACATACTAGATAGGCTCAGAAAAAAACACTTTAATGCACACCTTCTGATCATCAATGTACAATTAATTTCATCACTCTGACCTTCTCAGCTTTAGTGGCTATCTGCTATATATTTATTACAATTTTCTCAACATCCTCAACATATACAGTCTTCAAAATCACCAATTCTAATAGTGTTGACATCAATGACAACCACATATCAACAACACAACCACAACATCCAAAAATCTCCCCTTTTGTAATTTATGGAAACACATGATGTGAAAAATACCATCAACACAACTAACTATGCACTTATCTCCCTTGGTTCTGCAGTTCTCCTCTCATAGCTCTTCTCTCCCTTTCTTGAATCTTCTCCCCCTTTCTTCAAGATTTTTTCACATTTTTCTTCTCCCCCTTTGACATCAATGGAAAAGGTACACATGCTCTGATCCACATATCATTTGTAAGTCCATGGATTGATGCAAAGAATTGCATCTTAGTTCAGATTAGGAGGGGAAATCACCCCTTACTTGCCTCTAAGATACTCAAAAGTATCCTTAGGAAACAGTTTAGTAAATATATTTGTAGTTTGTTCCTTTGTAGGGACATATTCCAATCTGACTTCTTTCTCACTCACCTTATTTGTCAAAAAGTGATACTTGATAGATATGTGCTTTGTTTTTTAATGTAGAATCAGAATTTTGGAAATATGTATGGCACTTGAATTGTCGTAAAATATAGAAATTGGTTCATCATACTCAATTTTGATGTCTCTCAGTATCTTCTTCATCCACAATACCTGAGTATAATTGTTTGCAACAACAATATATTCTACTTCAACAGTAGATAAGGAAATGGAATTCTTCTTTTTACTTAGCCAAGACACCAGCTTCTTTCCCAAGAAGAACACACCACCACTTGTTATTTTCCTGTCATTTACACCTCGTGTCGAATCTGCATATGTAAAAGCATTCAGAGTAATATCATCATCCTTTGGATACCATAACCCAAAGTCAATTGTTTCTTTCAAGTATCTGAATATTCTCTTTATTGTAGTCACATGTGATTCCTTTGGATCATCTTGATATCTAGCGAACATGCACACAACATTCTTAATATTTGTTCTTTTTTGAGTCAAATATAGCAATCCACCAATCATTGACCTACATCTTGTTTGATTAGCCTTAGGATAATCATTATTTTGAGATAGTTTGCATCTAGTTACCATGGGTGTACCAACTGGCTTTGAATCTTCCATGCCAAACTTTTTCAGTAACTCTCTCACATAATTGGACTAAGGAAAAAATATTCCATCATCTAACTGAGTAATTTGTAATCCTAAAAATAATTTCAGCTCTCCTATAATTGACATTTCAAATTCACTTTTCATTCCATCATTAAATTTGATACATAAGTTATCATCACCTTCAAAAATAATGTCATCAACAAATACTTCAATGATCAATTCTTTATCCTGATCTAGTTTGAAATATAGATTGTTGTCGTCAATACCTTTATTGAATCCAAGCTTCAAAAAGTATTTATCTAGTCTAGCATATCAAGTTCTAGGGACTTGTTTGAGTCCATATAATTATTTCTTCAACTGAAACACCATGTCCTTTTCATCAGTCAATTGAAATCCATCTCGCTGCTCAACATAAACTTCTTCTTCTCACTCACCATTCAGAAATACTGACTTCACATCCATTTGATAGAATTTATAATTTTTGAATGTAGCATAAGAAAGAAATAACCTTCAGCTTCAATTCTAGTAACAGGGGTAAAATTTTCTTCAAAATCAATACCTTCCATCTGTGAGTATCCTTTACATAACAATCTTTCTTTATTCTTGATCACTTCACCTTGTTCATTCAGCTTATTATGAAAGACCCATTTGGTTCCAATCACATTTTTGTCTTGAGGTCTAGGAACAAGAATCCATGTATCATTTTTCTCTATCTGCATCAACTCTTCCTTCATTTCTTCCATCCAATATTTATCTTTGCATGCTTCATTGACATTGCTAGGCTCGGTCTATCAGACAACATTCTTCTACAATTCTTCTTCTAGTTTGTACACCTTTCTTCTTGTCTCCTATGATTTGACTTTTAGAATGAATTCACTTTACATGCCTTGGAGTTTTGGGTTATGTTATTTCTTCTGCATTTCTAATGTCTTCTTCTTCATGATTTTCTTGATTCATCAGAAAACTTTGAGTTTGATTTTGTGTCTACACATTCTTTCCATTATCAATACTATATTTTTGGTCATGTGAGTCATATCCACAATACCTGGATGATCTTTCAATATCCTCATCAACTCTTACATTTTCACTCTCAACTATTTTCTTTAATCTTTTATTGTAACACTGGTAGGATTTTCTCTTAGTAGAGTATTCGAGAAAGATTCCTTCGTCACTTCTAGCTTCAAACTTTCCTATGTCTTCAACTCTTTTAATATAACATCTGCTTCAAAATATTTTGAAATACTTAAGAGTAGGTTTATGAGCAAACCATAGCTCAAAAGGAGTCTTACTAGAATTACTATTCATATTCACCTGGTTGATAATATACACAATAGTGCTTATAGCTTCTCTCCAGTAGAAATGAGGAACATTGACTTCCAACATCATGGTTCTGGCAGCATCTAAGATTGTTCTATTCTTTCTCTCAACCACTCCATTTTTTTGTGGGGTCCGAGGAGAAGATAATTGTATTTTTATTACATGCTCTTCACAGAATGAATTGAGCTCCCGAGAAGTGAATTCACCACCTATGTCTAATCTTAGACATTTGATCTTCAAACCTATCTCAGTTTCTACCAAATCTTTGAAGCTTTTGAATTTCTCTAATGCCTCATGTTTTACTCTGAAGAAAGCAACCCAAACTATTCTAGAATAGTCATCAATAAGAAACATAAAATACCTTTCTCCTTGTAGACTTCTGATTCTAGATGGACCACATAGATCATTATGTACGAGATCTAGCACTCCATTGGAATGATGTTGTTTTCTCTGAAATGAAATTCTTTTCTATTTTCCATGTGACCACCTTAACTTGGTCAAAACTTCATGAAATTCATTTTTTCTATTTTTAATCCTATATTATGTGAAGCATAGAATGTGACACATGTTTCAGATTCAAAAAATATGATACCATTTGAGAGCTATAGATGTTTTTGAATCAGCCTATCAATCAGGACTTTAGTCGTAATTCAAATAGAAAATGAATAATAATTATTTATTAAATTCAAAGTAAAGAATAATTTATGTTGATGGAAAGCTCAGAATATCCTTTAAAAACCTTTTTCGTTTAATCAATTTTGGGTAAAAAAAAGTCATTAGCCACATGGGCCATTATATCACTTACATATTGCCACTTTTTGGCCCATCATGATCCTACACATACCCTTGATAATGTTATCAAAATTCACATGACACAACCTTTTATGCCATAACCAGCTTACATCAACTTGAGCAATCAACCAACTTTCACTAGCAGCATTCAAGTGAAAAATATTACCTCTTATCTTTGTACCTGAAGCAATCACATTTCCTGACCTTCCCAATATCCTACACTTACCATCTTTGAACTAAATATTGTAACCTTTGTCAACCATTTTTCCAACACTCAACAAGTTATGCTTCAATCCTTCAACATAAAGAACATCATCAATATTGCATTTTCCAACAAGAGAAATAGTGCCTCTGCCAAAAATCACACCAACATTCTTATCTCTAAATCTTACAACACCACTATCATACTTTTCCAAGATTAGAAATTTTATTTTAGCAGCAGTCATATGATTTCAGCATCCACTGTTGATCACCCACTCATCCTTCTCATCAATTTTGGTTGCAAGATCTTTTTCAATATTTTGATTACTAGTTGATTTAGTGGAGATCGAACCATTTTCATTGATAGAAATGAATACCCATTCATCTTCATTTTGAGTTTCTTTATCAGATTCATCATCAATAACTCCTTCTTTAGCATAATAACATTTCTTTTGAAATCTAGTCTTATCAGGTTTATACTTAGAGACTCTTTCAAGAAATATAGATGCAAAATGACCTATCTTACTACAAGAGAAACATTTAATAGGCAACTTTCTTTTGTACTTACCTTTTCCTCTAGCTTCTCTTTTGACAATCAGTGCTTCTAGTTCTTCTAGCTCTATTTCTTCATCTTCAATCAATTTCTTCTCTTCTTCATACTTGAAACTTTTTCTAGAACTCTCTCCCAAATCATATCTTTGTTGTCCTTTTTCGAATACAGTAGCTTTGAATGTAGACTTTGTCTTACAAAAATATTTTCCAAATTCACTCAACTCAAAGGCAACAAGTTTTCCAATCAACATGTCTCTTTTCACATTTGTTACTATCATGAGCTCTTCAATAGTATGAACTTTTGTTTTGTAATAAGTAGGCACATATCTAAGTATTTTAGCCACAATCTCATCTTCATCCAAGACTCCACAGACAAATCTAATTTCCATCACTAGTTAATTTATCTTTTGTGAAAAATAAAAAATGTTTTCATCTTCACTCATCTTCATGTTCTCCCACTTACCTTTCATAATTTGTATCTTAGCACCTTTTACTAGTGTATCTCCCTCATACAATGTTTCCAAAATTTTCCAGATCTCATGTGCAGTCTTCAGACCTATTACATTTGTCATCTCTGAATTTTTCAAAGGACTTAGCAATGCTTCTGTGGCCGTGGTATAAGTTTCTGCTTCTTTGATCATTCTAAGGAATAGTATATGCATTATTTGTAATCTTCCAGAAAGGGTCACCAATGCACTTCAAATGACACTCCATTCTGACTTTCCACAGAGAGTATTTTGTACCATCAAATCTAGGTCTATCCTTCCTGTATCATGCCATCTCAGATCACCTCAAGTTGTTAGAATTATTGAGAGGAACTAGCCTTGATACCAATTGTTGGAAAAACAAGGATATACAACTGAGAGGGGGTTGAATTATTTCTTACAAAATTTAAGCTTATTCAACCTTAAAAAACTTTTAATCTCAAATCTGATAATTAACTATGAAAAAATGAATCAACAATACATCAGAGACACATGAACACTATACGTGGAAACCCTATTAGGGGAAAAACCATGGTGGATGTTAGTCCACAAGATTATACCCTGTTAGAAATATAATGAAAGAAATGAATAGGGAATGCACATGCATTCAGGCACACTACCTAGAGCTCACTACCTTACATAAGACAATCAGATTAAATCCATCTGATGAGTTTGACCTAAGAAATTAGCTTCTACAAAAGCTTGATTACAGTTTCGGTTACGCACAAACACACTTCTTCACACTTCGCTCAATCTCCTTCACACTCTTCTCTACACTTGAATGATCTGATCTTTATTCACACATATCTTGTATATATTTCACATACATTCACCGAGCATATTTTAAAATGAGTAAACAATCACTCTTATATATCCGCTACACTGATTTACATCAAAAACTTTGTCGACCATAAATAGAGAATAACTTAGAACTGTCAGCCTCAATACATGAACAAATCGTAATGCACACCAACCGCAATCAGTCACAACATAGTGAGGACCTAAATAAACAACCTTGAACATGCCAAAGAATACAAGATTAATCCATAAGGATCCACAACACGCTGCCACCATCATCTTAGCCATGAACATGAAAACCTTAAACACACAAGGAAAAATATTCAATTATGAAGATGTCGATCAACACAGACATACCACACTGATAGAGAACAATCTAGAAACATCACAAAACACCTTAAAAAAATACGCAACAATTCACTTTACCAGAATTGCAATCTCATCTTCCAGAAACACCTGCTATAGTAACTGAATAACTATAGGAACACAAAACTTCATAACTTCCTCAATTCTTGATGCGTACCACTAAAATTTTTAGACAACATACTAGATAGGCTTAGCAAAAAACCCTTTAATGCATGTCTTCTGGTCATCAATGTACAAAAAATATCATCACTCTGACCTTCTCAGCTTCACTGGTTGTCTGTAATATATTTATTACAATTTATCAATATCCTTGACATATACAACCTTCAAAATCACCAAAGCTAATAGTGTTGACATCAATGAAAACCACATATCAGCAACACAACCACAACATCCAATAGATTGATGCTTGAACAATGTTCTAAAATGCTTGATAATGTACCCTTGAATGCTCTTGAATTCTCTTGTGAATGCTTGAATGCTATTATGAACTCTCTTGAATGCTAGGTGTGAATATGAGTGAAATAATCTTGTATTTATACTCAATTATATAAGAATTCCCAAAATTACAACACATCAAGATGACATCAGATCTAGGAGAATAAAATATTGATGGAAATTTGAATTAAATTTGGTTTTGGCCCACACAAGACTCATTCACCCAAGGTGGTGAGTGAGTCCCATCAGACATGATGTATGGGACCAAAAACCAAAAATGCTTAGAAATGTGTTAAAATTGGTTTGAGACCCAAAATCTAGGTGCGACCCATTCATCTAAGGTGGTGAATGAGTCCTATATCACCAAATATTGGGCACACAAGCTAGAAACACCTAAATTATGATTGGTTAATGATTGGTGTTGGGATTATCCTCAAAAATATGCAATAAATGAGGCTTGTGAATGTAAAATAGGGAAAATTAAAGCATACAAAATCCCAATTATTAATGAAAATCTTAGAAAAGTGTGAAAGTATGTTATAACACTTTACAACACTCTAAATAAGGAAAGATTAAGAATAATTTTGATGAAAAGGAGGTTTCTTATGTTTAGTTCATTAATAAAACCTTAGGAAAGTGTGAAAATGTGTCACAACACTTTAGCAAGGTACCATTTATTTTCATTAGTTCACAAGGACCCAAGACCTAATGTGAATGTGTCAACCCCATTACAACACTAAATCATGGCAACCTTAAGCCCAACTCAAAAGGAGGGTTGAAACATACTAGGAAAAGTAGAAGGGATACTTTCTAGGTGACCCCAAAATAAACTTCATCAACCCCCTATTATATCAGACCATATGAAGAATGCACGGGGAGACAAAGTAAAAATAAAAAATCAGGTCAACATGGAAGGGAATTGTAAATTTCTCCAACACTTTGCATCATTCCCAATTTTGTGAAAATCGAAATGCATAACCGAGGAAGAATGATGATACAAATAGAAGAAGGTTTACGACACATAATCACTCATGTATCCAGCCACCAACAAGGGTGTGAAGGGTTATCCAGGAACACATAACACAAGCAAAAGGGAACACATCACAACAGACACACACTTAATCTAAAGGTAAAGAAGAGACCTCCTGCTAACACTCATTTACCAAGAGGTCATATGTTTCACAATCTAGATCATTATAAGGGGAAAGAAGATGAGCCTGAAGTGGTGGAATATTAAGGGGAGGAGCTTCTGAGCCTCCCGTAGAAAGGGATAAGGAAGAAGGCCCTGCAAGGTCTTCTCTACTCGACTCTTGTGGAGCTATGGTCAGCGATTTGATAAAGATCATCGACAAGGTTGAGACCTCATCTAGAGAGTTGAACATGCACTTTATGGGAGTGCCATGTGGCACCTCATGGATGAGGGGGATGACGCTCGAGATTCACCGCTAGGCTCATCTAGTGATTTCATAGTGCTGAGAAACTCAGGGGAAGCCGAAACTTGCTTTGTCACTAGAATATAACAAGCTATCATAGAACCACCCTTTGAAGAAGGTGGGATCCTCTTATGACCCCCGTTATTGGAAGGGCCAACCACCATTTTTTCATTTTTCAGAGGATGTGAACTCCCCACAAATGAGGCAAGAGGCACAAAAGAGGAGGAGAATACCACGACAGACACCACTGAGTTATTCGACATACCTAAGGGTTTAATAAATTGTGGGATGTCTGGAAGGGACATGAAAAGGGGTGGCTCAATTGAAGGAGCGATAAAAAATTTACCTTTTTAGGGTCAAGTGTATTCGCACTCACAATAGGAGCTAGAAGGAACCCTGAACTCCATTGAATGGAAGCAGAGGGGAGGAGAGAGGAGGACATATTAGGAGGCCCTAAAGTAGGGGCAATCGAATCCTCTTCCTTTTTCTGCAAAGTGGCTTGTTCAGTTACCAGATTCTTTCACCAGTGCTTGCACTCACTTGCAAGGCAATTTCTATGACTCTTTGATCTAGATTTTGGGATCTGCGAAGGGACAAAAGGCTCCTACTCATCCATAGGGGTGTCCATCACATCTATTTCTGATGAAGGTACATACTCTTGAATGAGAATATGAGGAAGATATTGAGAGACAACAAGGGGATTTGGCTCTAGAACCTCAACAATGGGCCTCTTCCCATTCACTCCTTTAGAAGTAGGAGTGGTGGGAGGCCACGGAGGCCGAGACATAAATGATTCCCTACTAGAACCCTTCCTTCTACCATACAAGTAGGGCCAAGGTTTGGGAGGCATAGTAGGGAGATCCCATATCCTAATCTTAGCTTTGCGCCAAGCAAGCACCATCAGAATTCTCATGCAGAATTTAGTAGTAGATGTCCAAAAATCTTACTTAGAAAGGGGAAAAAAAGAGGCATTTTGAGAATGGATAGGCCTCTCCTTTACATTTTGAGAAGAGGAGGTAGCTTGCTACTGCAATACTAGAAGGGTCAATGTTGGTTGTCCTTTGCCCTTGGTCTTGTACTTCACATAGTTTAGGTAAAGTAGGTCCATTCTCAGGGGAAGTGGACCGATCAGGGTAGGCCAAAAATGATACAATGAGTAGCCCCCATGACACACAAACGACTGGTATCCAATGTCATGCACCACATGCACAACACCTTCATGGGAGAATTTCAAATAGTTATGAACGACGGAAGTGATTTTGTTCATGGATGCTATCCAAGGTATACCTAACTACACGCTAAACAAATTCGATTCCAAAATAACATTGAATATTGTGTCTATAGCCCTAGGCCCAACTAGGACAGACAGAGTTATTGAGCCATACAGCCTGATAGAAAGGCCATCGTGCATACAGATGGTAGATCTTGTTTCTTCATACTCCTGCCACTATAGAGAATTCAACCACAGTGTCTCCTTTGTAATGAAATTCACTCAACTTGTGGGCTCAATGAAGACCCCTATTAGGGTAAACCCACAAAAGTGGTTTACAATTCAAATGAGGAAGGAAAACTTGAAAAAAATGACCCCATGGAAAATTTTTACATTTTGGGGATTCAAACGAACTAGATGGATTGAACGAACCAAAAAAGGGTTCCCTCAAACCAAGATTCGAGTGAGCCCATTAATTTCATGTATGGACAAAATTCGAATGAAGCTTGAACCCCCCTGGTTCGAGTGAACCCCCCATTTCCCTGATATTTGACAAATTCACAAAAAAACCTAAATTTTTGTACTTCAGAGCTCGGTTTGAACATGAACATGATGGAGACTTCACAAGACCAACTGGAATCAAGTATTCATCAAAACTAGTTATCCAACGAATATAATTTTAATATTTTTTGGTTTTATTATGGATTTGTTTTTTTTTAGTTTTATTAAACATAGGTTTTTCACCGAAAATGAAGCTCTTTGTTCTGCACATGTGAAAAATAGCAGATTATGAAAAAAAAATTGAAAAATTTGAGTGTACCAGATATTGAATTCCTTGATCTAACAAAAATAAATTTGAATTTTGATATATACAAAAAAGGTTATGTGTTATATGGTTTCGCTATGTCTGAATTGTAATTGGTTTGACTTTGAAACCTGATTAAAGAAAAAGTATTCAATAAAAATCTATCTAACCAAGTGGAAGCACTAGAAATCAGAGTTAAAAAACTAAATTCAAAAGAATTATAATTTTATCCTTCATGGAGAAAAATTTATGCGTTATATGATGAGCGTCACTTTTTAAAACTACTATTTTTTGAAAAAACCCATTTTCGAGGGAGATGGAGAAAAATGCAATATGATTCCAAAAAATTTGAAAATAAATAAATTAGAATCTACAGACAAAATGTCACGAAACTCTAGTTTACATCATCTTCAAATTCCTCATGGTTTAGCCGCTATGGGTGCCCGAAAGTGAAGATTTAGTTAACAAAAATTATTTCAGTGTCGAGTTTGGCCAAAAAATGTAAACCACTATTGTGGGATCACCGATCACAGTGTTTCCATTGAGGTGAGTTAGGAAGTAGAGGGGAGAGGGCGTGTTGTTCAAGGGCATGTCATGCGAGGTGAATGGCACTTCTAGTGAGCTAGTCACTTGTTGTTGGGAAGGAGTAAGCCTGACCATGTTAATGTACACTGAGAGATGAGTGGTAGAATTAGAGGGATCAATAATTAAGTTAGCACAATGAGATGGAAATGGGTCCATGTATATCTATAACTCACTATATTCTTTTGCCATCAATTTATTTGCATTTTGTTTACTCCCATGAAGATGAATAGTACCATCCTCAATGCAGTCTTGTATCTCATGGCATAGGTGTATACAACATTCAGTATCATGTCTGTTAACTTGATGGTACTAAAAAGAGGAATTTGTGTTTTACCAATCAGGATAGGGTTCCTTGAGAGGTCTAGATTTCTCTAAGTTTATGATCTTATCTTTTAGCAACTTCTGGAAGATGGAAGAATAAGATTTTGTTAACTTTGTGAACTTTCTATTGCATCTGAGGCCATTATCATTCATTGCAACTACTACATTCACAAAAGCCTTACCTTTACCTAAGATTGACACAATACATTTTCCTTCTGAATGAGAGCACGAGGAAGATCCCCGAAGCTAAACTATTATTTGTGGATATTCTCATAGCACAACACACAGATGCATGAAGGAAAGGTATTTCATAAGGTCAATTTTTTCTTGCCATGGTCTCTATAGGTTCCATTTAAACACCTTTTGCATGTCAGAATCGGGCAGGGGGTATCAGATCTATGAAAAGAGTGCTTGATACTGTGCTATGAAATCAGTTATCTTCTCATTATCCCCCTAATTGCATTGAATCAGATCCAGCAAGGTCATCTTTGGTCCGATGTTGTCTTGGAATTGTTGGAGAAACTAATTTACAAGTAGATCAAATGAGGAAATCTAATTTTCGAGCAAGGATCGGTACCAATCAAGTGTTGTATCCTTAAGAGATCAAGGAAATAATTTTGAGATCAACGCATCATGATGAAAGAAGTCTATACACATGGAATTAAAGGTGGACACATGTATTTGTGGGCCCCCATTTCCACTATACTTCTCAAATTTGGCCATCTCCATTCCATATTGGAAGGGAGTACTTAGGATTCTTACTAACAATGGGCTATGTTGGAAGAAGGGTTGAAAGATAGGTTCGGTAGAGGCCTGGTAGAGACTCATTAGCTGGTTTGGCATATGAATCATGTTCTAGAGCAATGCATTAAAAATAAGATCAATAGATGACAAAGGACCAGTGGAACCTTCAGAACCACCACCATTGAAACCACCTTTGGACCCACCGTTGTGACTTCCATCAAAGCCACTACCATTGGTAGGGCCTCCACTAGAGCCACCTCCACCAGTTCCACCTCCGCTACCGAATCCACCACCACCCATTCCACCAGATCCTTCACTACCAAGGGTAGTAGGAGAGGTGAAACTAAACCCGAGGGGAGTTTCAGTCACCTTGGAGTGTGAGGCCCTTGAGAAGCAGAATAGAAATTGATTGAGGGCCATGTTTTTTCCATGCATACGACTATAGTCGGCGTTGAAATTCCTATTTTTCTTTCATAGGAATCTATCACTTATCCTCGGGTGGTACCTAATCTAGGCCTATATGAAGCCCAACATAAGCTTCAATTAAATTAGTGAGGTCACATAGAAATCCTACACATTTTCAATCTTTCCCTGGAAACTATCTCACCTCACTTGCAAGCCTAGCAGCTCTCGCCATGTTCGACGCTTTCTCTAAGTGATTTACAAGGACAAGAAATCTATTATCTAATGACATAAGGTTTTCCACAAGAATACACACAAAATCATCCTCATCTATGAACAAAGATGTAGGGGGTGCTAGAGAGGTAGGCACACGAGTGGTCTCTTCCATGAAACCCATGATCTTGTCTGCATAGTTTGTAGGAATACCAGTGGTAAAATCATTAGCTAATTCAGTGGAAAAAGTAGGGGTGAAACTAGAAGTGACCTTCGCCTTCTCCATCGGTAGGTGTCACACACTTCTCCTGAAAACATACCCAGAAGTTGCGAATTGGGTTGTGATACTAATAAGCATTCACAACATTGAGGGTTACCACAACCACAAAGTATGAGGGAAAAGTCTCAACACAAAAAAATGGGTAGACATTTTTCATGTCAAATTCATAAAAAATGTAAGAGAGGGGGACCAAAAATGTCAAGGCTCCAGGTCACAAAGAGCCAAGAGCGGAGGGCTACCCTGACTTACCTCACTCTAAAGGGATGGGGATCAAGAATGAAGAGCACTATGTAGTACTTTTGTCACTCTGCAGACTCAAAATTTTGGTTGAGGCTACACGAGCTACTTTTTGGAGTCAATATTGCACCTCAAAAAACTCTTTGTTTGAGGACGACAATGCGATTCTAGGATGACAACGTCGAGCGCTAGTGTCCATATGGCCAAAAAATGTAGAGTACAATAAAAACTACCAAAAACATATTAATAGCCTAGCTAGTTGATTTTGACAAAAAAATAGAATCATAAAATACAAGAAGTAAATGTGAAGATGATAAAGCAAGTAAATAAATGCTAGGGTGATGAATTCAGATTATTTCACGAAAGCGCTTGTTCACCAACTATCTCCATGCACACATTCTCCTACACACAAACAAGAAGGGGAACAATTTTGGGGCTGTATAGGGGCCTGCCTGAGTCGTACCCCCATTTTGGTGTTTCCACCTCCACGGATAGCCAGAAAGCAATGGAATAGAATATGTGATAAAGGAAGTAGAAAGAAAGATTGTTGAACACTACAAAACAATACTATGCTACTCTATCAAATCACAAAGGAGAGGAGGGAAGCGTTACCACCTTCACCCAAAGCCTCACTAGCCAATGAAGGGATAATGCAAGGTATGGACTTGGAAATGTCACCACAACCACATCAGTGATGATGGGAGGTTTTGCAAGACTCCCAGCCCACAAGTTTTATGGCTCCCTCACCCTTGTGATGTGGAGTTGATGGAGTTCCAATGTTTCCACAGTGCTCACAATGAAGTGCTCGAATGCTGCTTGAGAGTGTGAAGAGGTTGAATGAATTACTAAGAGGATGTGAAAAGAGATGGAATGAATGAATGAAGAATTTTTTTGAAGGTGGGATGAGAAGGAATAATCCATTTTTCATGCCTTTTGGTCGAAGAGGGACATTACAATTTGAGCCCAATCAGGTGTGTAATGCCTATGCCAGCTTCAGACATGAGAATTCATCAAGGACATCAGTGAGTTGCCGAGACATCCACGCACCGCACTTGTATTCCTAACAAATATTCTCTAACCGACACATAAAAAAAATTCCAAGTGGATGGAAGGTAGGTTGGTGACATGGAATTTCGCTTTCGAATTTGATTTTCTAAGGTGAGGGTATGTGAAAGGGGAATTTTCTTAAGGGGTGCAAATTCACTCCTATACAAACCCAAATTGGATAACCAAGAGCTCAAAGTTCCCATAGTGACACCTAAAAGCTATCTTATGCACATCCTCATCCCTCACTCTAATTTGATGATATCTTGAACATAAATCAATCTTGGAGAAATACACTAAACCATGGACCTCATCTATCAACTCATTGATCCTGGGAATGGTATAGTAGTTCTTGATTGTCTTCTTATTGATTTCTTTATCATCAATGCACATCTTCAACATCCCATCCTTCTTCTTAGCCAATACTATAGATGAAACACAAGAGATTGACCTCAAATGGATGTGTCCCATGTCCAAAAACTCCTTGATTTCATTCTCAATTTACCCTTTGTATATCCTCGAGTGTTGATAGGGAGTGGTGATGATGGGCTTGGCTCCCTCCTCAAGCTCAATCACATGTTGGAATCCTCTATCGGGTGGCAATCTGAAAGGGATCTCTTTGAATAAATTACACTTCTTTTCTAGAATGGACTAGATGTTGATGGAGTACGTTCCTCCTTCCTTAGGAGGTATGGTATCTGTGATCAAGTATTCTACTACCCAAGCCACCTTATCTCTACAAAAATATGACTCCATACCACCATTGGATGACAACTAGATAGGCCTCAAAGAAAATCTATTTTCCATCATGTTTGAACTTTAACTCCATGGTTTGGTAGTTGGTGGTGTACTCCCCAAGTGAATGTAACCATTGTAGTCCCAAGACTATATCCATATCTCTAATGCCAACAATATAGAAATTGTCTCACACCTTATGTCCCTATAGGATTAGCTCCATTTGTTGAATCAGAATGGTGTAAGGAAGAATATTCTCATTCGTAGCTTAAACATCAAACCCTTCAAAGTATTCTATCTTGAATCCCATCTTGGTTGTGGTCCTCTTATCAATGAAATTATGAGTGGCTCCACTATCTATCAAGACTATCACTCTTTGTCCTTAAAGATCCCCTCTAACCTAGAGAGAATAGTATCATGGTGCTCCTAAAAGTGTTGCAAGTGTGCCTCCCATATCTTCTCCTTCCATAGTTATCTCTCACTCAACCTCACTAATAGCTTCCTTGATTTCACCCTCTTCAACCTCTACGTCATCATCAGAGACTACCTCAATGTAGTGGATTTGAAATTTTCCCAAACATATGTGGCCTTTATTCCAAGGTTCCTTGCAATGGAAGCATAAGCCTTTCTGATGGAGCTCATTCTTGGATGTGTCCATCTTGCTTGGTCTTGGAGGAGGGATCTTAGTAGGATGAGTAGCCTTTTGGAATAGTTTCTTTTATTGCCCCATTGGGGTGTTACTGATCATAGGTTTATCATTTGCAGTAGATTCTTCAAGGTTCAAAGTTCTATAAATAGCCCCTTCTAAAGATGTTGGCTCTAAAGCCCTCACCAATCCACAAAAAGGATTATGATCAATGAACAAGAACATGAGTCTTTTATCTGACACATCCAATACCATAACAACAAGCCTCTGAAATTCTACCATATAATCATCCATGGTCCCTTGTTGCCTGAGACATGTTAATTCATTGAAGTATGTTTCTAGGTCTCTTCGATCAAACCTTTCTATGAGCTTTTTTGTGAAATTAAGATATGTGGTGACAAGGTTGAACCCTTGTGTCATGCCTCCATGATGCCACCACTCGTGTGCTATTCCCTCCAAATGTAGAATAACAAACTTGACTGCTTCATCTTTGAGCATTGGGATGAGTGAGAAGTATGTGTCTAGCTTTAGTACCCATTCTCTTGATGTCACTTTCCTAAATCATCAAAAGTTGGCAGAGTCAACTTGTTCATCATATGTTGTAGGTCTCTATTGGAATAAAAGGTTGATTATCCCCCTTTTGATCCATTTCTTGCATTATGGAATTGAATGAATGGGATTTGGCTTCTCACATTTAGATCAATTTGTGCATAGGCATCTATGCTTGCCTTGACATCACCCTCAACAAGTCTCTACTCATCTCCCCCACTAGTAGATCCATTCTTGGGAAGGAATGATGACCGTGTGGGGTGGGTTAGCTTATTGCTCTAAGTTTTAGATCAATTATTATTGGAATGGCTACCTTTTGGGTCATTATTTGATGCAAATCTAAAGGTGTTGGTCATTGTGTTCATGGTCAACATCATCATGTTCATCATTTGAGATGTTTGTTCTTTTTGTTTGGCCATTTTCTCTTGCATTTGAGCCATTTTCCTTAGGAAGGTCTCCCACTACTCATCCCTATCTACCATCTTCTTACCTCTACCTCCTATTCCAAAAGACTCAATTGATGCCTTCCTTCTTTCCCTCTCAATGGCTTGATCTCTTTGGCTTGCTTGCATAAAATACCCTTAGGCTAGCAGGGTGTAAGGCTCTTATACCATTGTAGTATACCTAGTCAAGATTTGTGATTAAACACAATAGAAATTGGATGAATTTAATTCTATAATTAATCTCAGAATTGAATAAGCATTGAGGATCAATAAAGAAATAGCTCAGAAATTAGAATTCCCAGAAACAAAACAACATAAGTAAATTGCACAGAGGATGATATGAGTTACATTCAATAAAAAATCATCATAACAAAGTACATACGACAACAAATTCAACAATCTTGTGACATCTGATTATAAACACTGCACCCTCAATACCCATCATAGGCTGGCGCGAATGGGAGAAATCATTCACACTACCATTGATGGCCATCGTTGTTCATATACTACTGTGGATGTTGTCACACTGGGAAGTCTTATTGTCAAACCAATGCACCCAGCCTCACGATTCGGGTACTGTGCGGTTATGCTTGCAAAAGTGTCCAGGAGTGTATGTTGTGCTGGATAGAGCCTTCGGATGAGTCCAGGATGTTTTCACTGTATATCGAGCATGCCTTTAGAATCATGTATTATCTTCTGGCACGGAGAACCTATTAAGGGTGAGTGTGGCCAAAACCTTTGGCTCGGCCATAGGTTCTTCACATGAGATCGCCTCTTGCAACTTGCATCCTCCACACTTGTACCAGATCGTTGATCTGTAGAGAGTATCACCTTTGCCAGATTATAGCAATTATGACTTCATTCCATGATGATAAAACCATCCAATGAACAAGCATAAATACCGATCAAGAATACCAACCCAAGAGGTCGGCCACGGGGAAAATCAACTAAAATGTTATTATGGTACGAAATTAAAAGGTCAGCGATACACAAAGATTAAATATTACTTACCAATAATTTAAATTTATTAATTATTTAAACCTATTATTATTTATTATTAAGATAGTGTTTAAAAACACTTTATTAAATATCCCTCTGAAATTAGCTCGACATATTCAAGACATGACAAAACCTAAGATTTACGAAGAAATTATTTCAATAAATTACCATTCTACCAAATCTAATTGATGCAACATTGAACTGACTAGTTGATTTTTTTCAGTCAAATCACTGCACTAGAGGGCAACACTCTTTCCATTGATTCAGAGAAAAAATATATTAGCACACAGAAAAAACTTTCCTCTCATCAGTTTGAGAAGAGAGTTATGAGGCCCAAACCCAAATCAGTCATCCGATTAATTTGAGTATCTATCGAAACATTTTTATTTGAGATTACAAAGTCCAAAATTCCCCGAAAGTTCCCTTCCAAGATAGCCGCTCTGAACCGTTCCACCGCAACGCCAATCTTCAGGTTACTTTTTGTCACTGCCACATTAAAGACACCACACACTATACCTTGCTTAGGACATTCGGTGCACTTAGCCAAGACCAAAGTCACAACCTCCACATGAACATAGGCCAAGAGCTTGATGCATTTTGCCACCACCTGCTTTATTTTCGTCAAGTGAAGAACGTTTGTAAAAAATAGGCTCAACATCATACCATCATGTAGATGGTCGCCCTGCAGACGCTGTTTGCCAATCACCCGCTTGACTGCCACCAACTGATCCTCAGAGAGCCCTTTGAATAGGCTCGACAGCTGAGCTTCATAGGTTTCTAAGATATCTTCATGGAACTCACCTCTATCTGCGGATATGTGATAACAATGGTGGATAGCCAGGACCTCCATTTCACACCTACCAGCGCCTTGCACACACCCGCAACCTTCCAGATTCTATGCCACACTGGCTAGTGTGAGCGACATATATAGAAGGTCGTCTTCCCTTTTGTGTGCCAGGTAAACCACCTCCCCAAGAAGGCTGCCACGATGCGAACCAGGACCGATTGGAAAGCAAGCAAAGAGAGATTCGCATCGTGCAAATACAGGAGGAAGGACGATACAAATCCTACGAAGGCCACCTTGGGATATGCTTTCCCAGATATGTGATCTTTATACATCACCAGCATGATGTCTGAACTCCAGCCCATCAATCCTAGTTGGCGCTTTGTGAGTCAAACTTCAGCGTTTCAGCCAGACCTACCTAACTGGCAGGAATATTCGAGCAAACCACCCGATGCTTTTGAGCAATACTCGGCTTGGAAAGTATATCAGCCACATTGTTGGCTTCTCTATAGACATTTGAGAGTTTGAATCCTTTGATTTGATCTAAGATTCCATTGATTTTTGACACCGAGAGATTCAACCATCAATTGGGAGCGCAGTTTGAAGATACCGCCTTTACAACAATCTGCGAGTCTCCCTCAAAGTCCACAATGTGTTTGCCATTGTATACACAGTACTTCTACCCTTCATAGAGGGCTGAATACTGTTTATAGAGGAGTCCCACACCAGCTTACCATTTTCATCCCTCACAATAAACCGGCCCCCAAGGGCCCCAGGCTGCCCATCGAGGCCCCATCAAAGTTTAGTTTCAGCCTGTCTTGCAGGGGTAGCAACCACTTAGGCTTCCCCTGCCTGCCTTTGAGCACATGAGGTTGGCTTTGGGTGCTACGATTAGTGGCCAGTTAGTGCAATCATCCTTTTGTCCATAGAAAAAACAAATTTGTACTTTTTACTCTTGCTTTCATATTGAAATGCTCGCAAACGCACCTCTCAATATTATCAGTGATGCCACCCAAATGGGAGCGTGGATTTTGGAATATCCTTGTATTACGTTCCCACCAAAGGTACCACAAAAGCATTGCTAGGGCTTCTTGCCACAAACCAGCCAAAGCCGACCCTTTCCCAAGATTTGGCCAGCTACAAACACACCTAATAGACTATTAGGAAGAAGGCCCTATAGTTCAAGCTTGGCACAGAAGTGGCACCAACATATATGGGCCACTTCGCATTGCAAAAGTAAATGGTTTTCTATTTCCTCGCTATTTAAACACAACACACATCTATGCGGGCCTGCAATTCTAATTTTTTGAAGCCGATAACCAGTTAAGATCCTGGAGTGGATGGTTCTCTTGGCAAAGACTCTAGCCTTTGGAAGGGCGAAAGTGACCCATCACAAATATGATGGCCAACCTAGTACCACCTTTTCCTTTCTTGAGACCGCATAGCCCAGCTTCATTGACTATTCCCCCAAGCTAGTTGCACACCAATTGATAGTGTCTTCTTCGCTTGTGAACAAAATTCACCGCCTAGCCAACTCCGCATCCAAGATAGTCTTTTGGTCAGGGTTGAGACCAACAATTGACTTCTAGGGAAACTCCCACCTGCCATCCATATCCCAGATATTCACATATCCCCTAATGGACGCCCCGTGAATGGTCATGGCCGTCTAGATCACTTCCAAACTCACTAAGTTTGATAGGAGCCCGTATCCATTCCGTGAGTCGAGCCAGAAAGAGGCTCATTTTCCAGCGCTTACCACACACATAACATGGCTTGTTATGAGTGGTCTATAGGATAAGAAGAAATTCCAGATCGCGGAGCCTCTTCTTGGGTTGGCGATGGTCAGAATCCTATCCTCAGCTAGTGAATCCAAATACTTTGTACTAAGAAGCTTAGCCCATGGGTTTTGTGATTTTTTATACATACGTCATATGAATTTCACACCAAGGGCTTTGTTTTGAGTGGTCAAGTCTCTTACACCCGCTCCCCCGGCCTCGTTTGTTTTTGACACCATGTTCCAGCTAAGCAACGAGATCCTTTATTTTTCATGAGCCCCTTCCCACGTCATATTACGCTAGATACACGGCAGCCTTTTCACCACCTTTTTGGGCATTTTCAAGCATGACATCAAGTTGATGGGGATGGCTGCAATAACAACCTTAACCATAATGATAAACAGTGAAATTGACAGAAAAAACACAGAGCAGAAAAAGAAATCACAGAGAAAACATAGCAGCTTTTGCAATAGAAAGAGCACTGATAAACAAAATATATTATTAACTTTTACAGCAGCATATTTATCTTCTTACATACAATGGTATTTATAGACCTCTAGGAGATCTCTAGAAGATATCCGATGAATACAGGAGCTGGAAGTCGGTGCTGGAACAGTCTGGAAGGCAGAAGCCTCTAGAGAAGCTTGAGGATGGAGTGCTGCAGAGTTCGGTTATTAATGCTCTACCTACCTCAACTACGTACCAAATAAACAGTATTCCAACACCTCCCCATAATGTTTATTTGGAGAGAATAGCAACTTCTTTGAGATGTAACAAGTTTCTTAGTTTGACAAATTTTACAATGGGCAATGCTTTTGTAAGGATGTCTGCAATTTGATCCTCTGTTCCACAAAATTGTAGTTCCACCACTTGACTTTCAATTAGATCTCAAACAAAATGATGATGCACTTTTATATGCTTAGACCTGGCATGATATATAGGATTTTTTGCTAGTTTAATAGTGCTTTGATTATCACAAAATATTATAGTAGAAGATTCTTGTGGATGGCATGTGTCTTCAAGTAGTCTTCTAAGCCACAATGCTTCTTGAGATGCCTTTGATGAACCAATATATTCAGCCTCTGTTGATGATAGTGACACTGTTGATTGCTTCTTCTTGGTCCAAGAAATTGGTCCTGATCCAAGATGAAAGATGTATCCTGAGGTTGATTTTCTATCATCAATATCACCTGCATAATCAGAATCTATATATCCAACTAAAGTAGGCTCTCCTCCATATTTGTATTCAATGCCAAGCTGATAAGTACCCTTAATGTATTTTAGTATTCTTTTAGTTGCTTTCCAATGTTCAATGTGTGGATCTGCCATGTACCTGGATACAATACCAACTGCATATGCAATATCTAGTCTAGTTATAGTAAGATACAAAAAACTCCAAACCAATTGTCTATACAATTTTCCATCCACCTTCTTTTGAGTAGAGTTAACACTCAATTTTAATCCTACTTCACATGGTGTATTAGATGGTTTACAATCACTCATATTAAATTTTTTCAATACATCAAGACCATATTTAGTGTGAGAAAGCATGATCCTTCCTTCTTCTTGCCATACCTGCATGCCCAAAAAATAGTGCATCAACCCTAGATCAATTATTTCAAAAGCTTGTTTGAGTTGAACCTTGGTTATTTCAATATTGTGTGTGTGATCTCCTATAATAATCAAGTCATCCACATATAATACAATGACAAGAACTTTATCATCACTGTGATTTACATACACATCCAGATCAGCCTTACTTCTTTTAAATCCTGCATTAATAAAGTAATCATTTATTTTGGAGTACCATGCCCTTGGGGCTTGCTTAAGACCATATAATGATTTTTTTAATTTACGCACTAGATGTTCTTCACCACTTTTAACAAATCCTGGTGGTTGTTGCATGTACATTTCTTCTTTTAAATCACCATGTAGAAATGCACTTTTTACATCCATTTGAAAGATTTTCCAACCAAATTTTGCAGCTAGAGCAACTATTGTATGAATTGAACTCATTTTAGCAACTGGAGCAAAGGTTTCACTATAATCAATACCTTTTGTTTGTGAGAAGCCTCTAGCAACTAGCCTTGCCTTATGTTTTTCAATAGCTCCATCTGAAGTGAACTTTGTTCTGTAGGTCCACTTGCAACTAACCACACTTTTACCTTTTGGAAGAGATGTCAATTCCCATGTTTCATTTTTCATCAAAGAATTGTATTCATCTTGCATTGTTGCCTCCCATTCTTCTTTTCCTTTTGCTTCCTCATATGTACTTGGAGTGTCAACCTGCATCACCCTAGTCATAAGAGCATAGTTAGCAAACATATTTCTAGATCCTTCTTGGTAGATTTCATGGATGCTTCTAGTCTTTTGTGTGTCTTCATTATCACTTTCACTTGATGCTTCAACTTGTGTTCCTTCTCCTCCTGCAGAAGATTGCACACCTTGATTTGGATCATTAGTAGACTTATCTTCATCAGTCAAGATTGGAAAGTAAGAAATATAGGATAATTTTCACTCTCAATATCTTCATCAAACCATACATTTCTTTTAATATGAATTTCATTTGTTTTAGGATTATATAATCTATATCCTTTTGACTCCTCACTATACCCAAACATTATGCACTTCTCACTTTTCCTTTCAAGTTTGTTCCTTCTTTCATCAGGAATGTGGGAATATGCATTACAACCAAAGACTCTAAAATGAGATACTGTAGGCTTTCTACCACTCCATGCCTCTTCTGGTGTTATGTTCAAAACTGCCTTAGTAGGTGTTCTATTCAAAATATAAACTGCAGTACTAATTGCTTCAGCCCAAAATTTAGCTTCTATATTTCTAGAATGAAGCATGCATCTAGCCATTTCTATTATAGTTCTATTTTCTCTTTCTGCAACTCCATTTTGTTGGGGTGTGTAGGAGACAGTTGATTCCTTGTTTATACCATGTTGTTTACAAAATCCTAAGAAAGATTTGTTCATATATTCCATACCTCTATTTGTTCTTATTATCTTTAAAGATCTTCCACTTTGATTTTCACTCAATGCCTTAAACTCTTTAAATTTATCAAACACTTCATCCTTTCTTTTTAGAAAATATACCCAAATTCTTCTAGTGTAATCATCAATAAAGGTGAGGGCATACCTTGATCCTGCAAGTGATGGGGTTCTAAAAGGACCCATTACATCACTATGAACCAGATGTAAAGGAGTTCTTGCTCTCCATGATTTACCTTGTGGGAAACTTTCCACATGTTGTTTTCCCATTTCACATCCTTCATACACCTTGTGACTTGATGAGATTTTTGGAAGCCCATGCACCATATATAATTTCTCCATAAGCTTGAGACTTTGATGGTTGATATGTCCCATACACTCATGCCATAACCTGCTCATATCATCATATTTGGCAATAGCACAAATATTCTTATTTCCACATTTAGAAGTGAATTCCTGGAATTTATATAACCCATTCTCCATTTTACCAATTGCAGTCACTTTGTAATTATTACTCACATCCTTGATTAAACATTTGTCATTGTAAAATTCTATTTTATACCCTTCATTAGCAATTTGAGATACAGAAAGAAGATTTGTCTTCAATTTTGGAACTAACTTCACATTTTTAACCACACCATTATCAATTTTAACATTTCTAGTCCCTTTAACTTCTAAAGCACTATTATTTCCCAAATATATCTTCTCTGTATTGCTTTCACTTATTGATTCAAATTTCTCCTTATTATGAGACATGTGTTGTGTAGCACCAGAATCAATAACCCAGTCATCCTTAAAAGAGTTATTTTCTTTAAATGCAACACAAAACCATTACTATTGGAATCAAAACTTTTTGTAAAGTTATTTGTCTTCCTTTCACTATCTTTAATCCTCTTATAACATCCATTTGCTTTGTGACCCATTTTCCCACAATAATTACATTTCCATTTGCTTTTACTATAATCCTTAGATGGGACATTTTTATTCTCATACTTCCAATTTCTTTCTCTAAACTGATTTTCTTCTAACTTTTCGTAATTGTGTTTCCCTTTCATTATGAATGCTTGAGATTCATCATTAAATGATTCTCTTTCTTTAATTTGACATTTTTCTTCTTGCACTAGCTTAGCACATAACTCTTCAAATTTAATACTCTTTAATTTATCTGCAGTATCTAGTCCCCTTATAAATGATTGATAAGATCCTAAAAGACTTTGTAAAACTATTTGCACAAAATATTTAACATTAATATATTTTCCAAGAGAAGCAAGCTCATTTTTCTTTTCCTTTAATTTACTTAAATGAGGGGTTAACTCCTATGAACTTACTAATTTCATATTATATAATTTTGCAGTGAGAGATAGGATCCATACATCACCTGAATTTTGATATGTATTCTTCAAAATTTCTCATACTTTGACTCCACTTCTTTCATTGTGAACTTCTGGAAAAACTTCTTCTGAAAGTGTAGACTTGATTAATGTTGCTGCCTTTTTTTCCCTTGTATCCCAATCTTCTTGATCTTTTCCACTACTTGCTGGTCTCTTTTCACTACCATTAAAAACCTCCATACGAGACTCCCAATCATAATAATTTTTTCCATTTAACTTAATTGCAGGTAGAGGAATACCAATGAAATCCATTATATGAAATTCCCTCTTTTTGAGATGAGAATTAAAGAGACTTCAAAAATCTTTAACACCTAGATTAGAAAAATTGAAAATTCACCAATTTTCTGTGTAGAAATTCTTTCCTTTGCTGCAATATTATTCACTTGCCACAGTCAATTCTTAGTGCTGCTCTCAACCAAATTGCAGCCTGCAAGAACAAAATTATGATATTGCACAATCTCCAAATCACTGCCCAAGATTTATGATAGCTTTTATACCATGATAAACAGTTAAATTGACAGAAAAAACACAGAGCAAAAAAAGAAATCATACAGAAAACCAAGCATCTTTTGCAATAGAAAGAGCATTGATAAACATAATATATTATTCTTTTACAACAACATATTTATCTTCTTGCATACAATGGTATTTATAGACCTCTAGGAGATCTCTAGAAGATATCTTATGCATACAAGAGCTGGAGGTCGGTGTTGGAACAGTCTAGAAGGCAGAAGCCTCTAGAGAAGCTCGAGGATGGAGTGCTAGAGAGTTCGGGTATTAATGCTCTACCTACCTCAAATATGTACCAAATAAACAATATTCCAACACATAAGAAAACAACCTACAAGGGTGAGCCACTTGGCCCGCCAACATTCCATTATTTCTATACATTTCTCTAGCAAATCCTCCCACAATGAAGACCTACCCTATTCGATGAACAAAGGAATGCCCAGGCATTTCAAGGGAAGACTACTCGTGACAAATCCCAAGCTTCCTATGATGCGTCATTGCTGTCGAATACTCATGATGAAAAAGAAAATGACTAATTTTTCTTTGTTAATTACTTGTCCCGCTGTTGACTTGAGTTTTTCCAGTGTCACTTTTATGGTCTTTGCCTCCTCAATAGATGATGATCTGAAGAGAACGATATCATCCGCAAAGAGCTGGTGGGAAAGGGGTGGAAATTGTTTTGCAACCGAAATACCTCTCCAAAGCCTTAATCTCCTTAGGCTGGCTATGTGGTGTCTCAAGGCTTCATTCATTAACACAAAAAGGAAAGGAGATAATGGATCCCCTTGGTGAATGCCCCTCGTTCTCCCAAAAAATCCGCACGAGGAGCCATTTATCAACACTGAGTATCTTGGGGTAGAGATGCAAGCAAACACCTACCTTAGCCATTTCTCTGGAAACACCACCTTACCTTGTCATAGGCCTTACTTAGGTCTACTTTGATGATCATGCCCTTCTGCTTAGAGTTTTTGAGGGAGTGAAAAACTTTGTGTTACAATAACCACATCCATGATGTTTCTTTTAGAAATGAAACCAATTTTTTCCTTAGAAATTATAACTGGCAAGAGGGGTTTGAGCTCATTCGCCATTACCTTTGTAATGATTTTATAGACTAAATTACAAAGAGATATAGGCCTAAAGTCAAAGAAAGTTCCATAACTCTCTTTTTTTGGGATCAAGGAGATGTTGGTGTAATTGAGATCCTTTAGAACATTATACTTCCACCTTGATTCCTCCACCACCCCTTGAAGATCGTTCACCAAAAAATTCTAGCACAATTGATAAAAAAGGGCATTGAAGTAGTCTAGACCTGGGGATTTTTCATGCTTCATTTGAAATAAATAAATTCACACTTCTTCTAGAGTGATTGGAGCAATGAGTTTGTACTTGGCTTTGGCACTTATCACATCTTTGATATCCTCCAACATGCTACACTCTAGGGCTTTTGCCATCCCATAATTTCCCAACAAATTTTTAGAGGATCCTAACCTTTTGTATTTCTTCCACATTGCTAATCCATTGCCAATTTGCATCTTTAATCTAAACAATTCTATTCTAGCTTCAATTGATTTTGGTTGAGTTATGGAAGTACTTAGTGTTTAAGTCCCCCTACTGTAGCCAAGATTCCCTGGATTTTGTCTTCTTGTATTTCTCTTCCCAGAGCAACAACTCATCATATTCTATCAACGAGGCCTTCTCCCTTTTGAATTCAACATTTGCCATTCCTTGGGCCATTATCAGTTCACTTATGTCTGTGAGTTCCTTTTCCACCGAATTTTTTTCATAAAATATCTTTCCAAAGACTTCCTTGTTCCAGCATATGAGCTTCTCCTTCATTTGGTTCATTTTTTTGAAGACAATGAACATCTTCAAACCTTTTATTCACATTGGTTTCAATCACCAATCCTACATGAGCTCAACAATGTTTTTGTTCCTCAGCAAAATCATTTTGAATCTAAAGTGCCCTCTCGGCGGTTTGGTCTATTATGAAACAATCAACTCAATAGGAAAGTGATTAGAGATAGGTGATAGTCTAATGAACGCCTTTTGGAGAGCCTACTCTTGCAACCATAATTTTGACACAAAAAACCTATCTAATCTTTTTGCTATATTAGTGAAATCCTTCCTCCTATTGGTCTGTGTAAATGTACCATTTGGGGGCTTTATATCACTCACATTATTTGTCTCTACAAATTTGCAAAAATCTTTTTGAGTTTGTGTGATCTTACATGTGCCTCATTTTTTTTGGTAAGATCCAAAACTACATTAAAATCAACCAAGAACAATCTTCACTTTTTTAATTTCTTTTGATATGGATTCCCATACCAATTTCTTCTATTCTATTCTTGTTGGCCCATAGATGTTGAGTATAAAAAAATCAAAATACTTACCATGGAAGTTACCTTTAACTGCATCAAAGATTTCTAGGAAGAGATCAATGTCACCTTAAATTTTGAATCAAGACAAAGAACAACCAATCCACCTGCAACGCCTTTCGAATTAACTAAGATACCTTTCCATTTTTTACATTGATTGAGAAATGTCTTCATTTCTAGATCAACCAATTTTGTCTCATATAGCATGATGATATCCACATTTAGACAGTCCAACTGACGTTTCGCCAGTCACCTCCTATTAGGGGTGTTGAGGCCCCTAACGTTCAATGTTAGAATTCTCATTTCCTCCAAAGGGAGGGGCATCCTCCCTTGGACCTTGTCATGTAATGTCTGATGGAAGCCTGGTCACCCCAAGAGCCTCTTCTTCCCAATTTTGTTTGTTCAACTTCCTCCCTGATCTTGGAGCTGAGGTGATTTTTTCCGATTGATTGATGTATCTAGGCTCCAAAATTGAAGGTCAGAGGCAAAGGTACATATAAATACTAAATTTATTTTACTCATAATTAAACCCAAATTACGGGGTTGGGGCCCTAGCTCGGTTGGCTAAATCTTTCCTATTGCAGGAGGTTGGTCACGAGGTCTAGTCTCCCCCACCCCCGTGGTACTGGAGGGTGTGTCGCGCCAGTGCCGCCGGTCACGTTAAAAAGTTTACCAGGCACACTGCAGTTTATAGGGGGTTGTGCTACCTGATTCCTGCAGTCTAATAAAAAAAAATTAAACCCAAATTACAAAGAGCAAAAATTTAAACCAAATAAAATATGCCTTGTAAATTTGATATTCTATTAATTCATTCAAAATATATTTTTCACATACAAAGTTGCTCCTCTCACTTTTACAAACTTGCTTCTCCAGAGCACACACACTTCTTTCTTGTTCGCCTAATAATAAAAACTTAATTAATCCTTACAGAAAACTACAGTGAAAAAACTTCTCCAGTAAGCAAAAATAAATGCCATTAATTACATTAGCTGTAATTCCCAATTCACGTCAAATAAAAAATTCTTAATCCCAAAAATATTTAAAACCCCATTAAATATTGTACTTAAAACATTATTTGCCCGATAAAACATTTCCCCAAAAAATGCCGTCAAAAATATTCATCACCGCACTACACCAGCAATGATCAAACACCTTGCGAGACCGGGTAAACCGCTCCACCGCACGAGACATGAGAAGGAGCTGCGGTTCTGTGGTAGTCACCGCACTACCGCACATGACTTGAAGAGAGGCTGCGGTATTGCGGGAGATACCGCACTACCGCACAAGGCAGTGAAGGAGGACACGGGATCGCGGGGAAGGCAGGAAGACACGCATAGTTGGAATTATTTCCAACAAAAATGTCTAAGGCATCCTCTTCTTCAGATTCTCCATTCACGTCATTACCGATCATGGCTTTTGTTTCAAGGTTTTCCCCATATTGCAACAATAGAATTGCTGGCATAGTATCCATTTGAAACCTTCAAACTCCCCTTCCTCCATTTGTGTTGAAGGATCCAGTTGAAGTTTAGAGGTTATGCCATTACAATAGCCCAAGGCTCCTTTTCTGGCACATTTTCCTTCATTGCAACATTCTCCTTTGTCTGGTCTTGGCTTCTACTGCGAAATTTTGACACTTTTCTGAAGAGTCATAGTCTTTTTTTGCATTCAAATTGCATATGGTTACGGTGCTTACAATTGAAGCAAAATGTCATCGGTGTTTCCACTTCAATTGTCTGCCTCCATTCACCTTGCCTTGTTGCCAATATTATTTCCTTGGGTAAGTCATTGATCGCCAAAATTCGAGTCCTGGCATAGATTAGAGATTCATTGTTCCTCATATGTACTTCGATCACCAGTCCCATAGAATCACCTATCCTTGTCAAGCAGTGACCAGACCAATACTCGAATAGTAAGTTATATAACTGTATCTAGATTGGGCCACTTTTTGGATTGCTCTGCAAATGGTTAAAATTTATTTCCCAATTTTGCAGGTAAAGGAAAGACTCACCATTCTTCCATTTGTCATTTTCCAGTGCCTTGTCCCTTAGTTGTTCACACTCCATTACCACAATAATAAAGGCCTTCGGTAGAAAGTTAACCATTAACCCCTGCCATTTTTCTGATACCCACTCTTCTATCTCCTTCCTTGTAAACCATTTACCAAGGAATCTTCCAGTAAGCGCAAACCTTTCGAATACTTCTGCATCCTCTTCCACAATATCCGCTAAATCAATTCGCCATTTCTGTGGCGCCTCCTTTGGGAGCCCGCCACTTTTCACTCCTTGATTCTTTACTACATTTGATTCTCTGTACAAATCTTTTTGCAGATCTTGTTTTCCACCACCTTGAAACCCTCGCCTGTGTTACCAACCTCCATTCCTCCATCTCCAACCCAGAGAAGTCAACCTGAACTGACTAGTTCAAGATAAATTTATATTCAATTAAAAAATCAAATTAATACACCCCTAATGAATCTTGATAAGCTTTCTAGAAATGTGAAAAACTCAAGATTTTTAATATTTATGGTCTAAAAATAAATTTTATGAAAAACATAATATTGCAATAAATCATTTAATGTTCATGATAAAAACTCAATTTTTAGATAGTAGCTTTCTTATCTAATTTTCTAATTGTAAATACTATTTTTGGATTCGATTGTGTTCAAGTTTTTGCATCAAAAGTTTGAATGACACTTTGTGATCCATCATCACAATAATAGCCCGTTAGAAAAGAGGAAATCAAAGAATATTGAAATTTTTATAACCATCCATTAAATATTAGATGAATCATATAAAATTAGGGTTTTGTCCACTTTTGCCCAAATCAAAATAATATAAAGAATAATATAGATTTCAAATAATACACGAGATATTTGTCATCCAAAAATCCATAATATTCAATATATTTATAAATAGAATAAACCTTTGCAGTATGGTAACATCATGCCATACTTCTTATGGATGAATCCACTTTGTGCTATATATTGAAGCAATCACAAATAAACTACCATGCTCCACCCCTTTCAATGACAATTACCTCCTTTATATAGACCTCGTGGACTAATAATACAATGGTAGGGTAATCCTAGTGAGGGCCTACTCATTGCGTAATATAATTAATTGCATTTGTTGTCCACATTACCTATTCTAGCTAGATTAAGGAATGTGTACCACATGCTTGTATCTCCATCCACCTAAATATCTTATAATATCATATCCCTAGGTACATAACACTTATTTTATGAGATTTGACACTAATAATCAGATGGAGGCTCATGATCTCCTTGTGGCACTTGAGAAATCTTGTGTGGTGTGTTGGGAAATGATTATTTGTAAGGTGGATTCAGACTATTCATGAATTTTGTGGAGATTTACATCTCCAGCAAAATTGACTCTCTGTCTTATTTTAAATTTTAATTTCATTTTTTTAGTTCATATATCTAGGGAATGGAATGTTGTAGTGAATAGTTTAATCAAAGCAGCCCCTATTGCCAATTATGACTAGAATGGCATTGAATGCGAGTCTTTATCTATTGGTAAATCTTCACAGTTTTTTTAGCTTCTTAATAATCATTTGGTTTGATCCTTTTTACTTGTTTTTCTTTGGGATTGTTTGTTTTGTTGGGTTCTTGGTTTTCTCTTGAAAATGATAAAGTAGTGGAGAACATCCTTTAATTTTCACTTTTTAGACTCTATTAATAGCTATTGCTAATCATTTTGTTATAAAAAAAATTTCCTTTCACTTAATATATTTATCCTCTTTAATATAAAATGACTATTATTTTAAATGATTAAATAGTGAATAATAATATTTTATCTTATTTTCATTAATAAGTGTTAAATATTTATCTTATTTCATTATTTAAAATTGCTGACATTTAAAAAAAATATATGTTTAAAAAGACCTATTTTAACAAGCATATAGTAAACAATTTTGCATGTTTATGGAGAGTGTTTTGGACGAGCACATCATTTTAAACTGTCCATATTGTTAAAACTGATTTTTGTAATTTGATACTATACTCAATTTTGTTTCCCGAAATATCAACTATATTGGTAATTCCATTTTAAAATTTACCTGAAGCAAAAGCGAATTTAATGCTTAACATGCAAAACACAGGCATATATTTTAAGTTATTTGTAATATATCCATTTTCACTAAGCCATATAGGCGTTTATCCACGTATTAAACAGGAAGCGAAACTCGCTGTTCTAACGTGGAGTTGCTTCAGGTTGTGGACGCTGAGAAAAGAGGAGATGCAGTAAATAGCATGCTGTATGAAGCGAGTGCAAGGGTAAACGACCCCATTAATGGCTGCACAGCTGAAGTTTATCGACTGGAGAAGGAAATTACTGAGCTGGAATCTCAGTTAGTAACCACAAAGGCCGAGCTATGCCATATGCGCTCTCAATATGATAAGCTTGTATTTCTCCTGGGCACTGGCTCTCTTGATGCTCAACTACTTCTATATCCAACAGATGCCACGGCACCACCAGGAGAAGATATTATGCATGAGGAAGTGGATCCCTTCCTGTCATGGGGTCCCCTATGGGAATTATAGATTTATCAGACTCAATTGACTGACGTGCCCTTTAAATGCAATACAAACTCAAGTCTGCATGTGCCCTTGTTCCTCACTGTTTCATGAATTATATAATCTATTGCAAGCAAAAGCTATATTCTGATGATTAAAGTAAAATATGGATAAGAGGTATATTTTACAGTGCGTTTGCTGATAAATAGTTAGTTTGCTAATTTTGGATATGTTTTATTAATTTGTTTTGGGCAACAAGTAGTTATGTAAATATAAACATCTGAAAGCATATATCTAAATCAGCAGTCATTAAGAAGTTGTGAATAGAAGGCTTAATATATCAAAGCTATTGAAGATTCAAATCTGACATAATCACATTTAAAAAATTTAGACATCGATGAATGATATAATTAAAAATATACCATCATCTTCACTACTAAATTATAACTCTTCAATTATTAATTAACATTTTAACATAAGCTTTATTAAAAACCAAATAACAAACCATTAGAAGGCTGAAGTATAAAGCTGAACCAATTTTAATCCCATTCACATAAGCTGTTGGCATAAGATTATGCTGGCTGAGCAAAACTTTACAGATTCAACCTTCCAATCTAGAGACAAGTGCTCTAACAAAAGCTCTGCATATGTAGGTGTAAATATAATTGTCTGTGTTGATTTTATTTCAATAAAGCCAAATTGACAACTTATTAGAGGAATAAACTCTTTCCTTTGAATCATCAATAGATTTTTAACAAATACAGTAACTTATCAGCTCTACTGTTACATCATTCAGAGACGAAAACAGAAAAATAGTTGATTTTCTTTCGATCTTAACTAAAATTGCAATCATCCACAAGATACTTTTTTCCTTTTACAGGGTTCCCATGAAGCCAAGGTTTTACCCATAAACATCCTGAAAGATATTTTTCCGACAGTAGCTTCTCTTAATTACATCTTAGTCTTGATTTTGAAGTTTCAATTGGCTGTATTGAGGGGTGTAAATAGTTGGAGGGTGTCGTCTTCCTTACAGCTGGATTCTCTCACAACGTAATATTGAGAGAGTTGGCATTATTCCATTCTTTACCGTAAGCTTGTTTTTGTTTTCTCCGCCAACTTAACATACGAGAAGAGACGTGAAGATCCATTTCCATTAGAGAGAAATCATGGTTTTCTTGTTAACCTTGTGATTATTTAGAGTCAGAATTTTTTATTAAGCAGTGTTGTGTTGCTGTTTTAATCTGTATAATCAATCACTTTCAAACTCTTTTTATTGTATTAGACTGGGTTTTTTTTGGTAAGTGTTGAGGCATTGGTTAACATGATTGTTTTCAACTATATAAGTGATTTATACTATTTCACTAGATTTTCTCTCTCAAGTGGATTTCATTCACATTATGGGTTCTAATAATATTGAAATTTTGCCTCTCTGACAGAAGTGTGTTTTCAAATCAGATATTTGTAGCAAGAATGCTCTGAGAAATAAGTTGTTCTGAAGGAGTGTTAACGAAAGAAGTGGTTGAGCCTCATCCCAATGTTAAAGATATAATTTGTTGAATTAGATAATTGAGTAAAATTATAGAAAAAATTAGAGAAAGAATATAAGGATTTTGGTTAAATTGCTAATGTGTTTCAACTTTGAATGAAAATTATTGAATCTAGAACTGTAGAACTGTTGATTTTGGAAATATAATTAGTTACTCGAATCGAATTTCTTATTTCAATGCTGAGAAAAAATAGGTTAATAGTAGAAGAAAATTGTTTTTGAGTGTGTTGATATTCTAATTAGTAATAGTTTTTTCTATGAGATAAATTAAAGGATTCTGCAACTTCCAGAGCATGGTGTTAAGTTTATAAAGGTGATCCTTTCAAAAAGGCACAAAATATGACAAAATCAAATCGTATGACACAACCTATGAACCAAAATAGTTTGTCTCTGAACACAAATAATTTTGTTCTCTAATTTATATTGTTTTGTTTTTGTGTGAGATTGCAATCATAGGTTCACAATCAAATGAGAAAATAATTTATGAATGGAAGAATAATTACGTGGTCATTTTATCATAAAATGCATTCTACAGTTATAAACTAAAATAAGTTATACTCTATTGAGAGATGTTGTTATGATTTTGAAGTGTTCAGTCATGAGCAGTTGGTAAGACTAATGCCTAATCTCTTGATAATAGACTGTTATAGAAACAAGCTATAAAAAAATTAATATTAGTCACACTTCAAATAAGTTTAGTTAATTTGGTTAACTTCTATAGGAGATGAACATAGGACTAGAAACTATGAGGCTTGGGAAGAAGCCTTGGCCTTGTAAGGAATAAAATGATTTGACAACTAGATTGATTTAATTGTTCCTCGGAATGATTATGTTGTTGGTTATGAGCTTCTAGATAGCCTTGCTATTTTGAATACTTTCTAACATGTTCTAAAAACAAGATGTGCACCACAATGGATGAGTGGGTATCGATATTGTTTAGATTCTTCATAGCCTCCACATCAAATACCTTCTTATCAAATAAATTTTTAATCATCACTCTAAAGTTATCTATATTCAAATTAATAGATAAAAAGTCAATTTGGATATCTATTTTCAATTGATCAAACTCCTTTACTCTTAGATTTTTTTTTGATGATCAATATTGTTCATTAAATATTTTCTATCCAAAGGAGACACCTTTTATCATCAAGGGTTTAGTAAATCTATTCAATTAGCTTATCATTGCTCATACCAATCATTTCCTCAAGGCTTGATCAACTCATATCTAGTCTATCTCCTCATTTTTGAATACATTAATCTCATCATCAAATTCCTTCTTCCTAATGTCGATTTCATCATATAATTTTTTTACTTCTTTGATGAGCTTTGACCCTTTGATTATAATTTCATTCACTTAATCTTTAGTTATCTTGTCATAAGATTGATACCTACACAACCTCTCCATTACTTCTTTCCTAGTTCTTGAGCTAAAATTAAAAGAGGTGTTGATTTATCTAGTGGTTGAGCTAAGGTATAAACATGGACTTGAGGCAAGCACTCAAAGCTTTTACTTGATGCATGAGTTCACCTTTAGAACATTTAACTCTCTCTATTATTTCCCTGAGCTTAGCAACTAACACTTGAAATATGTGAATATCTCCATAATATGAAGAGGGGGGAAGATTAATTCATGTTGTCATGAAATCCTTCTTAGTCACCTCACTGATATCTTTCTTTGTAGAAGGATTGGAAACTTGTACCTACATATTTCAAGAATGAGAATCTTTTATCAACCTTGAAGTAGTTTTATACTTTTTAGGCTGGAATGATTTGTGGAGAAAATTTGAAATGACATCAAATGACTTGGACAAACTAGTTAGCTATTAATCTACCTAGGAGAGTCCTATTCATATTGCTTAAGTCTCCACTTAGGGACTTCTATACCTTTATTGCACCTCATGTGGTTGAGACACGTGTCTTCACTTGTGAGACGCCTTTTGCATGCACACTTGCCACTCACATAATACATGTCATGTGAGTTATCAAATGTTGCATCATTGAAGGGGTAGTCACTCATTGTGTTCAACTATCCTACCTTCACCACCTTGCCTATAATAAGCAAGGTTATTTTGTATATTCAAATCGCAGGTAAGTTAATGTTTTCATAAAGGTTGATTGGTGGTGTAAAATTCTAATGTAGAGCATTTATTTGCATATGATATTGATTCTTGTGTAGGCCGAGCAGTGACCAAACCTAGACGTAAAACTTCTGGTGTGCCACCATAACAACTTCCAAATAAGGGAACTCCTAAACCTGTAGGTCGTGTGTTTTACATTGGTGCAGGATGCGGGGTTTTGAATTTACATTACAGGCCGGCTCCTTGTAAGAAAGGCATTTACATCAAACCTTTTATGACCATTCCTCTATTGTCCCGAGAGTTTCGAATGAAGCATTGACAATATTCCATAACGTAGCAGCTCTCTACGGTATATTCACGCTTTGAGTGTCATTTCCCTCAAGTCTCCAGTGCACCAATTCCAAAAACCTGAGTTCTATTCACGCCCATAAAGATCATCTCCCATGCCTTCCATTGGCAACAGACTCTCCTCCATTATGGTGCAACCTGGTAAATTCGGCAACATTTAATTGTTTATTGTAGATTGATTTGGCGTGACAAATTACTTATTGTCTCCTGCATTGGCAACCTTCATGGTGCAGGGGCATCATGCTCTTGCAATTTTGGTCTTACTTCTTATTGTTGAGTTTTGGTTTTCTTTGTTAGTATTTCCTTGTTAGTTGTTGGTTGTTTATTGTGTCCTGTCGCTGCTCATTTTCAAGCTTCTTGTCGCCTTGGCACCTCCTGTGGCCCGAGCAACAGGAACTCATTTTCAAATGAGGCTTAAACTGTTTTGGCCGTTATTCTTCCCAAACCCGACAGTGTTACTTGTGGGTTTGGTTTTGCATCGACCGTTGCGTAGTTTGAAGTGGGAACTGATAGTTCAAGAGTGGATTCGAAGGGACGCAGTCGGTTGGGAGTTTTAGTTGGTTGACAGTTGGAAAACAAATCGACTACCATTCCGATGTGAAGGACGGTCTACGGATAGTAAGTGTGAAACCACGGGGTCAAGAGCAGAGGAAAAACGTCTGGCAGAAGATCGAAGTGTTGACACTCTGTAATCTGATTGTTGAATGCCAATTGTTAAGGCAGCATGTGTGAAAATGATGAACTGCTGTAAAAGAATTTGATTAAACAATGGATAGCTATTTTTGATTTCCTGTCTCTAATGTGTGATTGAACCGAGTCTGTAATTGTTCTTGATTCTTGTTAAGCTAATCTGCTCTTGAAACTCATTACAAAACCGTCTATCTGTAGTAAGGAAGATTGTTTGAATTGTGGTTGAGAGTTGAATTCAGAAAGTGACCGGCAAGGCTTGCTATCATTTGGTATCAGAGCCTGCAGTTGAAAGTGAATGAGAGTGTGGACAGTGTGCCTCCAAGAAGGATGGGCAGATGTGGAGTCCGTGGAAGAGGCAGAAGAGAGCATGGTGACGAGTTGTTGCAGCATCTGATAGAGAGGATGGATGCCTTGGAAAGGGCACAGAGAAGAGGGACACCTGATGAGGACGCGCGTGATAGTGAAGAAGAAGAACAACAGATAGAGGAGAATGGGGAAGAACAGGGGGAGCAGCAAGAAGGATTTGTGGAAAGACTGCTGAGGACAGTCATGAGTGTGGGTTCTAAACCCAAAGTAGAAGTGCCAACTTATGTAGGAAGCCTAAATGGTGAAGATTTGATCGATTAGATCAACGACTTGGACAAGTATTTTGATTATGAGGGTGTGCCAAAGGAAAGGAGAGTGAAGTTTGCCTGCACCAGGTTGAAGGGCCATGCTGCCAAGTGGTGGGACTTTGTCCAAACTGAGAGAAGGAAAAATAAGGAGAAGATCAACTCTTGGGATCAAATGGTGGCTAAGTTGAAGGCCAAATTCCTGCCAAGTGATTATCAAACTAATCTCTTTAAGAGATTTCAGAATTTGAAGCAGAAAGATATGTCTGTGAAAGACTATACGGAGGAATTCTACAAGTTGGTAATTAGATTAGGGCATGGTGAGAAAGATGTGGAGAAAATAGCCTAGTATGTGAATGGTCTCAAGTATAGTCTACAAGATGAAATAAGCCTTTTGTCCCCTAGAAGCCTAGAAGAGGCTTATCAACTTGCCTTAAAGGTAGAGGAGAAGTTGCAAAGAAAGCAAAGTCAGCAAGAGAAGAAGAGAGGAAGAGGGTTTAGAGGAAGGGGACAACAAACAAGTAGAGGGCAGCAACATAACCAAGGAAAGGAAGCTAGGAGTTCTAGTACAACAACAACTAATGATAGAAGAGGTTCCCAAAATAAAAGGGGCAGATTGTATGGTAGAGGTGGTTTTCAAGGTAGAGGTAGAGGGTTTGCAGGAAAGTGCTTTAAGTGCAACCAATATGGACACAAGAGTTGGGATTGTGTTGAATAATCTCAAGGAGGACATTCAAAATTCTAGAAGAGTAATCAAATTGTACATGTTGATCAAGGAAGTGTGGGGTCACCAGTGCACCACAAAGATGAACCGAAATCAAGAGAGTACTTATTGCTCAAGAGGGTGTTGTTGAAGCCACAAAAGGAAAGTCAAGAGCCAATTCAAAGAAGAGCATTGTTCAAAACCAAGTGTGAGTCACAAGGTAAATGTTGTAAACTCATTATAGATAGTGGTAGCAGAGATAATATTGTTGCAACTGAGATGGTAGAAAACTTAAATCTGAAAAGGATTAAACGCCCCTCTCCATAAAAGGTTTCTTCATTACAAAAAGGTCATCAAATATTGGTTAGTGAATAGGCCTATGTTGATTTTCAGGTTGGGAGCTATAAAGATAGTTTTTTATGTGATGTAATGCCAATAGCTGTGTGCCATGTTTTTCTTGGAAGACCATGGAAATTCGATAGGAAAGCGGTGCATGATGGGTGGGAGAATACATATACCATTGAGAAGGATGGAGAGAAGCATACCTTGCCACCCATAAGAGACAAAGAAGAGGATACTAGTAGTAGCAGTATTAGTAAGGTAATGGTGGTAAGTGGTAAGGAATTTCTTCATGATTTGAAAGAAGAGGAAGAAGGGTTTTCTTTGGTTCTTAAGCCTAGATGTGTAATGAATTCTACAAAAGTTGATGATTTTCCTATTGAAGTATAAGATATTTTGAATGAGAATATGGATATTGTTGCTGTAACATCGAAAAAAGGGTCCTTAGCCTTTTTTGCGCTTGTTTAGCTCCTTCTTTCAGATTTTAGGCTAGTGTAATGTAGAAAAATGTATCTATGGAAATTTCACACTCATTTGGGCCTCTCCTTTGGATTTTGGCTTGATTTTTCTTAGATTTAATGTTGTAATGTGGCCAACACATTAACATTAGGCTTTGAACACTTGTAAATCAATAAAAACCTAATGATGTCTTACAAAGGTGTTATGAAGTATTGTAATCCACTTTCACACTTTTCTAGGACCCTTTCATTATAATTCACCTAATAACCTCTTACCAAGCCCTATTTCAAAGTGTTGTAACAAACTCACACACTTTCCTAGCTTTATCATCAATAATTTAACCCTTTCTTAAGTTTAAATGGCCCCATAATGCACTTGCATGCCCTACTTAAGTGTGTTTTGGAGAATAATCCCATTAAACACCATTAAAACACACTTTAATTCTCAACACCTAGCAAAATTTCCCTAGTGGGACCAAGTCGCCACCTTGGGCGACTTAGTCCCATCTAACTTAAAAATCAAAAATATTTTAATATTCTGGTGGGATATTGTTCTCTAAACCCTAAGGTCAGCCTGTGATGATGTATTTTCAAGAAATTAGGGAAAATCATGTATAAATAAAGGGTTTTCCCCTCATTTTCACCCCCTAACAACTCTTACTTCTCAATCAAGCAATCAAGCAATCTTCAAGCATTCTAGACATCATCAAGCATTCATCCATTGGAGTTGTTACTTTCATATCTTAAGAATTCTACATCAAGGGTTTGGTGAGTTGTGGCACTTGCATGTTGTTCAATCATCTTTCCCTTTCTATTTTATTTCATTTTCTAGGTTTTGATTACCAAAATGGGGTTTGACTAAGGCAAACCCCTGTTCTCTAACCCTAATCATTTTCCCCTCTTTGCATGTGTGTTTTGCAGGTCTTGTATGAATATTTTTCAAAGAGAAAGGTGTTAAAAGGTGTCATCATCATTCAAAGTCAACAAAACCCTAGAAGAAAATTGGAGGCAACCTACAGGTCAAAGTTTGCAGATTCGGATCCAGATTTTTTCTAGAAGCTTAAGTATAGGTTGAAAGCTACAGGCTGCATCTTTGAGATTCCAAAAATGTGAAGGTGGATTAAGTTTCCATCATTAGCGAATTAGTCCAATTGTTGGGCCTAAAGTGATTTTTACAGTTTTGGATATGCAGTTTCCCAAAACTAGTTCTGATAAAATATTATTGAAACTGGACTAAGTCGCCCAACTTGGTGTAAGTGTCCTAGTTGGCTTCAACAACAAATTCTACAAGGTTCCAGAGCCTCTCTGCATCACACTTCAGTTTTCAGGTGCATCTCTCCAATCTTCTCTGTTTATGTTACAGTTTGCATACCTTCTTAGGTCATTCTTGCATACAACATTATGTTTTCAAACACTTTTTCATTTCATTAGTTTGCATTCAATAGTTAGTTTATTTCATTATTTTTTAGTATTTAAATACATTTTAGATATACTACATCTATCTTAAGTCTTGAATGAGCCCTTAGATCCCTTTTGGTGGAAAGAGTCTCTCTCCTTTTAGGTAAAAAACCCTACAAGTGTAAGGGAATCCTCTTTCCCCAAAAATGTACAGTTCACTTTGTTTGGCCTTGATTTAGTGTTGTAATGTGGATAACACATTAACATTAGGTCTTGTTCCCATGTGAACTATTCTACTTTAATGATACCTTGTAAAGGTGTTGTAAAGTGTTGTGATACACTTTCACACTTTTCTAAGATTTCGAAGCATAATTAACTTTATTTTCATCATAATTTCTCTTAGCCTTGCCTTATTTGGTGTGTTATAAAGTTTTGTAATAAAATTTCACATTTATTTAAGATTTTCATCAATAATTGGGCTCTCTTATGTTTTAATTGACCCCTTTTTGCATCCACAAGCCTTTCTTTGGTCTATTTTTGAGGATAATCCCAACAAATGGTAATTAAAACATCAAATCCTGAAAACCCACCTCAAATTCCTAAGGCGAGACACATTTTCCATTTTGGACGAATCAGTTCACGTAGGTGGGACCCATTCGCCGAAGGTGGCGAATGAGTCATTCTTAACTCAAAAATCAAATTTAATTTAAATCTTTGGTGGGATTTTATTTTCCAAGATCAAATGTCAACTTGTAGTGTTGTAATTTTGGGAATTCTTTCATAATTCAGTATAAATACAAGGTTCTTTCTCTCATTTTCCCCCCAAGCATTCACGTACTCATCCTAATAGAAAGTTGAGTTCACAAGAGAATTTGAGCAAGAGAATTCAGGGCTTTCAAGGAAAGTTTATCAAGCTTTCAAGAGCATTCTTCAAGAACAATCATCATGTCAAAGATCATATTCATCATGTTTGTCATTGTGCTTACAATTGTGGTGTAGAGTTCATGATCCAAGCAACCTTTGCATTCAAGATCTATCTCCTACAAGAAAGAATCAAGAACCACATTCATTGTGGCCATCTCAAGCAAAGTTGTAGCACTTTATTGCAAGGGTTTGGTGAGTTGCAACATCACCTTTTGTTCATTCATCAATCTCCTTTCCATTTTCTTTATATTTTGAGGTTTAATTACCAACAAGGGGTTTGACCAAGGCAAACCCCCATTCTCTAACCCCGCAACCATTTTTCTCTCTCTTTACATGTGATTTGTAGCTCTAGGTTTCAGATTTATTAAAGATCAATATTGGAAAAGTTGTCATCAAGTTGTCAAAGAAAACCAAAGTTGTCAAGATAGTAGACAAACCTTGGAGGAGCTTGGAGAAGACATATAGGTTGAATTTAGTAGTTTCAAACCTAGATCTGAATTGGGAGTAGTAGAGCAGACCGAGGACTACAAAATGCAACTTTGAATTTCTAGAAATCTGGAAGTGGACTAATTTTCCACTATTGGCGAATGAGTCCCACTGTTGCTATCTGTCAGAGATTTTTGCAGATCTAAGTACCCTTTTGTTGAAAACTTTCTCTGATGCAGTTTTCCCGACACTGGACTGATTCACCTAGCTTGGAAAATGAGTCCCAGTTGGCTTCAATAGTGAATTTTCCAGGGTTTCAAACCTTCATTCTACCTTCTCCAGTTTTATAGTTTTCTGTTGACATTTGCTTTCATTTCTAGGTTACTCTTTGAAGCATTGCATCAAGTTAGGGTTTTTGCATTTCATCATTAATTTCATTGTCTTCCCAATTTCACACTTGGTGGTGAACCCCTTATTTACATCATGCCATCCCCTAGAACACACCCTTTTCCTGAATTCAATCTCCTTTGAATTGGAATCTCAAGGGTTTGTTCTTGAATGTGAATGTGGAAGTTTGTTGCCCTAGGTCCTAAAACCCTAGTACAACACATAAAATTTTTCATTTCATTTTGGTGAACCTAACGCAAAAGGTCCTACAAATTACAAAAATTGCAACCCCCTCACCCACCACCTGAAATTGAAAGAAAACTACAACTCCTTCTCAACAAAGGATTCATAACATTTCCTCCTATGAATAGATTAATCCTCTATCCTAAGGATGCTAAGGTTCCACATTAAGCATTTCACAGAGTCCTCGAATAAAGTACCGAAGAATGTCGTACATTCAAATTAATATTAAAGAACTTTCACTTTGATGGTAACAAATGCCATTGGGTGATTTCTTAGCATTGTTTCCCCCATTGTCATGTAACAATTGTAGAAAATTCCTTTCTCATTAGTACCTGACCCTTTTCCCATCACCTACCTCAGCTCATTCTTGTCTTGCACTTAGTGGGGGCAATAAGTTGTTAGCCTTGTCCTAGTAATGCATTTGTCATTGTCCCTTTAGTTCATCATTCACCTTCTGCTTATACAAACTAAGATTGGGAGGCAGATGACTTGCTCATAGGCTGACTCGCATCTTCCTTACTAGTCTTGTGGCATTATTTCTTTTTAATATTTCTTTTGTGTGATTGCATGTGCGTAATGCAATGCCTTGCAATATTTTGTTTTCTCTCTTTGTGGAATTCCTCCATTTGTACCTTCATTCTTCTCTATGTCGTGAATCACTTTCACTTTTTCATCTTTATCTTTATTTTCTTGTGTTTTCTTTCTAGGGATGACACAAGGCATTGAGACATTCATGTCTCCTTCATGTTGACCCAAAAGTCTTTCTATTCTTTTGCCTTTTTCATTTCATCTTTATCTTTGTTTTCTTGTGTTTTTCTTCTGGGGATGACACAAGGCATTGAGACATTCATGTCTCCTTCATGTTGACCCAAAAGGCTTCCTTTTCTTTTTCCTTTTTCATTTCATCTTTATCTTTCTTTTCTTGTGTTTTCCTTCTAGGGATGACGCCGTGCGTTGAGACACCCTATCTCTCTTCCATGTTGACCCAAAAGGTTTTTCCTTTGTTTTTGCTCTCTTTGTGTCATTGTTCTAGTTCTATGTGTATTTGGGGGATGATGACAGTTCTGAGCTCTCCTTACTAAACATTGCAGCAAAGAACATACTGACCCCAAATCCATAGATCCCTTATGTTTTTCGTGTTTTCATTTTGGGGGCAACCCCTCTCTTTTCTTTTTCTCTCACATGATGTAGCCTTACTTGGAAACATATGACTTGCCATAGGGATTTCCAAGTTAGCTCTCATGTCTTTCTTCTTGTTAGAATTTTCTTTCATTTGCTACTTTAAAGTAATTTCTCACAGCATGGTGTTTAGCAATTCCTTTAAAGTGGGGGCATACATTGGCATTATTTCTTTTGCATTTTTCCTTTCCATGGTTCTTAGTGCAGCCTTCTTGCTTCATACAATGCATTTTTCGCTTTGTGGATGACATTGGGTGTAATGTACTTCATGAGCGTGATCTCTCTTAGCATATTACATTCCTCTTAGTGGCCTAATGCAACACACTGCATCCCCTAAGTTACGAATTTTCTATTCTTTGATTGGTCCTCTCTTGGAGACATTAGACACAATGTTCCCTAAGTTAAATACCTCACATGAACTAAGAAAGACGCCTTTGAACATTTCCTATGTTGCATTTATGGCACCTTGCATAACAAAACTTGCATGCCTATGGACCCATCCTATTTGTTCATGAGCTACAAGCATACAAAAATTTTCTTCTCATGAAGCTCAAAAATCAAATCAATTCCTTTTTGTGTGGCTCTTTATTAAATTTATCAGGAGGTATAACTTTGGTATGGTTTGAGCGGCAAGCCCGACCAGTGGCATTACTTACCCCATAGCCACTTGTGTGTGTGTGAGTACATACCAGCCATGAGTGTATGTTTTTCACCCTTTTTGGACTTCTCACCTAGCGGACAACCATGATTTTCGCCGCCTCAGAGTGAGTATGCATTCTTATCGGACAAATAGTCTAGATCTGATCCTTATTGCGTTGGAGAAATGTTCAAAGCTTGTTTTAGCTTTCTCCTTCATTTCTCTTTCTTGTCTTTGGAATTTTATGATTGGCCTTGTCGTTGTTCTTTATATCATTTTCATGTGTGTTCCCTTGTGTTTATGTTGATTTTACATGGGATCTCAATCCTGGGGGCTTGATCATCCCTCTTGATTGTTGTCATCTCATCTTACTAGCATGAGTACATTGGAACCCTACCTTGATGTGTTTTTTTCTACTTTAGTGTGAGTTTGAAGCAAGTTCATCCTCTCACTAAAGTGGGGGCTAAATGTAATGTCAAAAAAAGTGTCCTTAGCCTTTTTGTAGATTTTGGCTTAGTTTGGCCTTGATTTAGTGTTGTAATGTGGATAACACATTCACATTAGGTCTTGGGCCCATGTGAACTAGTGTACTCTAGTGATGTCATGTAAATGTGTTGTAATTTAGTGTCGTGATAATTTTTCACACTTTTCTAAGATTTCTAAGCATAATTAACTTTATTTTCATCATAATTTCTCTTAGCATTGCCTTATTTGGTGTGTTGAAAGTGTTGTAACACACTTTCACATTCCTCTAGGCTTTTCATCAATAATTGGTCTCTCTTATGCTTTAATTAGCCCCTTTTGCATTCATAAGCCTTATTTTGGTGTATTTTTTAGGATAATCCCAACAAATGGCATTTAAAATAACAAATTCCTGAAAACCCACCTCAAATTCCTAAGGTGGGACTCATTCTACATTATGAGAAAATGAGTCCCCTTAGGTGGGACCCATTTGCCCAAGGTGGTGAATGAGTCCTCCTTAACTATAAAATCAAATTTAATATAAATCTTTGGTAGGATTTCATTCTCCAAGATCCAATGTCGACTTCTAGTGTTGTAATTTCAGGAATTCTTGCATAACTGGGTATAAATACAAGGTTATTTCTCTCATCCCCAAGTATTCAAGTACTCACCCTAATAGAAAATTGAGTTTACAAGAGCATTTTAGGCTTTCAAGAGAATTCTTCAAGATCAATCATCATGTCCAATATCACATTCATCATGTTTTTCATTGTGCTTACAATTGTGTTGTAGAGTTCATGATCCAAGCAAGCTTTGCATTCAAGATCTCTCCTATAAGAAAGAATCAAGAACCACATTCATTGTTGCCATCTCAAGTAGATTTTTTGCACTTTATTGCAAGGGTTTGGTGAGTTGCAACATCACCTTTTCTTCATTCATCAATCTCCTTTCCATTTTATTTCTATTTCAAGGTTTAATTACCAATAAGGGGTCTGACCAAGGTAAACCCCCATTGTCTAACCCCACAACAATTTTTCCCTCTCTTTACATGTGATTTGGAGCTCTAGGTTGCAGATTTATTAAAGATCAAGATTGGAAAAGTTGTCATCAAGTTGTCAAAGCAAACCAAAGTTTTCAAGATAGTGGACAAACCTTGGAGGAGCTTGGAGAAGACCTATAGGTTGAATTTAGTAGTTTCAAACCCAAATCTGAATTGGGAGTACTAGAGAAGACCGAGGACTACAAAATGCAACTTTGAATTTCCAAAAATCTGGAAGTGGACTAATTTGTCACTATTGGCAAATGACTCTCACTATTGTTGTCTGTCAAAGATTTTTGCAGATATGAGTACCCTTTTGTCTGAAACCTTCTCCAACATAATTTTCTCGACACTGGACTGATTCACCTAGCTTGGAAAATGAGTCCCAGTTGGCTTCAATAGTGAATTTTCCAAGGGTTCAAAGCTTCATTCCACCTTCTCTAGTTTTATAGTTTTTTGTTGATGTTTGCTTTCATTTCTAGGTTACTCTTTGAAGCATTGCATCAAGTTAGGGCTTTTGCATTTCATCATTAATTTCTTTGTCTTTCCAATTTTACACTTGGTGGTGAACCCCTTATTTACATCATGCCATCCCATAGAACACACCCTTTTCCATATTTCAATCACCTTTGCATTGGAATCTCAAGGGTTTTTTCTTGAATGTGAATGTGGAAGTTTTTTGCCCTACGTCCTAAAACCCTAGTAGAGAACACAAAATTCATCATTTCAGTTGCATTTGATTTGATTAATGAATTTCCTCCTATGAGAAGCATTAGCAATCATATGGATTTGATTTCAAGAGCTAGCCTTCCAAATAAGGTTGCTTATAGGTTAACACCTATGGAAAATGAGGAGATACAGAAGCAATTGGAGGACATCTTGAAGAAGGGTTTGATAAGGGAAAGCCTCAGTCCTTGTTTTGTTCACATAATAATTTTGTAATAGAAATGAGGGGAATGGTGTATGTGTATAGATTCAAGGGATATTAATAAGATTACTATAAGATATAGGTTTCCTATACCTAGGATAGAGAATCCAATGGATTGTTTGAGTGGATCTATGTATTTTTCCAAAATAGATTTGAAAGTGGCTATGAAAAAATAAGAATGAGACTAGGGAATGAATGGAAGATAGTCTTTAAGACTAGTGATGGGTTGTATGAATGACTAGTTATGCCTTTTGGACTATCCAATGCCCCTAGTAAGTTTTTATGAGACTAATGAATGAGGTTTTGAAACCATTCCTTGGTATATTTGTGATTGTATATTTGGATGACATTTTGGTGTTTAGCAGGTCCAAAGAGGAGCATATAGAACATTTGAGGCAGGTTTTAAGGAGGCTACATGAGAATTTTCTAATCAATTTGTAAAAGTGTGTGTTTATCCAAACTAAACTGGTTTATTTCGGCTTTGTGGTGACAAATGAAGGTTTGAAGATGGAAAAAGAAAAGGTACAAGCTATCCTTGATTGGCCAACACCTAAAGGTGTAATGGAGGTAAGGAGCTTTCATGGGCTCACAAGTTTCTATAGAAAATTTATTAGAGGTTTCAGTCATGTGATAGAAACTATTGTTGAAACTATAAAGGGGAATAAGAGGCCATTTGTATCAACTAGGTAGGTTAAATATATTTTTTAATTTTTGAAGAAAAAGGTGAGTGAGCAGCGCATTCTTGCTTTGCCTAATTTTGACAAGGTGTTTCAAGTGGAATGTGATGCTAGTGGGTTGGCTATTGGGGCAGTCCTAAGTCAAGAAGGTAGACCAGTAGCATTCTTTAGTGAGAAACTCAATGATACAAAAATAAAGTATTCTTGTTATGATTTGGAATCATATTCTTTGGTTCAAGATTTAAAAAAATGGAGACATTATTTGTTTCCTAGGGAGTTTATTGTGTATACATATAATCATTCTTTGCAGTTTATCAATAACCAACACAAGTTGAATCAAGGACATGCCAAGTGGGTTGAGTATCTTAAGAGTTTTAATTTTATTTTGAAACATAAGAGTGGACAAATGAATAAATTTGTTGATGCTTTAAGTCGAAAGAATTTGCTGCTATGTTAAATATAAGATAACAGTGGGGGATTTGAAGGTTTGGAAGAATTTTATGGAAAAGATGCATATTTTAAGGAAGCCTATGCAGCTTGCAGTGATCATATTTGTAGGAATAGAGAGCCTTGGATGGACTACATGATTCAAGAAGGTTTTTTATTTAAGGGGAACAAGTTGTGTATCGCTAGGGGTTCCATGAGAGATAATTTTTTGAAGGAAAAGCATAGTGGTAGTCTTGTTGGTCACTTTGGGAAGGATAAGACTTATTTGGAATTGAGTACTCATTATTTTTTTCCTAAGATGCATGCAAGTGTGATAAAGTATGTGGTAAAGTACAAAATTTGTCAACATGCTAAGGGAAGAAGTCAAAATGTTGGGCTTTATCAGCCTTTACTAGTTCCCACCAGGCCTTGGGATTCAGTAAGAATTGATTTTGTGTTAGGTTTGCATCATACACAAAGGGGAAATGATTCAATTTTTATTATGGTAGATAGATTTTTGAAAATGGTGCATTTCATACTGTGTAAGAAAACTATGATACCACTAACATCATGAATTTGTTCTTTAAAGAAGTTGTGAGGTTGTTGGCAGAAGGTCAGTGCTCTCCTCAGGATTCATGTCATGGCTTAACCACCTCACATGGATTCATTAACTCACACAGTTGTATCGAGCATTAATAGGTCAATATTTTGGTGCAATGACAACTGTGTTTGAAATAATTGGTATCAGATCCAAAGGTGTCAAGTTTGAATCCCCTCAGGTAACGCTGAGGGGGAGTTTGTTGGCAGATGGTCAACGCTCCCCTCGGGATTCGTGTCATGGCTTAACTGCCTCCCATGGATCTGTTAACTCTCAAAGTTGCATCAAGCATTAATAGGTCAATCTTTTGGTGCAATGACAACTGTGTTTCCAAGAGAGGTTGCATGGAATTGCAAGGAGTATCATTTCTGATAGGGATATAAAGTTTGTGGGTCATTTTTGGAGGACCCTATGGAAGAAATTGGGCACAAATCTTAACTTTAGCTATGCCTATCATCTACAAAAAGATGGTCAGATCGAGGTTGTCAATATAATTCTGGGTAATTTGCTAAGATGTCTTGTTGGTAGTTCATCTAGAAGTTGGGATTTCATATTGGCACAACGTGAATTCACATATAATGGCTCTCCAAATAAAAGTAAAGGTTTCAGTCCTTTCTATGTGGTGTATGGTACGCACCCAAGAGGTGCATTTGAACTTCGTAATCTTGTGGAAATGGAAAAGAGGAGTGTTGTTTGGGAGGACTTTTCTCAAGTAATTCATGATATTCAAGAGAAGGTGAAACACAACATAGAAGGCAACAATCAACAGTACACAAAATATGCTGATCAAAAGAGGAGACAATTGGAATTTCAGGTTGGACATCTTGTATTGGCACATTTGCAAAAAGAGAGATTTCCTACAGGAACATACAATAAATTTAGATGAATAAAATTGGTCCTTTCCAAGTTCTTAGGAAATTTTCTACTAATGCATATGAGATTTCCTTGCCTGTAGATTTCAAGATATCTCCCATTTTCAATGTAGCAGATCTCCATCCTTATAAAGGGGATGTAGAAGAGTATGAAACTAAGGAAAAAAATTCATCTCTGGAAGATCAACCCACAAAAATCTCTACTCCATAGTAGATTGACTGTGTTTTGGATAAGTAGCTGCTGAAGAAGACCCATAAGCATGAGTATTTTCAGTATCTAGTCAAATGGAGCAATCACCCCATTGAAGATTCTTCTTGGCTCACAGAAGATGAGATCAATAAATTCATTCATTCAGTTGCAGACATCATGAGCAAGAGCTCATGAATTCATTTCACCCGAGGAGTCTTATACAGGGGCATCATGCTCTTCATATTTTGGTCTTACTTCTTATTATTGAGTTTTGGTTTTCTTTGTTAGCGTTTTCTTGTTAGGTTTTGGTTGTTCTTTGTGTCCTGTCACTGCTCCTTTTCAAGCTTCTTGTCGCCTTGGTACCTCCTATCACCTGAGAAACATGAACTCATTTTCAAATGAGGCTTAAATTGTTTTGGCCATTATTCTTCCCAAACCCAATAGTGTTACTTGTCGGTTTGGTTTTGCATCGACTGTTGGGTAGTTTGAAGTGGGAACTGATAGTTCAAGAGTGGATTCAAAGGGACATAGTCAGTTGGGAGTTTTAGTTAGTTGATAGTTGGAAACCAAATCGAATTCCATTTTGATGTTAACGAGGGTCTATCGATAGTAAGTGTGAAACAATTAGGTCAAGAGTAGAGGAAAACTTTATGGCAAAAGATTGAAGTATTGATACTCTGTAATCTGATTGTTGAATGCAAATTGTTAAGGAAACATGTGTGAAAATGATAAAATGTCATAAAAGAATAAGATTTGAGTAAAGAGTGGATATCTATTTTGGATTTCTTGTCTCTAATGTGTGATGGAACTAAGTTTGTAATTGTTCTTGATTCTTATTAGGCTAATCTACTCTTGAATCTAATTACAAAATCGTCTGTCTGTAGTAAGGAAGATTGTTTGAATTGTGGTCAAGAGTTGAATTTAGAAAGTGACCAATGAGGTTTGCCATCACTTCCCTCCAACAAAACTCACAAACAGGTCAAATCTATGGATAGGGGCATCAACTTCCTCCCACACAACCACCATTTCCTAAATATTGGGGTCATGTAACTGCCCACTTGCAACCTCTTCATTGTTGGTGTAACATTTATTTTTTAACATGAGTTAAGTTGTTAGTTAATGTTATGTTGATAGGTAAATGCAAGACTTATAGATGGATGTTTTTGCTAATAATTGTTATAACATAACATTTAAAATTACTATCACCTATATAAAATTTTATGTTCCTAGGTACTTATGTCTCATGTCTCACTATCAGGCCAACACATAGATTCTAAAGGGGAGGCCATTTTATTTTTGTCAACTCATATCAAAACTTGTAAAAGGGAGCAACTCTTTTTTATTTTGAAAGAACTTTTAGATGGGAAGTCAAAAATTCAATTGTGAATAGTCGATGCAATGAACTTTCTATTCTTGAGAATTTGGTGTCGAGATGACTGGAAAATTGTGTTGTTTAACAAATTGTAGCATCATAAATTGTCTCCCTTGATAGTTTCATATTAGTTTTTTCTCCCTCTTAAGTGCTTTGAATTATGCACCTAATTTCCATAATTATGCATTCCATGACCCTTTTAAAAAATTTATTAGAAAATCAAACATGCAAGATCAAAGTATGAATTTAATATTTTCCCTCAAAATTTTGGATCCGAGAAAAAGGGATTTGGACTAGGGAACCATGTGCCCTAGTCCTCTTAATTTGGATCCAAATTTAATTATGTTGGTGTCGGTAATTTATTATTTGAAATTCAAATTCTAATTGTTGGCTATCGAGATTTAGTTCTTGAGAAATATTTGTAGTGTAGCATAAAGTATCCCTTTTTAACACTTAATTTGGGAATGATTAATAATAAAATGAACCTAATGTTTCCTTAATTTAGTGTTGTAATATGTTTTACATATTCACATTAAGTTTAGGGCCCTTTAAATTAAATGGACCTAATTGTGCCTTATTTAGAGTGTTGTAACGTGTACATTTACACTTTCACATTGTGTAAGGGGAAATCGGCATCATGTGAATGCAATCAAATTGAATGAATAGAAACTAATCTAAAAAAAAAATGCCAATGATTTATGGCCATTACTCATGAAATGTAACTATAAAATCAAGAATTCGACAAGGAAATTGACAAAAATCAATAACAATGAATTCAAAATGAAATAATAATTACCATCTCATGTCAGAGTGTGTTCATGAAGATGAAGGGTTTTTCGTATCAATGTGAAGCCTGCATTGTCATGTGAAAAGCTTGAATAACTTATGTGTGTTGATCGAAGATATGTGTTGAAGTTTGAAAAACTTGATTAAGGTTCTGGCATTACTTCATTGTGCAAGTGATGTTGATTCTCCAATCCTTTTTTGAGAGGAAATATGGTTGTTATATAGATTTTGTGTTTGGAAATGAATGCTCTGGATCGCGTAGTAGAATATCTTGATTGATGGTCGAAAGATGAATCTTGTAAGAATTGCTAAAGTGACCAAAATGTCTATAGTTTTTGCAAAACACATTTGCATTCTCATATTCAATAGGCTCCACCCATATCTCATATTTTTATTATAAGGAAATACTATTAGGAAAAATTGAGTTAATTGCGACATTCCCATAGATCCTAGCAAACAACAACCTAGAGTTTTTCATGGTGACCTTGTCAACTGCCAATAGATTTCCAAAGGAATTAGCAATTTCCTAGAAAACCCTATAGTCCTATAACTCTAGAGGGAGACTAGGAAGGAAAATCTAGGTCGGAGCAACTAAACCTAGATCTGTAGAAGGGTCGAATCTTAGCTTCCACTTATAGAGTGAAATATTTTTTCTAAAATCTCTATCATAAGACTAAGGACCCCCCATTAATACCATGATCATGTACTCATGCACAACAAAGTTAAAAAGAAAAACCCCACCAACCATACCACTTATATTCACACTACCTTTCACCTTCCATTTTAACTCAACCCACTTCTTCTCTAGATCTATGTTTTGGAAAAAGAAAAGAAACATACCCACAAGAGAGAGTTGCATGTCTGCAATAACATCCTCTAGAAGATCCTCCAACATAGAGACTTCAAACCCTTCCATCGAACAAGAAATATACAAAGTAGCAACATGCCTCACTTTGGCCATACTAGGAGAACAACTACCCACAAAATTGTCTAGACATATGAGGTATGGTCCTCCTCTGAGAACAAAAAATCTAGGTCATAGAGCAGAGAAGAGGGAGATGATTGTAGGCCCTTGTCAGAGAAATACCAGGAGATTCTTTTTGGATTCTTCTTCCAAAAACATTGATCTTCGAGGTGGGAGGTCACTGGGACCCCCCACTAGATAGGCCCATGGACCAACGTACTCGGAAAAATAGAAAATTTGAAAATGAGAGCTCGTGCAATTTGCACTTGATCTTTAAAGTTGTAGCTAAACGACCTATGTAGTATTTAGAAGGTATTATAGAGTAAAATAATAGATATGTATTACCTTTCAATTGATTTTGGCTTGATGAAAGACTCAAATATTCATTATTTTATGTCCCACATATAAATTATTGTCATCTAAATCATTTAACTTATAGTCATGCACTACTTAACTAAAAATATGATTTAAACATAACATTATTATATTTATGCATATAGTCAATCACTTTTTTAGCTTGAAAAATAAATAAATCCATATAAATACTAAATAATTAATATATATTTATTTTATATTTGAATTTTTAAAATTTCACTCATTATTATATTTTGCTAATTTTATTAATAATAAGAATTTATATATTATAATAATAAACTAGAAACATAAATAATAAACAATAGTAATTGAAATGCCTTGAAATCAATTTAAATATTCTTATTGAATAGACAACTTAAAATTTACATTAACAATAGACTACTATATTATTCTAAAGGAATATGTATATTATTATATATTTATTTATGAAAAATATTGCATTAATTTGTATTTCTGTCCACATGGCTGCGTATGAATTTTGCCTTTAAATTCTAAAATAAAACTAAAATCAAATACGAGTTTCAACTACGATATGAAACCTTGCATTTTTTTATGTGTGACAACATATCTAACATCTCTTGTGCCAACACTTTGAATTGTACTCATTTTATCCTACATATACCTACTTGATTTATTAATACCAAGTCAATTGAGCTAGGTGTGGCTTGTATTTTTTGCATATTACATATATGAAAGAAAATAAAAAAGGTTAACGAAAATATTATAAATAGGGGAAAAAATAATGGGATCAAATACATGCATTTAAATAGTATGGAAACATGTGTAATTGCATGCATGACTTCAAGATCATATCAAACTCCACAAGATCTATTAATATTAGCCAAGCGGCATATAGATTAATGGATGAAGCAACTAGTCATGTTGCAAGAAGCTAATGTTGAAGTGGAGGTCACATATGGACATGCCTATGGGAGGTTGGAAAGTTAGCATAAAAGGGTATGAATAGAATGTAGAAATTTGGATTAATATACATGTGAAACAAGGAAAATGGTAAAATCTCTCTCTAGGGCTTCTAGGGTTCAAACCTAAAAGGAGCGAGGTCAATTTTCTTCTTGGACATTTCACTCAAGAACAAACCCTTGAGATTTCAACGCAAAGGAGATTGAAATCTAGCAAAGGGAATGCTCTAGGGGATTGAATTATCTCAAATGAGGGGTTCACCACCATGTTTGGACTTAGAAAAGAAGATGGAAAACACAATGTGATATGGAAAATTACCTAGAAATGCAAATGAAACAATACAAAAAGCTATAAGATTGAAAGTGTGCACCTGGAAACTTGTAGCTCGAATGGGATGGAGACTGGAAATGTTGTTGATTCTAAACTTTTGGCCCAATGGGACTCATTTGCCAATCTAGGCGAATCAATCCCAGATCGGGGTTTCTACACAAGAACAAGTTTCTCGAAAAAGGGTATTTGAAAATGCCAAAATCTCAAAATTGACCAAAGATGGGACTCATTCACCACTTGTGGTGAATGAGTCTAGTTTGGATTTTTTGGAAATTCAAAGTTTTGATTTTCACTTCTCGGTCTGCTCTTTCTATTCCTTTAGGTGTTTGAATTTGAAACCCTGATTTTAAGGGCTATAAGCGACTTTTTGTGAAGATTTTGACCTTGCAAGTAGGGAGATGACTCCAATTTTTTTGAAACCTATTCTTCAATGATCTCCAAGCCTTCAAAGCACCTAGATCTGTAATCACTCAAAGAAAGAGAACCATAGTATTGATAGTTAGGGAATGGGGGTTTGTTTGGTCAAACCTCTTTTAGGTAATCAAACCAAATGATGAAACAATGAAGTGAAGGAATGAAGCATGCAAAAAAGAGATTGAATCATGGACAATAATACCTTATATGATTTCTTGTAAATCTACAACTTAACATGAAATGGCCTTGAAGGATATATATCTTGATCTTTGACAATAAGAATAGAACAATACTTGGTCTTGGATCTTCAATGCTACATGAAAACACTAGCTCACTAACATTCTCGATTCTTGATATGCTTGACATCATGATGGATCTTGAATCATTGCAACAATGGATGAAAAATCTTGCCCTTAAATGATCTTGAAAGCTTTTTTGATGACCTTGTGAAAACTTGGAATGCTTAACTGTTACTTGCTTGACTTGATAACATGTAGGCTTGTGTTGCTTGGATTTCTTAGATTTCTTGGGTGAAATAATGATTTGGATACTTGATTATATAGCACTAGTACAAAACTAACAATATATGACTAAATAAACTACTAAAAATTGTATATAAATGACTAATTTTGGTCACATGACCATTAGTAGTTTATTGCCGGTCATTTATAACACGATCAAATTTATGACTAAACTATTTTAGTCATTTATCTAGTCATTGATTTTGTCATTGATTTGGTCATTGATTTAGTCATTGATTTAGAATTTAATTTATTCATTGATTTTTGTTAACTGGTCATTTATTTAGTCATGGTAATGATTTATTTAGTCATATATTTAGTCATTATTAGCCAATAGGCTATTATATGTGGGGGAACCCCACCGACATTTTCAGCAGTCTGACACTAACGGGAACCCCACAAACTTTACAACATGAGAAGATGAAAAATGACGCCCTATGAAAATGAAGGGTAGATAATCATTAATGTTACTTTTGAAATTGGCGTGTGTTGTCCACCATCCGCATTTGTCATTTTTATACAAATTTTTGTCATCTTCTACGACCAACTTTACATATACAATCTAAATAAATAAATGATGGATTATTTAATCCATATATTTGCTTCGTATGCATGTGGGATAGACCATCATTAATTGAGTTTGCTGCAAAGGAATCTTTACATGTTGTAGTAAGAATGGAGAAATGAATTTTATGAAATTTCAATTAATAACTAATTAAATTTAAAAGCAATGTGGATTGGCTTAATAATTTATATAATAAATAAAATAAAATAAAATAATTTATGTAATAATAATTTATTTATATCATATAATTTATATAATAATAATTTATGTAATAAATAAAAAAATAATAATTTATATAATAAATAAAATAAAAAAATTCTTTAAATAAAATAATATAATAATTTTTTAATAAAAATAAAATTTTTTCTATGGTATAAAATCCAAACAATATAAAAAAAATAAAATTATATAATAAATAAAATAATTTATATAATAATTGATATAATAATTGATATAATAAATAAAATAAAAAAGATTCTTTAAATCAAATAAATAAAATTTGTTTTATGTTATAAAATCCAAACAATAAACAAATAGAAAAATGAAAAACCAAAGTTGTATAGGAAGTGTTGTTTTTGGAATGAATTGGAGAGGAGGGTAAAGAAGTAGAGAGGGAAGGATAGAGAAAGAGAGAGAGAGGAGGGAAAAGAAGTAGAGAGGGAAGGATAGAGAAAGAGAGAGAGAGAGGAGGGAAAAGAAATAGAGAGGGAAGGATAGAGAAAGAGAGAGGGAGGAGGGTAAAGGGACAGAGGGAGGTAGAGAGGGATAAGTGAGATAGAGATAGGGAGGGAGAGAGAGGTGGAATAGAAAGAAGTAGAGAAGGAAAGAGAGAGCCAAAGAGAGAGAGAGAGAGGGAGGGAGGGAGGGAGAGGTAGAGAGGGATAGGGGAGATATAGAGAATTAGAGGGGGAAGGAGAGAGAGGTGGAGAGGAATAAGTGAGAGAGGGAGAGAAGTAGAGAGGGAAGAAAAGAGTGAGAGAGAAATAGGTGGGATGGAGGGAGGGACAGGTAGAGAGGGATATGTGATATAGAGAGAAATAGAGAGGGAAGGAGAGAGAAAGAGGGAGAGAGAAGGGGAGAGGGAGGGAGGGAGAGGTAGAGAGGGATAGGTGAGATAGAGAAAGAGAGAGGAGGGTAAAAGAAGTAGGGAGGGAAGGATAGAGAAAGAGAGAGAGGAGGGTAAAGGGATGGAGGGAGGTAGAGAGGGATAAGTGAGATAGAGATAGGGAGGGAGAGAGAGGTGGGATAGAAAGAAGTAGAGAAGGAAAGAGAGAGCTAGAGAGAGTGAGAGAGAGGGAGGGAGGGAGGGACAGGTAGAGAGGGATAGGGGAGTTATAGAGAATTAGAGGGGGAAGGAGAGAGAGGTAGAGAGGAATAAGTGAGAGAGGGAGAGAAGTAGAGAGGGAAGGAGAGAGATAGAGAAATAGGTGGGATGGAGGGAGGGATAGGTAGAGAGAGATATGTGATATAGAGAGAAATAGAGAGGGAAGGAGAGATCAAGAGGGAGAGAGAAGGGGGGAGGGAGGGGGGAAGAGGTAGAGAGGGATAGGTGAGATAGATCACTGTTTTCTTCATGTCGTCCACTGCTTTTCACGACCGTAAAAAGTTGTGGATTCATCCTATCAGCGTAAGTATTGCACCTTATTGGGGTGCAAGTGCTAGTTTTAGTCATGGTAGTCATATATTTAGTCATTGTAGTCATATATTTTGTCATTGTATTAATTTATTTTAGTCATAGTAGTCATTTATTTAGTCATCCAGTTTAGTCATTTATTTGAGTGAATCGATGATTCAAGTTATAAATCAAATCTAACTTAATTAATTCTCATAAATTTATGCATATAAACTTCAAATATCATAGATATTCAAATTTTTATTTTGTATTGGATTAACATGAAAAAAAAAAAATACAATCAACAAACAAATTTATGCATATAAAGCTCAAATATCATAGTTATTCAAATGTTTTTTTTGTATTGCATGAAAAAATAATAATATACAAACATCAAACAACTGCATAACCAAAGGAATTATAAATAGCATACAGTTGCATAAACAAAGATCTAAGAAATACATACTTCACTGCACTCTTGGTTTGTATGAAAGAAAAATTCAAGATATGATACACATGCTACAAATATTGAAGAAAAGACATGAAAAAATATAGTAAATGTAGTTATATTATTTGTGGTGCATATATTACCCGATTCAGAGCAACCTTGCCCTCCCATTCCAGTCGGACAACCCTTCAGAGAATATTAGAAGGATTCGAATGAGAAGGATAGAAACTTCCTATCTTGAAATATCACTAGTCATGGTCGGATGAAAGTAAATAGTGCATGTTCACCTCTCCAATTTGACGAGCTGCAACTTGAAAATAAGATTTCAACGAGGGTTTAGATTATTTTTGTTAAAATGAAAATGTAGTTATTAAAATAAAAATACAACCAAGATCTAATAATGAGCACATTTAGATTTTTACAATATGACATCCTTTACCTGTTTGAACGGTTCTGTGAGATTTCCCATTACAGATGCTTAAATATTTAATGATATAAAAAAAGAAATGAATTTACTTCTATGCCACTTCACATTAGAAACACTTCATAGAAACTTGAAACCCTTAGAAATCAAATAATGAGGAATGATCATCAGTTGTTAACAACCTTTTCCATAATCTCTCTGCAATAGTTTATCCCTCACTTCCTTTCCCATGTTTATGCCACTTTACCTATCAAGAAGTCATGTCATCAAAATTTATGTATGCTTTGGGCCTTGGGACTGATAATGGTGATGGAATGGATTCCAGTCTTAGAATGAAGTACAACTACAAAATAAAGTTTTATCCATTCTTAGGACTATCCTAGAGATGTACAGACCCCTATTTTAGGCTTGAAAAATATCTCTCGATATTCCCTACATCCTCTCGACTTGGAAAATTTTTGCTAGGAATCCATGGACTCCTCATGGGTCACTTCTTTTATATGCTATAAAATCCTATGAATGATCCATTTCATGAAAAATGACCAATTGAAGGATTTTTGAAATAGATTGTAGTTGCAATGAGAAAGATAATAAGGTGCATACCAGAAGGTTCAAGACAAATGAAGGAGGTGCATAGGAATCTACACCCAAATTGATTGACTTAGGGCCTATATCAGATATTAACTAGGAAGATGAATCTCAGCATTTAAACAATGTATGTTATATCAAATATGACGAAATAAGACCTCTGAGCCAAAAAGAGAAGATCCATATGTTGTAGAATCCATAGCTTGCTTTCAAAAATAGAGTAAAAAAATCAAAGACAGCAAGAGTTCCACAACTTTGCAAACAGATAAACTTTGTTGTAAAGATGAATAAGAAGCTAACATATTTTCTATTGTAAAAATAAGTAAAATAGATTTCCAATAGAACCTCACATGATAGAAAGCATCTATAGTTACTTCATCTTCCCTTTCCTTTGATATAACTACTCGAGAATCTCCAACATTAGCAACATATAGATGATTCCCAACTACTACTATTGTTGAAGCTGTTGAACCACCATCTCTATAAATACTACTTTCAGTTTTTAAAAATTCAGCATCAGTTTGCTGGTAGGATTTAGCTGCCATTTTAGATTGAAAAATATCAGCACTACAAAATACATGGTAAATTTTTCCCATCTATTACAAAACTTATATCCTGAGATAAAAGAAAAAAATTTAAGTCTAAAGATTTTCAGAAACCTGCACACACTTATGGCCTATTTGGTATCTGTAAAAAATTTGGGATGGCTAGTCAAATTCTTAAAAATATGTTGCTTTAAATACTCAACAACCTGATAGCCACCATGGCCTGAAATGAAGACTAGGAAAATAATTAAGTGAATTGAAAAGAAAAATAAACTTGCATATTAAATAAAGATTATATCTCCCCAAAGCAAAAGAACAATTAACTCTACAAATAATTTTTTGAATAGAACATAAGAAGAATCCAATGCATCTACTTGTATAAAGGAATAGAAGAAGTCACAGACCATCAAAAAATCCAAAAATCCCAACCCTATGTCCATCAATATTTGATATTTTTGCATCATAGTAATCCTGCATTGTAGACCTTTAGCCTTGATAACTAGAATATCCATAGATGCAAATTCTATCTTCACTACAATTTCACAAGCCACAAAAAATTCAGGTTGTGCAAAGCAGTGTGTACAACTCAAACTGTCTAAATTTCCAACTTAGAGTTTTAAATTTTAAATTTACGTGAAAAGGAAGCATAAAAATCTTGAGAGAATGATGATACGACCCCTCTTTAATGAAGACATAAAAGTATCATCTGAAAAAAATATAAGGAAAAAAATTTGAATCCATCCATATATTTAACGACTTGACAAATACATGTCTTACATGAATTCTTATTAAGAACCAAAGACCTTAGGAATTTGGCTACTATAGACATGCAAAATATACACATGCATCTAATCATACTTCAGTCAATATTATTTCATCTATTAATTAAATAAACCAATTTAATTAATTCACTAAGCTTATCTCTTTAATTAAATAAATTCAATTATTTAGTTATCTCCTATAGTTCCTGATTTAATTAAATCACATATATCTAATTAAATCACTCATATGCATTTCCTCTCATTTGATTTAAAACAAATACAAAAATTCAAATCAAATGTCATATCACCTAAACTCCCGTTAGATTAATCAAATCCTGATTAATTTAATCCTAATCACCTAAATCCTCTAGATTCATCCACTTGCACAATAAATCATTTAAATTGATTTATTAAAACCCCTATTTTTCCTCACAAAGCATATTCCCAAGGAATATGCCCTCATTAACTCCCCTATTTGACTTTTTTGTCCAAACACAATTCCCCCCAAAACCCTCAACCATATTCATTTATTGTCATTTTCAAATTTGAAATGGGCACATTGGCTAAAACTTGCACAAGCATGGGCCAATCCCATTGTGACAAGTGGCTCTCTCTCATTTGTTGGGTTTTAATCCCACATTTCTCAATCTTGGCCTCTCCTCTCTCAACTTCTCCTATAAGTTCAATGCATTTTCTATCATTTTTCATCTACAATTTGAGCACTATCACTATAGGAAAATTGAGTTCACTTTGCATCTCATTGTCTATCATCTCATTAAGTTTATCAAGGATTGAGAAAGGGCTCCTTCACATACAAAAGGTGCACCAATCCCATATGGGATAGGTTTATTTCATGTTTTACATGCTTTGTTCATCTTTGTCATTTATTTGCATTTTGAAGCATGATGTATTATCTCATATGGATGTTGAATATTTTCTTTGTTTTGAAATACTAATCATGCTACTAATGGTGTGTGTTAGAATTTTAGCCATTTGCAGATTTTGATGTCCACAAAAATGGCTCTAGAAGGAGGGCTTGATTTTGCTCGTTGATTGTCTTGTTGAGTCTATTTTTGCTAGCTGCAAGTTTATATCAAACTTCTTGTTCATATTAGCATGACCTCTCTTTGTTATGTTTAGATAGACAAATTTCTATTTAATCATTATCTGCATCGTAACTCCATTGGTTTATATTGATCATACTATTGGGAGGTATTCTGTTTTCTTAAAAAAAAAAAAAAAGAAGAAAAGGAGGGGTTCTTATGAGGTGTGTTTAACACCAATTAACATGGTTCTATTTTATCATTAGAGTGGTCTAAAAGTTTATAAAAAGCGTGAAATGAATTAATATATCGTTTACGTTCTAACTTGAAGGTTGCTGAGACCTTTTCAACAAGTATTGTTCTTTAAAATTCTGACATTGTTTGTTTAAAGCAGGTTGAGTTATTTATTTGATGGTTTGATGCTACGACTAGATTTGTTTGGATAATAAATAAAGATGTCTTAAATCTACTAAATTATCACCATATTGATTAATCTTTGGGTGCTGCATTTGTCATTATTTCCTTCGCATTAAGTCCCAAATCTGAAAAAATCCCCTACTGTGCCTTTGTTCTCCCCAGTCAATTTATGATTCTTTCTGTGATTCGATATGATCATGCTTTGATATCACACTCTGGTACATTTGGAAAAGGTGTGCGAATTTGGTGGTGAAATTAAAATATGGACATAATCAGAACCTCAATGCCTCATTTAAAGTACTATTAAAAAGTCACTTCGCTTCCTGATACCAGCTCAGAGGTTGTAGGTCTACTCCTCCAAGATAAGGTTGTGAAAATTTTAAGTTTTCTCCCCTTTTACTCGATTCGCGTTGGTTAGCAGCATCTTCAGTATTTATATGCAATGATGCGAACAAAGAACAAAAAAAATTGATTTCTGAGCTTCAATATTCCTTTCATGATGTAAAAAGAAGCTATTTTTCCCTCCTCTAATGTCGATTTTCTTTTTACCGAAGTGTGAGTATCTTCTATTTTAGTAGACTTTGGACTTTTTTTTTCTAACATTTGAATAGGAGTCGCTCTCTTACTAATCTTCTGACAGAGCAATGGAGTTTTTTCTCTACACTGTGACAGGGCCGCCATTATCATAGCTCGAATATCAGTATGTAAGAAAGATTCAGAACAACACCTTTTGAATGTTTGATGCCTTACTTAAACCTACGAATTTGTGACGTTGCTATGATAAGGGAGATGCATCTATCCAATGGCCTCAGGAATGATAGGGATGGCACAAATGTCAATAAGAGTCTTAAACCATTTTTAGGTTTTTCTTTCCACTCAAGAGCTATATTCAGACTTGTTTTGATATATTCTATTCATTCTGAGTAAAATACGGTCTGTCATTCATTATATGGCTGAGTCGAGTGTTTATATATGTCGTTTTATATCGAATAAAGTATGATGAGATACATCCATGATAAATATAGCAAATCATACATTGCTTATCTACTTAGACTATGGATACATTTATCACATGATATACAATTGACCATCGAATAACCCTTGTATTGTCATCGAATGAATATGCATGCTTCTTCAGGAAAAGTATAATCTAATTTTTTATATGGAAGATGTGGTGTACATACTAAGCTGATAAAAAGAGTATGAAAGGATCATAACCATCAAATTACAACTCATCTACAGAGTCAAGAGGGTGTGATTTAATGCTATTTTCTGAAAGACTGAAAGCGAAAGGGGAAATTTCTAGGGCAGCAACTTTCTGGATGTCAATTACTATTTGAAACCAACCACCGATCTAAATACTTTTTTTTTTCATTAATGTCCAAGCACAACAAACAACTTAAGTTAGGCGCATTGATAAAATCCTTTTCAAAATCTATTAAATCATTAATAAGAAGTGACAGCCTTGGGGTAGGACAGAGGAATGCCTGAGTGACTTCGAATTTGTCTTCATATTTTTTTTCGCATTCTCTAGATAACCTTCTAAATATGATCATTGGGAAGGGTGCGGTAAGGGCTTGGAATGGTTAAAGTCTTTATTGCTGGCATAGGTGATAATTGCAGTAAAAGTATGATGCTTTTCTTTGACTGTTGGTAGACTTCATTTAATGTTTTTTTTTTTTTCTTTCGATATTTCTTTGCAGAAATATTTTCAAAACTCTTCTTCATTCATGTTTGATTCTGCGTGGGTACTTTCTAACTCTTATCTATGGGTCATAATTTGAAAAAGAACACTGTGATGGTCATTGTCAAGAATAAATGTAGAGGACTAAATTGTGAAGAAAAAAAAAATGAGGGTCAGTCTTACACCCTACAATTATTTTAGCAAAAAGAGAAGCTTAGTTTTCTTCCAAATTTGAAGTACAATAGAGGGAGGATTCCTTAAACAAATAAAGCAGTCAACAAATATTCAATGGAAAGGCAGAGTTGATTTGATATTCCAGTCTACAAATTTTATATTGCATATAAAGTACAAACTGAACGTCATGAATGGTGATGTCTAAAGTCTATGTGAAGACAAAGGCAACCAAGTCTGTCAAACATTGAAAAATGTGCATCCTAATAATGGTGGGTATGAGTTTTCTACAACTTGTAAGATTTTTTTCTTATAAATTAGTACACCTTGGTTGTAATGTCATGGTGGTTGAAATGCCTTAACGTGAAATGATCTAAATAGACCTTGCTTGAGTGTTCATACAAAATTTATTCCCATCTTATTTCAACATCAATCTCAATAAGCCTGTACTCACATTGAATCATTCCTGCACGCTGAACTTCTTTGAAATTGCTTCTATGAAATCTATTTATTGTGCCTAACTACTAAACGAGTTGTAGCATTCAATTTTAGGGGAAGCAGACAACAGTTACAAGTAAATTAGTCATATATAACACTGCCATTTTTCTCATTCATATTATTGTCTATCTTTAGAGATTGTTTGGGCAGTGGGAAAGTCTTTATATCATTAATGTTGATAGTTTTATTTTAACTCATTTATGGCTTCCTGCAGGGTAAGAGGATGAAATTTTAGGTGCTACTTAAATCTCATCAAACCTTTATCCTTCTAAGTTTTCTGATTTTGAAATGTCAGCAAAATAGGCTTTGCTTATTGTTAGCAAACTTTCTCTTTATGGAGGAGATTTTCTTTAAAGTATTTGAATAAAAGTTTTTCTTTAAAGTCTTTAAAGATGCTAGCTCTAATCCATTTGCCTTTTAATCTTATAGGAAAACAAAGGAGGAGGGATTTCGTTTGTGCAAAGAATTTACAACATTTAAGTATAACGATCTTTGAAGAATCTTGAAGAAGATTGAGTACTAAACTTGAAATTCACAAAGGATTTTTAAATGCTTAGAGCATCCAATTCATGCTTTAGTTTTCTGTTTTGAACCAAGTCACTTTTCAATTTGGGTTTAAAATCAATCATTGATTGGATCTTTTCAAAAGTTTAATTAAAACTGAACATTAGAAACCTATTGAATTTCAATTTGGGATCTAAAAATTGAACAAGGAAACTTTCACATCTCATTTTGGTGCTTTTAAAATGAGCTCATCATTGCTTTGTGGTCTAAAAAGAACAAGTGTCTTTCATGTTTTGCAATCTTTTTTAGAAATTGATATCATTTAAAAGGCATATGCGCTTCTCTTGCGCTTCACGAAAATCTTGAGAATCAAAAGCTTTTTGGTGATACTAGTTTGTTTAAAATATTGCCTTCACACTTCGATTTGGGCATTTTAAAATTGAACAAACTTGTTTAGTGTGAGAAAAAGGCATTGTGAGTGTTCTCTCTTTGTTCATGAAAACAAAGATGATCGAACTATGAATGCACTTACTCGTTATTGTGTACCTTTAGAGGGCCTGCCTTGGTGAAAAAAAATTACTCACCCCAAGGGAACGACTCAAGCAGTAATGGGCTAAAGCCAAGCTCTTCCAAACCGCTATATAAATTTGTGTTCACGGTGAAAGGCATGGACAATGGGAAGCGACGCATGATAAATCTCCCCCAGTATCTTTATGATGCATAAAGCCCTTGTTCTAAGGGTTGGGAGATCTCTCACAAGGAGTCTATCATTGCACCCCCTAAACTAGATGCCTTTACTACAAGATTTTGTTTAGAAGCCAAAAATCATCTCTATTTGTTGGTGCAAGAGGTCATGTCCTCTGAAGCCGCCCCATGTATACATGTGGTTCTGTTGTAGAGTTGAAAAGTATGCCATGGGAGATTCATGGGTACTGATGCTTGGCTGACCCAAGAAGTGAGTGCACTATAAGGGGGAGCCTGTGTGGTCAAACATCTAGTCATCCACATAGAATATGCATAGCTAGATTCATCCAAGTGGGAACCCAACAAAATATTGTTTCATCATCCTAGGGTTGTACATGTGCTTGGAATCAAAACACTTTTCTTGGTCCTCAAAACAATTGAAAAACAAACATTCACAAAGAACTCCAAATTTCAAACCCCTTGCAAGAAACAAATACCTTTGATGAATTTAATTACTCTTGCTTTCCCTAGGGATCATATCCTTAGAGGTTTCTAAGTGCTTGAATTTTATCATCATTTTTTTTCACTAAGGTTAAACTTAAGAAAATTTTGCCCTAATTTCCACATAATGGACCTTGTGGGATGAAAATGAAAGTGGGACATTAGACATACAATTTGAAAACATAATCAAGCAGGTGCTTTTGGTAAAAAGAACTCACTAAAGAAAGATAAAAGACAAATTGAACCTCACATGTGCTATCTCAATGATTTCCCGAAGGGTCAAAATCCCAAAACCAAAGTTCAAGAAGCTTAGTCTGAAAGCTCGTGAGGAGCATCTTGAGAGACTTTTCGAGTTTAGAGAAAGATTGGTTTGTAAATTTTACAAGAAAGCTTCAAGAAACAACCCTGAGTTGTATGCATTCTATTATCAACAAAATCTTGAGCTTTTTGAAAGGTTTTCGTTTCTCACTTAGGAGTCAAGCGTGTTCTTCAAAACTGAGGTCTTGTAAGAAGAACTGTTATCTAGGTCAAGTCTAGGATTAAATTCAATCACTTTCATCCACCTATCAACCATCCAAATCAGTCAAAAGTCACCTCACCAACAACTCTTGGAAACTTTGTAAACATCTTTTATGCTAAAATTTTAGGCGAAATCAAAACTACTTTAACTTAACACACCTAGTCAAACCATCATCTTGTGCATGATTTTTCTCTAGGATAACACAACTTCCTAGGGTTTGTGAGTTCATCTTGTTTGGCTTAACACACTTAGCCAAATTATCAAATCATCACCTCGTTTGACTTAACACACTTAGTCAAACCGTCCTTTTATGTACAAGTCCACTCTAGGATAACACAACTTCCTAGGGTTTACATGTGCATTTATCACATTTTGTTTGACTTAACACACCTAGTCAAACTATTAATCCATCACAATCAATAAAATTAAGCCCTAGAAAGTTTAGCACTTCCTTCAAAGTTTCTTTAAGAGTTCCATTCATCCATATCACTCATCTTCCGTTTATCTCATCCTCATCATCACTTTGATCCTTCAATTGTCCTAGTTCTTCGCTATTTTGAACCTAAGGTTTAGACCAATCTAAAGGATTGGAGGTTCATCTCTTACATTCTTGAAAATTGACCTTCCTTTTATGGTTCAAACTCGATCTCAACACAAGAAGAAGATGGAGAAAAACAAAGAAACATCCATTTCAAGTGATTTAAGCTAAACTGAAACAACGTTCAATCCATCGATAACAATTGAACTCGCAATCAATCCGCCTCAAATGCCTCAAATTTCTCAAGAGGAGGGTCATATTGAGGACATCATTGACAATGGAATGACACAATCAGAAATTCTAGAAATGGTGCAAAATCTTGAAAGTCACCGAATTGTTAGTACCATGCTGAAGTTGTACCCATCTCAATACATGCTTGAGTTAGCGAAAAGAAGGGGCTAAAATCCCTTCTGACTTTGACGTAAGCACTATTGTGGAGAGGTCTCTCGTCATCATGCCCTCACCCGCATCCATGCTTCCACATCAAAATTTCACTCAGGACATCCCCCGGGTCATATCATTTATCGCTGCAACCCCGCTGGTTGTTAACAAGGGAAGAGCCATGTTTCACAAACTTCAAAAACATCACCTTGTAAACAATCGAGGGTTGAACACAGGGTCCACATCAGAACAATCTATCTCGATAAATCCATTGCACCCATATGCCCCTCTCACATTTCATGATCACACCAATTCATCCTCATTTCACGCAATGCCAAATTATCCTCTCGACATGCAAACTTCTCTCCCAATCTCACAAGGAGAAAGTGACTTGTTTGGAGTAGGAGGAATCTTGGATCCATCATCTTCACTTCCAGGGATTGCACCACCCATCTTTCCACCATTTCCACCCTTATCGCTTGCATCTACATCATCACTTGAGATGAGTCTTCCTCCTCTTCCAACCATCAACGATTCAAATCAAAGCACCTCATCAAATCCACCAGTTGTGTCATCTATATCACAACAACAAATGGCAACCATCCAAGCAACTGCGGTGATCAACACGTCTCCCATTCCTCAAAGCATGGTCTCGCAGGGACCAAGCACCTCGATCACGCCATCCATAGCTCAAAATTTGATCATTAACATGACCGTTCCACTCATCACAATGGTTGGCATTCTTCCAAATCCACTGCCATTACCACCAAGGCATAAAGAAACTAATTCATTCACCATGACGTTGCAAGCTACTCGACAAGCTACACAATTTGCTGCTCAACAAGCGCAAGCACAACTAGCTGCACAACAGGCTGCACAAGCCCAAGCCTTGTTGCAACAACAAAAAGCCAAAAAAGTTGCATAGGAAGCTCAAGTCGCTTAATCTGCTCAAATTGCACAAGCAATACAACAAGCACACGCTCAAGCACGAGCACAATTCCAAGCTCAGCAAGTGCAAGAACAAGAATAGTACCAAGCACAATTGCAAGCGCAACAAGAACCGTATCAGCAAGCCTTGCGAGAGTACCAATTACAGTAGCAATATGACCAACACCAAGATCAATAAAAAGCAAAGGTGTCACTTACTCAACAAAGCTTGCAGCAAAACCACATCAACATCCCATCTATCAATCCCACATCTCAGAACATATTCACCCCACCTCCCGATCTGCAAGGTGACATGATAACACAAATCAAATTGCTTTCACAACAAGTGCTAGATCTTCAATGTGGGAAGACAATCAGGACATCGAGCAACTTGTGCCCTTATCCATTTGACATAAGCTTGGCAATGGTACCATTCCCAAAGGGATTCAAAATCCCCAAATTTTATAAATATCATGGGATAGGAAACCCTGAACATCACATCAGGGAATTCCAAGTACATTGCATGGAAGTCACCTACAATGAAACATATCTAATGTGGCTATTTCCTCGAAGCTTGGATGGTGATGCTATGGAATGGTTTTCTCGTCTGCCTACGAGAATCAAAACCTTTCAAGAAATCAAAGATGCTTTCCTCCAAGATTACGCATTCAACATTTCTGTGGATGTTAGTTTGGAAGAACTCTTGGTGCTCAAACAGAGTAAGGGAGAATCATTCACTGCTTCTCTTCAATGATGGTGAGTGAAAGCTAATCGAAGTAAGTGGGCCATACCAAAAGAGCAACAAGTTCATACCATCATCGCCAATATAGAAAAAACCTTGGAATTCTATTTAAAGATGCAATGCATCACTACGTATGATCAACTGATCCCCAAGGTGCTCACTATTGAATGAGCTCTTGTTACACAAGGGGGCACACCCACTTATCATGAAGATCAGGACAGTCACCCATCCACTAGTTTCAATGAAAAACGTCACACATGGGTGAAGAATCGAAATGTCACCAACGATGGCATAGTGGATGCCAAAGTTGTCATCAGTGCCCCCAAGAAAAACAATCAAACGCAACATCGCCAACCGCAGAACAAAAACCAGAATATCATGCAAAAAAATGTGGTAAACCAGCATCCACCCCAAAACCAGATCAATAATCTGAATAATCAAGGAGGACCACCTCCACAAAACAAGTTCCCCCCAAATGGAAATTCACAACCCTTGGGGAGTCAATCGAGTCCATCATGAAAAACTTGGTCAATGAGAACATCATCAAGGTCCCCACCCATGATAATTATAGTGAACCCCAGGCGAAATTACCATGGTATAATGCAAACCTCCTTTGTGACTTTCACAAAATCAAGGGACACACAACTGCCAACTGTAAGAAGTTGAAAAACATCATCCAGGATCTCATTGAGGACAAGATCATCAATGTCAAACAATCGACCAATAATCAAGACCTCAAGATACACACCAACCCGATGCCAAATCATTATCAAAGAAATAACAAAGGGAAGCAAAAGTATGCTAGCGCAAACCTTGTTTATGAAGACATTGTCACATGTCTAGATGAAATGGTCACTATCATTAACGTCAGAGGAGATGACACTAATTGTGGAATCACCACGCACAGCGGAAAGCTTACTATTGCAGGGGCATCACAACCATCTAAGACCCCCATTTCAAATACAAGAGATGTTCCCTATGATTACAATGTTATTGACCAGTTGAAGAGAACCCCCGCACAAATCTCCATCATGGAACTATTAAAAATTTCCGCTAGCTATAGGAAAATTCTTGATGAAGCTTTAGTAGCCTCCACTGTCTTCGCCACCCTTGACATAGATCAGTTTTAGGCTATGGTTGGAAATATCGTCACCCAGAATGTCCTAACATTCTCTAATCAAGACTTCCCCCCGCAACCATCTCATAATCGTGCACTTCACCTTCAAGTGTTGGTCCAAAAAAATAAAGTTAAAAGAGTCCTGGTGGATGGAGGTGCAGGCCTAAATATTTGCTCTCTCAAGCTTATAAAGAACTTGGGATTCTCTGAGGATTCCATTAACAAGAACAAGAGCATCACAATAAGAGTGTATGATGATCAAGAAAGAGTGTCTCAGGGCACTATTAAAATCCCAATCCAAGTGGGACCAACAACCATGGAGACTGCCTGTCAGGTCCTCGACCTCGACTTACCATATAACATCCTCTTAAGATGTCCATGGATCCACGAAATGAAAGCAGTGGCCTCGACATATCACCAATGCATCAAGTTCTTACACTAAAATGAGGCGGTTGCTATACATGGGGATCCCGAACCACTCGCCTACTGCAAAAACTTGGTAGCCAAGTTTTATAAAATCCCCAAAGTGCCAAAAAATGATGAAGGCCCATCCACTACATACATAGACCCAGCTAACCTCACCTCCACTTCTGCGATAAAGACACCTGCCATCCCTAATTTATCTAACATCAAAAACATGATCCAGGACAATGGATGCAGAGACTATAGAATGAAGAAGAATGCATTTGTTGTAGGAGAGTTACCACAATCTCCTAGGTCACATGGGCAACCTCATCCAACTGAAACACTTGTCCACACTATTAGGGAAGACCCTTTTGGGTTCCACCATTGGGGGGATCTCAATCGAGAAAATGTGGATGAGGGAGACATCTCAAACACATTATACCAAGATGAAAGGGCCACCCCCACCCTACCCATGGATGAAATTAACAGAGGGTTGCAAATGATGTTTGGTATGGGCTATAACAGGAATGAAAGCCTTGGAAGGAACAATGATGGATGGCTAGAGACCATCATTGCATAAAGAAGAATGTAGAACCTTGGCCTTGGATGTACTTCCCTAAGTATAACCATACGTGGTAGAGATACTCCCAGTAGGGCAGTCAGGTCCTCCCCTCAAGTGTCGACAACTACCCTTAGACCACCCGTGTGCATAGGCATCCCGCTCGACAACTTCACCTTTGACGTCCCTGATGTTTGTGCCAGTAGTGACGATGATGATACCATAACAGGCCTACCCATGTTGTTTGAGGATTCTGCCTTACTTATGATTAGTGCCTCACCCACTGATTCAAACCAACAAACCCACCAAATCACCTTAGTATAGCCTCAACTCATCGATCATGACCAACGAGGACCACCAATTCTAGACTCATTTGAAAATGATGAGGCTCTCTTAGGAATTCATGGGACTAAGGGATACAGTTCTGTGTGGGGATCACAAGGCAGGTTTTGACATCACTTTAGACACCCAAGCATATTACGGGGAGACGATTGAGTCCTTTAGTCGCAAAACAAAAATATCGAGAATAAGCTCGAATTGATTGAGTGAAAACCCACACTGTGGCACTCTCTAACCATAAAATAGTTAAAAAAAGGACACATCCAATGGTGAAAAACCTCTCTGAGGTGCCGGAGGATGAAGGATTCTGTAAGGCCCCACCTTGCATGTGATTAGTAAAATTCTAATATGTTTTATCTGATCCTAAATAGATGGTAAGATGTATTATGGATGATAAATAGTGAGATTATTTGATAATATTCTTGCTTTTCATTTTGACATTTTATTTATGCTACCGTGAATATAAGACCCCATTTCGTAACCCCCATTTTATTTGAATCAAACAAGTAGTTAGATGATAATTATGATGAAATGAATGATACAACTCTTTTTAGGATTCATGGGCATTAACCTTGATTTAATTATTATAGATGCACATGTGAATTTTTGGATATAACTTGAAAGAGCTGGGTTATTTGGTATATTAAATTTTGGTAAATGGTTCATTGTTAATGTTATAGGAGTTTAATATGAATTACTAAGGTGGTAAACAAAATGATGGAGTGGCTATTTCATTGGCTATACTCTTGTTTTGGAGTAAGTGTGCATCTTCTTTGATTATAATGAAAATTGAATCATTAGGTTCATTGGATGTATTAATGAGTAAATAGTTCATGAGTGAAAATTATGTGAATTGGATTAGCTAATAATATGAAGAGACATATGCTCTAGTCATGCTGACATTGGTAATGTGCAAGAATCAAATCTACAAATAGGAGGATGGATAAATATTGGAACCAAATCAAATACACCATTGGGAAGTTCTAACTGTAGCCCTATTTGACTTAGAAGGGTTTGAGGTTTTATTATTGATTGGGTGATTATGTTTGAGTAGAATCCAATTGTAGGACATGTCATGTGAGTTTGGTTGGGGTTGGAACCCTTGGTTAGGATCAAAATTCGTATGGATTCTTGTGTGGGTTTTAAAAAGGGATTATTGAGTCAATTTCCTTGGTTTTTGAACAAGAATAGACCCTTAGGACCTATACCTATGGGTTTGGAACCTTTTTGACATGTGAACTTGTCCTTGGAGTGTGAAAAGATCCCTCAAAATTCCACATTCATGAATGTGACGAATTCCAAAAGTGTTGGGGTTTGGGAAGAGTGACTTGTCACTCTCAACCTCCTACTTCCCAAAAGTTCTTGGAATTGGCACAAGACTCACACATGTGTGAGCACTTGTGGGAAAGAGTGAAGGTTTGAAGGATTCCTATATACCTCAAGAAGATGGAAGATTTGAGGATTGCCCATTTTCTCCTCTTCGAGAACTTGAGTGAAGATGGTAGAAAGAATGGGAAAAGGAGAAGAGTCCATCTCTTTGGAAGATAGCAAGGGAGATGGCTTGGTTGGAGAGGAAAGATGGATGCAAGATTCAAGCCCCTTCATCTAAAAGAAAAGATAAGTTCTTCCCTCTCCATTTGCCTTGTTTCTTGGTTGTAAGGAGGTGACCTATTGTATGGATTATGTTTGAAAACAAAAAGTAGAGAACCTAGATGCATGTAAATTGAGCTATGTTAGTTTTTGTCCCTTTGTAAAAATGAAAAAAAAGACTTCACTGATCATGGTGGGACTAAAAGAATTCCTTGCTTAGGGGTATGGCTAGAGCCCATGAGGCTCCATGACGCCATTACGGTAGGGTGGAGAGCAAGCCTTAATCATGTGTGTGTGTTACTCAATGTATTCCTAAATATTTTATGTAATTTTGAGAATAGTATTTTGTGGTGGAAGGAAAAGTTGGGAATAGTGCAGTGGTGGTTATATTTTATTTCCTAATGGGTGTTATAAAGGGTGCCTAATTTATCTCAAGTTTTAAATATAATTTTTCGTTGTAGATCAAAATTATATGTAAAGAAATTATGAATGGAGGCTTTACTTGTTTTATCCAAAAATGAGTAGTAGAAGTAAAAATAAATAAACCTATGTTGTGAAATGGTCATTTATTCTACGTACATATATGTTTTTATTTGCATATAATTTCAAATACAATACAAGATTTAAAATAGAAGCTCACTTTGAAAAGGAGAAATAAGACTCTTCCTAAATACTGTTATTGTAATTTAAATTTTCTTCCACAAGGATATATGTATAAAAAGAAAAATAATATATTATAATGCTGGAATAAAATATTCTCTTTAAATCTAAACATTTGATCATATAAGAGAGTAAATAATAGATAATCTATAACAAATCCATTTGCAGATAAAATGACCATACTTTTACTTATTGCGATAGATCATCTAGCAAACATAGTGTATTTTATATAAATATATTACATATATAATGTATTGAAATATATAATTTATATTATATATGATATAATGTTTATCATGATTAAATAGAAAACATACATTTTTGAATAAATAAACAAACAATAAAAATGATGGAATAGACTAAAATAAATAAATAAAAAGGGGAAGAAACGTTAGAATGGTTTTATTTTAAAATGCATTAAACTTCTGAATGATAAAGCACGACGCTGTGTGGACTGCCCACTTTGAAGGGGTGCGGCAGTGGAGCTGCTGTCTTTCCTCCATTCTCCATTGCTACAGGAAAAATAAGTAATAATAATTATGTATTATATTTTGAATTGTAATTTTTGTTGTGCACAATATATGGCAAGGAAAATAAATATGAATATTGCTATCAGATTTAATAAAAGGCTATTGTAAAACCATAAACTAGCAAAAACAAAATAAAGGAAGAAATTTTAGCAGATTTTTTTTATCATATTGAACATTAAGGAAATAAACTCCTCAAGCTTATTCCAAGATCTAAAACAAATCTGTATTTTACCATAGCTTGAAGAACAGTAAAATTTTTATTATGTGATCAATAAAATAGCAAATTTCACTGTTGTGCTAATGCTGTGCCAGGGAATAATCCATTTAATCTATTTTTAATATATGTTTGTTGTGTGCAGCAGAAAGAAAATAATATATGCTTGACGTGTGCAGCAAAACAAAAAGTGATGAAATTTCAATAGTAGAATATTACCATATAAATCTGCATTTTTAACAAGGAAAATAAAATAAGTTTGCAGATAAATGCTCAAATCCATTCTATGGATTGCCTCCCCAACTGATTTTAATGGCCGTCATTAAAAAATATATGTATATATAAATATATATATATATATATATATATATATATATATATATAAAATCTTCTATACGCTTAAACAAATTTTAGATATTTCTGAAGAGAAAAATGATCAAACATTATCTATATATTGCAATCAAAATAGAAAAGAGGATATAAAATAAACAAAAACCCCTTCTTTGTGTAATGCCAACTGCAACTCTCCTTCCTGCAGCAAACAAAAAAATGTAGTATATATATATTCTGAAAGGCATCACCGGAGAAAACAAAAAAAAAAGAAAAGAGAAGAACAAATTATGCTGAACCGTGATAAGCAATTCATCTCGAGTTTTTATTCAAGAGCCTTGAAGGTAAAGAATACCCATGAGATTTACCGTGTAGTATTGCAGGTAAAAATAATACTTATGTCACTTCCATGAATGGAATGACAGTCGATTGTAGAAGTAAAATATCTGGCGGTCAGAACCATCAGATTTTCCTGGGCTCGAGGCAAGAAAGTTTTTTTGCATATGAGTATATTAAATGCATGATAGGACGTGTGGTCAGGTGATAAATAATAGGACGTGTGGTCAGGTGATAAATAAGGGATGGATGGCGTGAGTTTTGGGAAATCGTATTAAGAGACAAGGACTTTAATTGTAAGATGAGGTCTCTAGCGTTGTATATTATAATATCATTAAATCTAAATTAAATAAAATCTGTGACATAGTTCATAGTTGTTTAAATAATGATAATATTAAATTTGATAGTAGATTGACCCACAATAAGGATGATATCATTATTCTTATGATTAATATAAATAAAGGATTGAAGTATAAGTGATATCAATAATCATATTAGTAAAAGTTGGTTCAAACATTGTGGTTATTTAAAAATAATAATAGTAGATTCAATAATGATTCACATAATAAATTATATTATTATATTATAAATAAAAATTTAATTGTTAAATAAATAAATTATTTTATCTTGTATTTTTGAGTAATCATATTATTGGTTATCATTTTGAATCACTTTTACTAATTTTAGTTATCTCTTATTTTTAGGAAATAAGGGAAAATTACTAAATGGATTATTATTATGATATTGCTATCAGGATTCAGATCAACAATAATTACTATTGTTATTAAGATAGAATTTGACACTATTATCTCGATCAACAATATTTACTAAAATAATAGAGAGAGAGAAAGGACAAATAATATATAGATGACAATATTATTACTTTAGTTAAAGAAGGTGATTGATAATGTAAATGTGACATTTAATATTAGTATCATTGTTCAATTTAATGTTAATTAATTTAAGGGTAATATTAATATATTAATTTACCATGATTACATTATTAATGACGAATCGACATTGAATAATAATCCCATAGTTGGATAGAATGAAAGTAATGTTATAATGTGGATTTGAGATTAAATGTTAATAATTTTAGTTGGAATGAGTAGTGTTCTTAATAAGGGATAACTTCCAATCAATCTAATAATAGTACCTAAATGGAGAAGAAAGAGTTACCACATGATCATATATATCTTCTATTTGCAATGAATAAATAGAAGTATTATTATTATTATTCTTATTATTAAAATTCGAGTAAAGATTAACCCATAATATTGTTATTCTTGAGATTATTGGGTAATTTATTAATGGCAATATCATTAAGAATTAATTGATAAATAAAAAAATTAAAACACTCTCTTATGTTAATGTTTGTATCATCAAATAAATGATAAATTTACTACTATTAGCTAAATAATGACATTATTGGCTTGGCGTAAGTCTCAAACAAATAACACTAACATTATTAATGTCTAGGGGTTTGGTTAGTCGATAATGATATTATCATTATGAAATATTTACTTGATTAAAGTAGTAATGATTCAGGCATGAAGGGGAATAAATGACCCTTGCACAACTAGGTTCAATCTTATATTCATCTTAAATAAAATATGGTTTAATCTCTTGGTGATAAGTTATATTTAATATCTCCTTGAAAGTGTGCAACTCATATTATGTTTTGTGTTACACCTCTAAACCTTAAAGTGGTTCATTAGTTCAATGTTTCTAAGAAAAAAAAAAAAATGTTGGATTTTTCTAGTATAAAATTTTAGGCATGGCAGATTCAATCTCCCCCTACTGCACTACATCAAGAAAAATCAAAAACACTGGCAGAGCAGTGTAATCCTGTTAACTTGGGAACGAAGGCGGCACCACAAATCACTTTCTATGTTGAGTCTCTCCTAACAGAGGAACAAGAACTACTGGTAGAATTTCTGAAAGAAAGGAAGGTAAACTTTGTATGGACCTATGATGACATGCCAGGTCTGGATTCAGAAGTGGTGGTTCATCATTTAGCTGTTTACCCTGGAGCTAAGCCGGTTAGACAAAAGTTAAGAAAAATGCATCCCCAGATAACCTTGGTAGTCAAGGTAGAGTTACAAAAACTCCTAGATGTTGGCTTCATATGCCCGATTGACTATCCAGAATGGGTATCCAACATTGTACTAGTCTCAAAACTAAACGGGGGTATCTGCATCTGCACTGACTTCAACGACCTTAACAAAGCATGTCCTAAGGATGACTTTCCACTACCCAACATTGATATGATAGTGGATATGACGACTAGACATGAGATGCTATCCCTAATGGATGGCTTCTCGGGATATAACCAAATAATGATTGCAAAAGAAGACCAGCATAAGACAACATTCACATGTCCTTGGGGAACCTACTACTGGAATGTGATGCCATTCGGGCTAAAGAATGCAGGGGACACATATCAAAGAGCCATGACACTAATCTTCCACGACATGATACACAAAATGGTCGAAGATTATGTGGATGACATATTGGCTAAATCAAAGAAGAGGAAAAATCACATAGCAACCCTAGGCGACATCTTTGACAGATTGGAAAAACACAAGGTCAGGCTCAACCCAAATAAATGTGTCTTTGGGGTACAATCCGAAAAACTATTGGGATACATAGTGTCAATAAGACAGATAGAAGTGGATCCTTCAAAGGTAAAAACAATCCTCGATATGGGAGCACCAAGAAAATTGAAACAACTCAAAGGATTACAAGGCAGACTCTAGTCCATCTGAAGGTTCATAGCGCAACTAGTAGATGAATAGATTGCGTATTCACATCTACTCCACAAGGGGATAGCATTCAAGTGGGACGACAAGTGTGAACAAACATTCAACAAAGTCAAAGAATATCTACTTACGCCACCTGTGTTGATGCCACCCATTGTAGGAAAACCATTGATCCTATACATTTCAGCAACAACAGTAGCTTTGGGTGCTTTTCTAGCTCAACATGATGAAAATGGAACATAAAGGGCTATCTATTACATTAGCAGAAAAATGGTTGGCCATGAGTTGAATTACACATTCATTGATAAAGCTTGCCTAGCAGTAGTGTTTGCTTCACAGAAATTCTGACACTACATGTTGCCACATAAAATCAGGCTCATTGCCAAAATAAATCCCTTAAAATATCTACTATCAAAAGCTATGCTCACGGGAAGGATGGCTAAGTGGGTAATGATATTGTCAGAGTATGAAATTGAGTATGTGGAGCGAATGACAATTAAAGGACAAGTTATTGCGGACCAGCTGGCAGAGGCTCCCATCTATGCAAAGAACCCACTCATATCAGAATTTCCAGATGAGTCCATCTTTAATCTTAGCGTAGCTGGTCATTGGAAACTATATTTTGATGGTTCCCACACACAACATGGATCGGGAGCTAGTGTATTCTTCATCACCCCCCAAGGGGATTGTATACCAAGATCTTACAAGTTACCATTCCCCTGTACAAACAATATTGCAGAGTACGAGGCTTTAACCATAGGTCTTAAAATTACAGCACAGTGGTGAATCGTGGCATAAAAGGTCTATGGAGATTCATAGCTTATCATTAACCAAGTCAACAGTGAATACCAAACTAAAGATGATAAGCTCGCACCATACAAGAAGGTGGTAGAGAGCCTCAAGGAATAATTTATTGATATCACCTTTGAGCAGATACCGAGGGAAAATAACAGAGTAGCTGACACAATGGAAATGATTGGATCCTTGATAGATATCCCTCACAATGTCTCAAAGCATGAATTCCTGGTAGAGCAGCTTCTTGTACCCATGTTCGAGGTACCCGAGTCAGAATACGCATGCAAACTCGTTGGTCCCGGTGATCTTTGGTATCATGACATCTACACCTATCTGAGATTAGGAGTCCTCCTAGCCAACATTACCCCGAACCTCTAGCGAACCTTTGTCAAGTGATCCTTACATTTTGTCATCCTAGGAGAAACCCTTTTTCCATAGGAGCATTGATGGAACCCTACTGCATTGCTTAAAACTTGAGGAAGCCCTGACTGCTTTGACTGAGGTACATAATGGAACTTGCGGTTCACACTCGAGTGGTATGACCTTGGCCAAGAAGTTACTAAGAACCGGATACTACTGGCCGACAATGGAGAGAGAGGCACATGACTTTGTCAAAAGGTGTCTACAGTGCCAACAACATGGAGACCTCATTCATGCACTAGCTCAAGAATTGCATCCTATTGTTACACCTTGGCCCTTTTCCCAATGGGGACTCGATCTCATAGGTAAAATCTCACCCTCCTCATCTAACGGTCACAAGTTCATTATCACTGCCACCGAATATTTCACAAAGTGGGTTGAAGCAATTCCCATGAGCTACATCACTGGAAATCAGATATCCAAGTTCATCTTGAACTACCTCATTTTCCGATACGGTGTTCCCCAATCCATTATCTCTGATAATTAGACACCTTTCAAGAATCAGGATGTTCATGACTTGTGTGAAAAATTCAAAATCCAACACCACTTTTCCACACCATATTACCCACAAGGCAATGGCCAGGCAGAAGCTACCAACAAAACCATTCTGAAGATCCTTAAGAAAATAGTCAATGACTTCGGTCGTGACTAGCATCTGCAGTTAAATCCAACCTTATGGGCCTATCGCACTAGCATCTGCACACCAACAGGTGCCACCCCATTCTCCCTAGTCTATGGATTAGAAGCCATCCTCCCTATCGAGGCTGAGCTCCCATCATTGAAGATATCATTGCAAAACCTCATTACAGATGAGGAATATAGGGTTACAAGACTAAATGAGCCAGAGTTACTAGATGAACGGTTCATGGATGCCCTAAATCATCTACAGGTCTACCAGAATCGCCTAAAAATAAGCTACAACAAGAAAATCAGGCAACACACCTTCCAAGTTGGTGAACTTGTGATGAAAGAGAACCAAAAGAATGTGCCAAAGCCAAAGAGCAAAGGACAATTTGAGCCCAATTGGCTAGGACCTTTCGTCATCATAGCCAGCTATAAATTAGGAGCATATCAATTAGCAACACTAGAAGGCGAGCCTCTGCAGGAGCCTCTGAACAACTCTCACCTCAAAAAGTTTTATGCCTAAGAACTTGCAAGGTATAGAACCAAAAAATACAAAAATAATCAAAAAAAGTACTGAAAAAATGGTTACCTTGATGAAAACCTAGCAAACAGTCCTCTTGGCAACAACAAAAAAAATCAAAAAATCAAAAAATCCTAAAAAAAGTCAAAAAAAGGATTGAAAACAATAAAGAAAAAAATTGTCCTCTAGTGGAAACCACTTCGGTGGCACTTTGGACAAGTACCTTGGTGAAAACCTGGCAAACAGGCGCCAAGTGTAAATAAACTACTCCCCATCCACCAGGATCTGCATGACTCACTCATCCATTCCATCACATTTCATTAATCATCCATACACCCAACTACTCACATCCATACCATAGCCTGAGTTGATGCCCATATCATATTCCGCCATAGTACTACTTGGCATATTCCTAAGGTCAGTTTATCTTGCCTTCACCGAAGTATTCTATCGCACCATGTTGGGGGCATGTTCCTATACCTGCATTAGATCAGATTCGTGTATATTCTCATGATCTTCCTAAATCCATCAAAAAATCCAAAAACATTCAAAAAAATCATCAAAAAACTCAAAAAACATGTCAAAATATCAAAAAATCTTCAAAATTCATCACTGAGTCTCATCAATCTTTCACCTTGTCCAAACTACATCGCCTCTGAGCTTGATCGTAGGCAAGGTTGATCTTTGATCATCCCTCGAGACAGTTAGGGTCAATCCTTAGGCGTTCGTCACATTGGCAATCTGTTTGCCCATCTATTTTACAGTTAGGTTAGTCCTTAGGCGTTCGTCGCAATGGCAATCTGTTTGCCCATCTATCCAGTCATTGATTCAAGTACGTCGCCAGTCGAACTACATGGTCTCTGCGTGTATAACGTAGGCAAGGCTAATCTATGGATCAGCTCCCGAGACCCCTAGGATAGGTCTTTAAGTTAGTCTCTTCGTCATAAATCTTAAAAATACCAAAAACATTTGCAAAACACTTCAAAAATACCACAACCAACCTCAAAATATCTGAAAACCCAAAATGGTGCATCCATTTCATCTCGCTTTCACCCACGAATTTTATCACTCATAATAAAATCAATCATCACCTTCACCCTTTGGTAAGTCAGTCAGAAGCAAGTCTAGCAGGTTCAAAAGTGAACACTCTAATTGTAAGAGTCTTGAAAGTCTAGATCAGTGAGTCAGCAAGTTGGTCAACTTGGAATATCAATAGCTTATCACCCAAATCAGTCCCATCAAAACCCGGATCACAACATGTCCTAGGATGAAGCTTTCCTCCGATGGACATAAGCATTAGGTACCCCACAGTAGTTAGTCTTGGCTAGCGGTATGAAGAGAATTAGCTTGTATGGTTTGCTTTATTTAGTCTTTTATTGACTTATCTTATTTTGTGCTCATTCTAAGGACCTCTCGATGATGCCTAAACAAAATAGGTTTAGAGAGAAAGGAATGGGGCAATGATCATTATCTTTTTATCTAAAGTTCTTGTTGGATATTCTTGTAAAATAACTTCGTCATGCGTACTTTGTTTTGTTTGTAGGGAGGATGTTTTAGGTGTCTTGTTGACCACATAAGAAGGCTTGCCTTTTTATGTTTTGGCCCGAGATGTCTAGAATACCTGAACTGCATTCTGAATAAGGTTATGTTTGTCAAGTGTGAACCAGATTACTCCATCTGTTTGACGAGTCAAAGTCCATCACACTAGGTGCCATGCCATCCTGGTTCTTAATACCTTGATGCATCGCACCTACGTGTGTTATCAAACACAAAGAAGGGTATGCTCTTTATCTCTCCCATCCTTGGATAAGCCATACATCATCATTCATCATCATATCTAATAAGGTCTCGACAACTAGTGGACTTGTTGGACTTTTGCATCTTCTTGGATTTAGGGGTTGATCCCTCTCATTCTTCTATTTATCTTTCATTCTAACAATGCATCCATCCTACATCCATCCTGCATCCTACATAATCATGTCATATCATCATAGGACAACATCATCCATCGCCTTTATCTCACATGCATTGCAACATCATTCGAGTTGTTTAGGATAATATAAATTTTTTATTCTAAGCATCTTCCAAAACATCTCATTTACATCATCATTATCATATAGATCATATAGTCTAACCATCCATACATTCATTTTGAACCTCTTTGTCACGAGATCGACCTCAATATTTTTGCTCGATCTCTCGAGGGGGCAATGTACTAATGTACTTCTTTTCACCAGGACATCTAAAAAAATCAATTTTTTTTTAAATTTTGATGTCAACGGCATCATTCTTTGAACCAATGCAATGAGTGCATTGCTTCAAAGAGGGGAAAAATGTAGACATGCAAAATATACGTATGCATCTAATCATACTTCATTCAACGTTATTTCATCTATTAATTAAATAAACCAATTTAATTAATTCACTTAGCTTGTCTCTTTAATTAAATAAATTCAATTATTTAATTATCTCCTATAGTTCTTGATTTAATTAAATCACTCATATGGATTTCCGCTCATTTGATTTAAAACAAATACAAAAATTCAAATCAAATGTCATATCACCTAAACTCCTGTTAGATTAATCAAATCCTGATTAATTTAATCATAATCACCTAAATCCTCTAGATTCATCCACTTGAACAATAAATCATTTAAATTGATTTATTAAAACCCCTATTTTTTCTCACAAGGCATATTCCCAAGGAATATTCCCTCATTAACTTCCCTATTTGACTTTTTTGTCCAAACACAATTCCCCCCAAAACCCTCAACCATATTCATTTATTGCCATTTTCAAATTTGAAATGGGCACATTGGCCAAACCTTGCACAAGCATGGGCCAATCCCATTGTGACAAGTGGCTCTCTCTCATTTTTTGGGTTTTAATCCCACATTGCTCATTCTTGGCCTCTCCTCTCTCAACTTCTCCTATAAGTTCAATGCATTTTTTCTTATTTTTCATCTACAATCTGAGCACTATCACTATAGGCAACTTGAGTTCACTTTGCATCTCATTAAGCTTATCAAGGATTGGGAAAGGGCTCCTTCACATACAAAAGGTGCACCAATCCAATATGGGATAGGTATATTTCATGTTTTACATGCTTTGTTCATCTTTGTCATTTATTTGCATTTTGAAGCATGATGTATTATCTCATATGGATGTTGAATATTTTCTTTGTTTTGAAATACTAATCATGCTACTAATGGTGTGTGTTAGAATTTTAGCCATTTGCAGATTTTGATGTCCATAGCTAAATTTACAAAACACTAAGTGTATGTGCAAGATCATGATGGGCCAGAAAGTGCCGACATGTAAGTGATATGATGGTCCATGGGGCAAACAACTTTTATTTTACCCAAAACTGATGAAATGAAAAAGGATTTTAAAGGAGATTCTCAACTTTCCACCAATATAAATTATGCTTTACTTTGAATTTAATCAATAATTATTATTCATTCTCTATTTGAATTATCACTAAAGTCCTGATTGATAGGCTGATTGAAAAACATCTATAGCTTTCAAACGGTGTCACATTTTTTGAATCCGGAACATGCATCATATTCTATGCTTTGCATACTATAGGATTAAAAAATAAATTGAATTTCATGAATTTTTGACCAAGTTAAGGTGGTCAAACATACGAGTTTTTATAATTTTTAAAAGTTGTAATAAAAAAATCATAATTAATTATTTACTTGAAAAAAATTACAAAAAGTATGCATCACATTGGGACATGAGTCCTCTACTTATATCTAAAATACTTTTAAAAATTATTATCATTTTATTATGGTTAGGGTGGTCAGACAGACACCTACTTCTTATTTTTTCCCTGAAATTTAAGTACTACTGCATTGAAATTTCCAACTTTCACCAAATATATATATTTTTTAAAAATAAACCTAGTTTAGAAACTACATTCAATTTGCTACAGATTCTATTCTTACATATTTTTGAAATTGTAGACATGGAAAACTAACATCATGCATCCAATTCTTCTATTAATCAATTAAAATAATTTATTGATTAATTCCCTAGCTTCATCATATTTAATTAAGTCTTTAAGTTCTTCTCATCTTATTCAATAAATCAAAATGATTTAAATCAAATACCAAAACTCCTAAAATCATCCAAGTTAATTAATCTGGATTAATTAACCTCTAAACATAATCACCCATTCTCTAGCTTTTGACTCAACTTGAGTCAAATCTAAACTCTTAACTAACCCACCCCACTTGCACCAATAAATCATTTATTTGATTTATTAATTATTCTAATTACTTTCAAAAGGGCATCAAGATGGAATATTCTGTCAATTTGAATCTTCCCTCCAAAGGACTTGTCCCTTCCAACAAAGCATTAATGCTCTTACAAGTGCTCTTACATGTCTCTTACACGAGCCAAACTTTGCATTTAATTCACCTTCCATCCCTCCAAACCATGTCATTTCAACAAAATTCAAATTTGAAATTGGCCCATTGGCCAAAACTTGCACATTCCTCATCCTCTCAAATCTTGATAAGTGGCATCTTGTCATTGGCTTATGAATGATCCCACATTGATCAAAATATCTCACTCTTTCAACCTTGAATCTATAAAAGCAAGGCTTTTCAACAACACAACTACAACACAAATTTGACAACACACTCTCATGCAAAGTTATTCTCTTCATTTGAGAATTAATTTTGTCCACAATCACATGCATTTGCATTATCACTATCATCTTGGCGATCTTGCTTATCAGGGGGTGGGAAAGGGAATCCTTTCTACATCATGAGGAGCACCACTCCCCCTATGGGATTGAAGTTTGAGTGATTTAGGAATAATTTTCCTATTCATCTTACTTTCATGTTCATCTCAAGCTAGTTTGATAATGTGGTTATTTTTTTTATATTGCTTAGTAATTTCATAGGGAAGGCTGTCTCATTTGTTCAATATTGACAAAAATAATATAGATAACTTATTCAAATTTTTACATCAAGTTGCATAACTTTGATTTTTTGAATTTTCATCGCCACTTAAGGGCCTGCTTTTTCCATGATGATACTACACATACCCCTAAACAACATTGTAGTCATTTGAAACATTTATTATAGTGACCATCTAGAACAAAAAAATATGTGAAATATTTGTCCAATAAGCATCCTAGCAAATATTCCTATTTAATTTATTTATTTGCATACTCAATCTTCAATTTCCATCTATTATTTTATCATACATATTGTTGTACAAGGATTCTTAATCTCTTCATATTCTTTCTTACCATTTTAATTTATAATTTAATCCTTTCTACAACAACACAAAATGGAGTAGTGTGTAAGGTAAAATATTTCCTCTAACTGAAAAGAGAAGACTCCCTTGGAAAAAAAATTAAGAACTTCTAAGACCCTATATGACTAATTTATGGGCAATCTTATAATTTTCACAACATATAAATAGTTAATTATGGGGGATTTCAACAAAATTTAAATTTTCCATAACCTATACATAGTTTGTTTTGAGGGGTTTCAACATATAATAGAAAAAAAACTTATCAACCACATCTATTTTCACTTTAGGTATGAACACAAGACCATACATAAATGAAATATTTTGTATTTTTATATGACTCTACAAGAAAGCCAACTTATCACAAAACAAACACACATGCTTTCTAGCTAAATTGCAAGCACTAGGAAGTATGTGCACAAAAGAACTAAATTTAAGATTTTGGATTACACCACATGATAGTACTTTACAAATAAAAAATACCCAAGTATTTGCATACAAAGTGTAGGCACATAAAACATACATGCATTTGATCCAGAATCACTAATTTTATTTCATCCTTAATTATCCCTCTTCTAACAATTTTAATCAAATAATATGATTAAAATTCATCATATTTCCTCTTTTAATTGAATAAACCAATCTTTATTTAATTAAGTCACCATATTCATCTCTTTAATTAAATAAATCAATTTTATTTAATTAATCTCCTATAGTCATCTTTGTAATTAAAAAAATCAATTTTTATTTTAATCTCCTAAATTTTCTTTGTTTAATTAAATAAATCCAAATATTTAATCAAATCTCTAATGTCCTTTATCTTCTCATTTAATTTAAATAAATCCAAATATTTAAGCTAAATGCCACAATCAACTAACCTCCATTAAAATTAATCAAATCATGATTAATGCTAATCTAATCCCCTAATTCTCTAGATTTTGCAACTTGCACAATAAATCAATTTATTTGATTTATTATTTCTTCTATTATCATTGAAAATGGCATCTTTAGAGAATATGCTTCAAATTTCAAAAAGTCCCTCCAAAATGACTTGTCCTGCAACAAAGAATTCAACTACTCTTACATTGTCTCTTACATGTCTCCCACTTGGCATTTAAGTCTCTTTCTTCTCCCTCCAACAAGCCTATTTCAAAATTTCAAAATCCACCTAATAGTATTTATCATGCACAATGACCAAAATGTGCACAACCTTCCTCCATTGACATGTTGAAAAGTGGCATCTTGTCATTGACTCATGCTTTATCCTAAATTCCTCCTATCATTCATTCTTCTATCCTTCTATTCTATAAATAGGGGATTCTTCTATTGATTTAGGGACACAACTTGATCTACAATCTTGGGCATTTGCACTATCATCATCATGGCATCAATATCATTTTGAGATTATCAAGGGGTGGGAAAGGGCATCCTTTCTAGATCATAAGGAGCATCACTCCCACTATGGGATAGGGTTTGATCATGTCTTCATGTTCTTTCATTTGGTTGTTTTGATTTCTTATTTACTTTTTTGCATATGTAGCATGATGATGTATCTCATAGGGTTGCACTATTTGGTTTTCTTAAGTTTACTAACAATGCTAATGCTTATTTATTTTTGAGAAAATACAAGAAAGGCATCCACATAAAGCTACAAACACCCAAATTAACATCACAATAAAAATTTTGCAATTATTTATAATATGTAATCAATCAGTTACACAAGATGATATTCAATGAAAATAATTTCAGCACACAAACAAAAAGAATTTGAACAAATTTTTTTTGTATGTGTATGTTTGTGTCCCACCTTGCACAATTGCATGTCTTTTAAATATATAATTGTTTGGGGAAAAAAATCGACAAACAAAAAGTTTAGGATTTTTGAAAAAATCAAGAAAAAATCAGATTTGAAAAAAAATGTAGAAAAAGAGACAATTGCTACTCTTTTTTGAAATTTAAGGTCCTTTCCATAGCATTGACATTTTAACCCATGAATTGTAGAAATCTTGCATGTTACTTATCAAGTTAATGTTTTTTGAGCTTAAAGGTATATGTTTCTTTCTTAGGTTGTGAACTAAAGATTGTTTGGAGCACCTCATACAATATATTAGTGTATATGTGAGACATGGAATCAATTGTAATGTAAAATATTTGTAAAAATGACAACTGAGAAAAGTGGAAAAGGCTAGTGTATGAAGGAGTCATAAATGATAGAAGTGACCAAAAACTTTGAGAAGGCAATCACATGAATGAAATAAAGTGGAGGATGAAAAGTAAGTGTGATAAAATAAAGGATTGGCTAAGGGTTAAAATCTTAGGAAGATACTTTTTAAATTTGTGCAAACTTGAAATCAGAGACAATGCATTACTAGTCCAAGAGAATGGTTAAAATCTTAGGAAGATACTCTTTAAATCTGTGGAAGCTTGAAATCAGAGATAGTGCATTACCAGTCCAAGAGAATGGTTAAAATCTTAGGCATATACTCTTTAAATTTGTACAAGATTATAATCAGAGAATGGATTATGAATTCACGGTAATGCATTGTCTCTGATTTCAAGCTTGCAAAATGATTTCTTTGAATTACACACATAATCTACATGCTTGTCATAAAAATGGGTGTGGGATTGAAATCTTTCAAGAGCTATTTTATAAGTTTTAAACATGAAGTGAAATTATTTTTAATATTCTCTATGGAAAGTAAAGTGCCTAGAGGCTCTGTAGGTTATAGATTTAGTACTATACATTTAAATACCTTCATTTCATTGTTGCAGTCATAATCATTGAGGAACTCATCATTTTTCATTTTGGAATAGCACAACCTTGGACATTTTGCAAGAGTTAGCTAAAATACTAGATGAAAACATGACAACCTTGCAACCTGATAGGGGGAGGACTATAACTGATTTGACTTGACATTTAAATGATGATCAATCTATGAAAAAAAGAGAGACAAAGTAGTATGATTATTGATTTTTGTATGGGTACCACAAATGTTTGTTTTGGGGGGCCTTAGGAAAAACTTGGCCCATATGAAGACTTTAAAATCTTTGGGAAAAATTTGATCAATGTTTTATCTGAGGGAAATAGAGTCAAACCTATCACCTAACATCTAAATAGACAATGGACTTAAAATGATACAATAAAGTTATTTACAATTTGGACTCATTTGGTCTAAACTGCTCATTCTTTTTGCAGGTTTCATATGTAAAGTTTTGACTAAATTGGTCATCAAAGTTAGCTTCTAAAGTTTTCTTGACATGGAGGTGGTAAATGCTATAACTATTTATAAGATCAAATTACACATGAATGACTAGTGAAAATGGTTGAAATTACCTATTTTGATTAATGAAGAATCCCTTGCTTTATTTTACAGTGGTTTACTCTATTTTAGGATGTATTGACAAGACTACAAGCTTAAAGTTCAAAGTAGAAAGGAGCCTATTTACATGTGTATCTAGGGTAGATTGTAGAGTTGATGGTGGTCACCCTTAACTTATCACGACCTTGATTTATAGCAGAAAACACACCAAATTTAGATTTTTTAACACGAGAATTGTTAGCGCGATTTATGGCAATTTTTTCATGATTTTAACATGAAAAAAATCATGATTTTCAATAATTTTTTGCCATTCAACTGTCTGCAAAAAATCCTTAAACAAATTAGGGAAATAATTGACAAGCTTGAGGATTTTTAAAAATGGCAAAAATCACAATTTTTTTAGGATTTTTGCTTCTATGGCATGGACATTAAAAATAGTTTTGAATAGAACTCATCCAGTGGATAAAGCTTATCTTCTAAAATTGAATTCTTCTAAAATAATATAAATCTCATTGTAGAAGTATCCAAAAATAACTTGGCACTAAACAAAGCTGATTATTTTTAGACATTGCCTAAAAATAGTAGCCTGCACTCTTTCTAATATAGCAATCACAAGGATGATTGTAGTGGCTATTTTGATGGTAAAGTGAATTCTTGTTGATTGCTTCCTTTCTTCAATATGTACTCTATGAACACTTCAATCCACAATCTTCATTTCATCTAGATCTTGTAATGCAATACTTTGAAGCCTTGAATCATTAATATTCAACACTTTATCATTCTCAACAATCAAATTTTCATATTTTTTCTATCCCCGTTCTTCAAATCCAATGATTTTCAACAACAATAATTCCTTCAACTATGTTATTTTTTCCTCATCAAAATTTGTAGAGCTTGGAAATTCTATCTTCATATGCTTAGTGAAGTCCTTTTCCATCTCACCATTTTTTCTTATGTTTCCTATTGTGTTCTTCACAAAAAAAGAGATGGAATCTAGGAATTAAGTAATCCCATATTTCATTCCTTCCAGTTTATTTATTATTTCTTTTAAATAACTAAAGAAAATTTGTGTAGGTCTTTACAAAGAACCTCATGGATTCATGCCAATCAAAAGAATGATTTTCCTGGTGAGGGGGAAAATGTCAAGGATTATTATAACTTTAGATTCTACTTTAGCCATGTATTTCATGTCAGGAATATCCTTGACCCATTTTTATGGCCTTTCTCCATCTCTTTTATCAATTTCTCAATCATCTCCTTCTAGATGTCAAATCTACCACACAGCTTCATAGAGTTATTAAAAAATTCATCTCTCTTAGAAATTAATTTTTGATTCAAGATTCCATTATTCTTCCATATGATGCAATCTTATCAAAATGTGGACCCATCAAATATTTCAAATTTATTGAGATTGAATAATTGCTTAGAATGGGATTGACAAAGTGTTGAATAATTAGAATGTCTGATATGTTCTTTCAACTCAACCTTGTCCTTTCCATACTTTTATAGTATTTCATTCACCGAATTTTCTATATACAACAGATAAAGATCTAACTGCCTAGTGGTTTTACCTAAGGGATTTTATGTGATCATGTAATATTCTAGTTGCACATCCTAAATATACACATCTAGTGGAGATACCACTGTTTGATCAAATATTTCTCCTTGATAATTCATCCTTATCATGATTTAGATCTTTTCCCTTTGTGCTAGAGAAACATTGAGCAAGGAATGGATTGTTGTGATGTTCACCAATGTTGTTTGGGCACTATTTTTTTTTTTTTTTTTGTTTACCATCTCATCTAACCACTTCAAAGCCTGTTTTTAGGCTTCTTTCGATTTTATCTTTTGTGGACCTCAAAAGGGCCCCCCTTGTGGTAAGAGCAGTGGATCTAGGTAGGTGTGGAGTACAAATGCCAACAAGGGAATAGTGTGGGAGCACAAATAGGAATAGTGGATTGAAAGGAAGTAGGTAGTGTGTTAAAAATTGAGGCAAAGGTGTATAGGGAAAAGAAAAAAGAGTGGATGAAACCCTAAACGAAGGAATAGGAGGAGAGCTAGGTTTTGAAGAGGGTAAGAGAACTTTGACTTTTCCCTCTTAAGCGATAATAATGGATTATGATTTGCTCCCTCTATCCATTTCTAGATTTTTAGTATACACTAAATGTGCTTTTGATTTCAAATAATGTATATGCTAATAAAAGAAATGTAGTGACAATTTTTGAAGGCACAACATATGATACATATTTATGATAACCAAATTTATATATGGAAAATACAACAGACTTCACAAGAAATTTATTCCTACAAAAAATCAAGTGGTCATTTGGCATTTGAAACAAATCAGGCATCATGGATATTTATTTTTTCGACATGGATTTAAAATAAAATACTTACCTAAATGTAAGTCCAAAATTTGTGTTAGCATAAATGATATATTGATGGCCACAATAGGGATACTCTCATGTAGATTACTTTCCTTCCTGCTTGTGCAGTAAATTTTGGAATGATTTCTATACTCAAATAATAAAAATATACATCTCAGTACAAAATCACATAATAGCTGGTTTGTTTGATCAGATAAACGTGTTTAATATATTACATTATTTTAATACATTCTTCAGAAGAAAAAATAAAGAAGAAATTAAAGGTGTGCATATATATGTCATACACTATAAGGCAATAATATTAAATACTGATGCATTACACAATCTATAAATATGAAAATACAAGAGAGCATACCAGATATTTCTTGGCAAAAAAGAGTAGGTTCTCCAGCAAGATAAACTTGTCACCCCTAGAAATAGAAGATAACAAAAGTATCTAAGATTCCAATAGAAAAATGATTGACTATTTTTGAAATTAAATGCTTAGTCTTAGAAATTTTTCCAAAAAGCTAAATATTGACATCTTAAAATTTTAATCCCAAATTCTAATGTCAAAAAATTTAGGACTGCAACTATATATTTGGAAAATGATCCCATCATGGAGACAACTAGTGTAATCCATCAAGGAGGTGTGGGTTTAAATTTGGCATGGGGCAATATATGTATGCCTAGTATGAATATATAAGATGAATGGAAAACAATACCCATGAAGAGGGTCCAATACACCAAACTGGTGTCTTTCTTGGAAGCAACTCATAATATGATAAAAAATATAGAGATGTAAGCAATACTACAACACAAGTTGTCATTACAACATTATGACAACAAAATCCAGTGTTAAAACTATGATACAATGAGCATTAATAATACATACCTAAAGATAGTGGGAATTTATGAGAGTAATAGTCTAGAACATTAAAGTTATACCAACCAAGATACATATCTACGGGGGCTATTGTGACAGTCACAAAGATGGTAAGAATGAATGGGATGGCAGTGATATGTATCAAGATTAAGAAAATCAAGAGCACACATGAATACAATGGTGTAGTGGTAGTCAATCAAAGAGCCAAATGATAGAGAATGAACTCAAAAAGAGATGAGTGGACTAATGATAGTCCAATCAATACAATCATACCATACTTTAGATAGTGGGAGTAGTGCCTATGATAAAGTGATATGCTTGCATACAGTAGTGATATAAGGAAAAAAAAAATAGTGAAAATCAATGGTTATAGAAGTCAAAGGAGTCAATGAAAAGGTATACAACTAGTGATGGACATCATATTATAAGAACACAAAATAATGATAGTTGCAAGCATTATATAGTGGTTGAGAATGCATTGCCAAAACAATGATGCATTCAAGATAAATTTAGAGACATGTTTTAAGGATAGAAGACATTGAGCAGTAAAAAAACCAAAATAAATTTCTAAATTACACAAGCTATATGGTTCTAAAGAACTATATTCTAAAAAATGAATGAAAATCTAACATCTAAGAATCATAATTCTACAAATACATGAAAAGAGAACTGCAGTAACTTAACTGTCATAATTTATCAGCTAATCTTCACTAGAATGAATCCCTAGTGTAGAGAAATAAATTAACCTTTTCAAAATAGGATTCTTGAACCAAAAAAGAAAAAAAGCTAAATTCACTAGGTATTAAGGAACCATTAATCTACACTACTTCAAATGAATGAAAAGATTTACTAGTACTTCAAGTATATATTTAAGGAAGCAAAATACTATAATACTTCAAACAAATGAAAATATTTTCTATTATTTTCAAGTATATGTTGATAGTAGATACGAATCTTATCTGCACCATAAACAAAATAATAGGAAAACTGACTATTTTTTTCAATACTAAAGTTCTTGTAACAAATAAATAGTCATAAATTTGATAGATTTATTCAAAATATATTTTTCTTCTGAGAAAGTATAAATTTACAAATGCATCGAGATAGACATCCAACAAATAGACTACAAGGAGAAACAATTTTTTTAAGTGAATAATCTTGTTGTGGTACCCATTGCTATTTAACATAATGATACTGAACAAAATGTAAGATAGCAGTTTAGTCCTCATATGGTGAAACAAAAGTGATTCATTTAGCTATATCCAAAATGAAAATCATATAATTTCAATTCAATTAGTATTACCTTGAATTTGTCCATCAGAATCAACTAGAAAACCAAGCAGTCACCCTCAATCAAATCATATTGAATAGAGAAACCTCTCCATCCTACACTGAGGGAAACCTTACCAGGAAGATAAAGAGTTTCAATCTCATCACCATTTTCATCCTCTAAAATCATCCTCGTATTTTTTTTTTGGTAGGTGTGTTTTGCAAAAGTCAGTTGGAAGACCTTGTACAAAGAAAATTCATTAGCAATGGTCTCGCAAACATAAAATCTTTATGAAGTTATTGTACAATGAGAATAGCCTTGCAAACATAATTTTTTTATGAAGGTTAGTGGTCATATCAATAAAAATAAATCCATTTCTCAAGGTTTTAAGCTTAAAATAGTTGTACTCCATAGGGATTTGGCGGTCACCTACTCCATTTGGTGCATAATTTAAACTATATTTTACGAAAATAAAAATTAATGAAAAATATGAAAGGGCGAGAATTGTCATTTCTTTAGGAAGGTGATGAAAAATAGACTTATTCAAAGGATTTAAGTTTAAAATAGTAGTTTTCCATGGGAACTTGCAGGGGCTGCTCTGTTTGGTGGATAAAATTTTAAGCAAAAAGTAACTTCAAGGATAAAATATTTAAAAATCTTGAAATAACTAAAAGGATGAGGATTTCCACTGCATTCAACACATTGTATTTACTTTTTAAAATTTCAATATACATCCACAAAACAATTCTTAACTAACAAATATAGTTTTCATAATTTTTTCTTACTAGCTAAAATCCACTAGAAATGTGGGAATGTAACTGTAGACATGAAAAATTGACATAATGCATTCCACATATTTTCATATTTGCCGATCAATTAAAAAAATCAAGTTTATTTTGATTAATCTTCTAAGTTATCTCTTTAATTAAATAAATCAAGTTTATTTAATTAATCTCCTAAAGTCACACATTTAAATTAAATAAATTCATCTTTATTAAATGATTTAACACTAACATCATCATCTTTGATTAAATAAAATAAATCTTTATTTAATTAAATCTAAAATCATTTTCTTCTCATTTTGATTTATTTTAATCATACAATCTAAGTCAACAGTCAAAATCACCTAATCTCCTATTAAATTAATCAAATCCTAATCAATTTAATCCTAAACCTCTTTTCTCTAGATTTTTCAACTTGTGCACATAAATAAATTTAATTGATTTATTAATTCCCCATTTTCATTCAAAAAAGGGCATCAAGATGGAATATTCTTCAAATTTGAATTTTCCCTCCCACATGTCTTGTCCTCCAACATAGCATTGAATCCTCTTACATTGTCTCTTACATGTCTCCCACTTGGCATTTAAGACTCTTTCTTCTCCCTCCAACAAGCCATCTTTCGAATTTCAAATCTCCCCCTCTTTGAAACAATGACCAAAATGTGCAAAACCCCCATCCTCACATCTTGTCATTGTCTCATGAATGATCCCACATTCATCCAAATCCTTCAATCTTTCAACTTTGAATCTATAAATGCAAAGCATTTCTACTCCAAATGGATACAACACTACAACACAACTTGATGCACAATCTCAATATTGGAATTATCATCACCATCTTGGAATTCTTGCTTATCAGGGGGTGGGAAAGGGCATCCTTTCCACATCATAAGGGGCACCACTCCCACTATGGAATAGAGTTTGATCATGTTGTCCTATGCTTTCATTTAGCTGTCTTTGTTCTATTTATTTAGTTTGCATATTTTAAATATGATTGAATATTTCATAGGAATGTTGGATCTGCTTGTTTTAAACTGACTAACAATCTAATTGTGGTGATTGTTTGAATCAATTTGTAGATTTCGGTGTTTACATTTGGCGCTAGGAGGGAAATAGATTTTCTTTATATTTGTTATGCATTGACTTACTTCTAACTGTTTATTATCATAGCATTTTTAACAGCTTCTAAAAGCCTCTCCAATAAATCAATCTTAGGCATATCTAGATTACATTTCTTTGGAGCAATGATGGTTGGATACAAAATTTGTCATGATCTATCCAGGCATGCTTTGTTATGTTGAAATCCCAGCTAAACTTTTAAATTTGGCTATCATCAATGCAATTTCTCCATTTTAATGCTGGACCATGACTTGATGGACCTGATCTGCGCATTTCTTTTTGACATTTCTCTTTCTATGTTTCCTACCATTTGCTAGAACTATGCATTGATTGTAGACTAAAAAGGAGATTACGGGTTTTAAAATTCAAAGGCATTCATTAGGAAGAATTTCATGTATCACTGAAGAAAAAAAAAACCTACATAAACTAAGCTTTGTTTGAAAGATTAGTAATGTTTTTTACTTTACATGACAATACCTTTTCTTCCTCTGTGTCTTCATCTTTTGTAATGTATTTTCAATTTTACTCTCTTGATTTCAAGCATATTGTATCACATAGGAGGTTTTAGTCTTGGGTATTGATAATGAAGTCATTATTTTATCTTCTGACATTTTCTTCTCAAACTATTGCATTGGCATTCAGTTTCACTGTATGAGAATTTTTAGAAATACTTACTAGCCTCAATTCGACTCCAAGGTTTTAGTTGAGAAACTTGTTACTTGGTCTCATACCTATCAACAAATGTATAGGGAGAGATCTTGGTGCCCATCGTCTATCATTAAGCATATAGTTATCATTTTTTTTATCATGCGAACTAATGGTATATTGCTATAAAGGCTATCAATGTATGAAAATGAACAGGGGAGCCATTCTTTTCCAGAAGCTTATCTCTATGCTCGTACATGAAACAAGTAATCCTGGTCATGAAATCAACACACATTAATTGAGCCAGGCTACTACGCGACATTGACATTGCTTGTGAGTATTATGATGGGAAATTTCTCAAAACGATGAGGAGTTCAATTCTGAATGGTACTTGATTTGACAAGGGTTCGGTGTGAAACAATCTTCAAAGGTTTTTTCCACCGCGCAGCTGCTCGCTAAATTAGAGAAGTGAAAGGTCAATATACATGTACATAGTTCATTATGGAAGGCGTAAGTGCTTCTTTTGTCTCTTTTCCAAGCTATCTTCAGTATCTAGAACCTTTTCAATGAATCCATTCTATGCTTGGCTACCTATGGTGCTTCCAATATGGACATTTTAATTATACTTTTTAATACTAATAAAGTATTTTGCAGATTTGATCACTGTGATTTGACAAGATATATAGATCATTGTGATTCACCATAGTTGCAAGAAACACTCATGTGTGGAGAGAAACCTAAGCTTGAATGAACATAAGTTGATTCATAAGCCAACTGCTACCTTTTGACTTCACTGTTCGCATTTTATGGCCATCAAAACTAGCACTAACTATCCCTCTCTATGTCTCAGTTGGATGCATTTATTTTTCTCAACTAATTTTAGTGTCCTTGCATGACATCATAATTTTTTTTGGGAATTCAATCTCTGAATTTTCTTTGATAGTGGAGATCAAGTGATTAAAGCCTTAAAAAAGGACTACAAAGTCTTTACTCCTATTTGTCATAAATTCAACTCATACAATAGATACGAATCAGAAGTCTAATTCTTATGATAATTCACTTGTTTTTGATAAAAGGGTAAAATGGGTTTTACAGGGACCCGAAACCACGAAGTTTACAAGATAGAGAAAAGACCACCATTGGTCCACCAAAAAAATACAACTGCCCAACAAAAAATAGTAGCAAACAGACAAAAAAGACCAGAAGGGTCAAAAAGAAAAAGATAGCAGAAGAACACAGGATTACTTCAGAGACCGAAGGACAGTCTCAGTCTCTGCCTCCAAAGCCTGCATATCAATAACCCCCTTTTTGAAAGTTTGCACCATTTTCGGGGTTAAGGGGGGCTTTCGCTTCAAATTAGCGCGGGTTCTTCTAGAAATACCTCCATCTGTATCCTGGATTTTATCTTCGGTGTCTTCAAGATCAACCACCAAGGAACCTTGCTGGGCTTTGTCAAGTTTTTCGGTCATTGCATTGATTATTATAGCATTGTGTCTTGCTATTCTATTATTCTATTCTGCAATGGTTCTGATGTTAATCCTTAAGCCCTCAACATCATTATCAGTAATACTGTTACTGTGCACCGCATCTTTATTACCCAAATCCGCAATCTTAACTCCCATTTCCTCAATTTTGCTTTGCAAAGCCCAGTTTTTAATTTTAAGCTCGTTAATTTCTGAGAAAATCCAGTCCAAGATTTTAGAGTGGGATTCAGAATTGGTTTTAGCCATATAAAGAAAATCCAGGGATGGCTCTTTACCAGTATTAACAGGGGAGTTGTTGACATTCTGTAAGTCAGGAGCAGGGCCCACACAGCGCTCAGAAGTATTGGTAGCGGCTTCCTCCGGCTCAGAGGACTCTTCAGAGTAAGAGACAAGGCTTTTAGCCTAGGTGGACTTACCAGCAGGGTTGTTCTTAGGATGAAGACGGATGGGCTCAAGCGCACCCCGGATTTTACCCGGGTTCCTGGAAGGTCCAGCATACAAACTAGCGTCATTTGGTCCAGGTCTAGGGTTAGGCATATAATCTGAGCCACTGGGCTCCGTATCCTCACTATCAACATTTGGGTTGGCTTTCGATGTGGTAGGGGCATGCTCATGCAGATAATCTATAATAAGCCTAATTAAACCAGTATGGAGGGTAGGGAATCTTTTGGGATTCTTTTTGTTGTCCTCCAAACTTTTCTTTAGAGAGCATAATAGATAGTAAGGGATAGAAACCCTAACCTTATGGCAGAAGTGGTTGAGGAGGGCGAAGTGGTATCCATAGACTTTAGTGAAGCGTCCATCAATCGTGATATATTCCATAATGGCACGAAGGACCTTTCTCCATAAGGATTTAATGGAGTCAACATCAAAATAGATGTTCACGATTTTAACCAGGTTTTGCTTTTCCATGTCATTTTTAGGCAATCTTATAACAGCTTCATCAGAGTAACCCTTGTCCCTGAAAAATTTCTTACCATCCGTGTGTAATCCCGTAACTTTGGCAATTAAATCCTCGTTGAGCTCCACATTCCTGCCAAATAGAGTCAAGTTACCATCATGCCAGTTCTTGGCAAAGAGATTCGTTGCCTCTAGGTCAGACCCATGAAGCTTATCCAAAAAAGGTAATAGACCTCCGCTTTTTATCTAGCTCCAGGCCTTTGCATTTTTCATATGGATTTCGTAGCTGTCTGGCTCAGTTCGCTTTCTGTGCCCACCCATTTTCGCCGACACAGAGAGGAAAAGACAAACACAATCCTTTCTAAAATTGGCCCCGCCAAATTGAGCACCCACAAAGCTTGCTGGGAAAACTTACTACTTACTCCATCGGGCTCGGTCCCATACAATCTAATGATTGTGATGTGAGAAATCCGACCTGTCCTCATTAAAGGGATAACACGACGCCTTACCATGTGATTTATCATAGTTTAATAGGGCACAAACTTCAACATTTAGATTGCTATTATTAAGCCAGGTACACAAATTTTTATGCTTGACTCCCTCATTAGTGAAAAAATCCGCAACAGCGTTGGCTCCTCTATAGGCATGTGTTATTTTAACTTTTTCAAACCTGTCCAATTTCATTTTAGCTTCATCAATCCAAGATTTGATGGTCCACGAGGGAGGAGACTTGCCATGGAGGCAGTCAATTATGTTTTTGGAGTCTCCTTCCAGCCATAAATTTTTAATATTGAGACTTTGGGCTAAATTTATAATATGATAGGCACCAACCGCCTCCACCAGATGATTAGTTTGAGAGCCAAGGGGAGAGGCCATCACGCCCATGAAATTTCCATAGGAATCCCTTATAACTCCACCACAACCCACCACCCCCGGATTACCTTTAGCTGCACCATCAAAGTTAGCTTTGATCCACCCCTTGGGTGGAAAAGTCCAACAAACTGCCTCTCTATCCTTTTTAGCCTTCATAGAAAAACTAGACAGAATAGGGAATATGTTCCAATCCTTAGCAATACCAAGATCATAGTTTGAAAACTCAGCATTCGGGATTTTCCTATCCTTCTAGGCCACGACACTGAGATTTTCCTTTAGATATCTAACAAGATTATCAAAGACCTGATCCACAGGGGTTTCTTTGTCCTTAAAAATTCTATTATTGCGTTCTTTCTAGATTCCCCAAGCAATATGAGGGAAAGATAGCTCCCAAAAAGACCGAAGTAAAGGGTTCCTTATCGACGCTTTCCATTGAACGAAGAATTCTTCAATGAGCAAAGGAAAGACCCAGGAAAGATTCCATAATCTGTTAAACTTGTCGCAAATAGAAGCAACAAATGAGAAATGAAGGAATAAATGATTACCTGATTCAGCATCCATCTTACAAAGACAACATCTATTGGGGATTTGAAATCCCCGTTTACACAGGTTGTCAATCGTAAGTAGCTTATTTTGGAGCAAGATCCAAAAGAAGATGTTAATTTTAGGAATCAAATTACTGCACCAGGCTTTAGACCAAAAGGGAGGATGATCCAGTGAGGACGTGAACTTAGAAAAGGAAGAGGACACCGAAAAATTACCAAAGGGGTCATCAAACTAGATAGCATGGTCCTCCAGCTGCACCGAGCTAAGTTTAACAGCCAGAAGGGAAATCTGGATAGGGGCCAGAGCCTGACTAACTCTGCATAAGTCCACCCATATACCATTCTCATAGTAATCTTTCACAAAAGTACCAAACCTAGTCTTACAGATCTCAGCCCAATCTCTGAAAGGATTGATATTTGTCAGAGGTTGCTTGAAAAGCCATCTATCTTCCCAAAATCTAGTACTATTACCATTTCTAACTTGCCAACCAATGCCTTCCTCCACAATCTTTTTTCCAATAATTAAGTTGTTCTAGCATACAGATCCTTTCAGAAGAAGGTGGGGGTCCTTGGTAATAATAGAAGAACAATTGTTATCCAAATATTTACCAGCCATAATATCAATCCACTCCCCGGAGGAGGAGAAGATTCTCCAAATTTGCTTAGCCAAAAGGATTTTATTGATAGATCTGATTCTTCTTAGCCCAAGTCTGCCATTATTTTTAGATCTATAGACCATATTCCAATCAATTAAGGGGATTCTTTTATTTTCCTCAACACCCGACCAAAGAAATCTTTTTTGGATTTTTTCTATAGTGTCAGCATATTTGATAGGGATCTTAAAAAGGCTCAGGGCATAGATAGGGAGATTCTGAAGGGTGGCTTTGAGGAGCTGAAGCTTACCAGCTTGGCTAAGCAAAGCACCTTTCCAACCTGCAAGCTTTTTACTAAATCTTTCCACCAACGAGGACCAGAAGGCATCAGGAGGTTTCATACTCAAGGGAAGACCCAGGTAGGTGGTAGGAAGGGCATCCACCTTACAATCCAGAATTCTGGTAATTTTAGTCTGACGATGTGCCAGAGTGTTGAAAAAGAATAGCGAGCTTTTCTTATTGTTGATCAGCTGTCCTGAAGCTCTCCCATACTTATCAAGCAGCTGTTTGATAGATTTAGCTTCAGACACAGAAGCTTTACCCATAAGTAGAGTATCATCAACAAATTGTTGATGTGAAAACACCAAGTTGCCCAAGGATGGTCTGAGCCAGGATATAACTTCACTGTCAATCAATTTTTTCAGGTTCCTACCTAAAATTTCAGCCATAATAGTGAATAAAATAGGAGAGATAGGATCACCCTTCCTGAGACCTTTGGTGCTCTGGAAAAAGGAAGTCAGGGAGCCATTGACCATAACCGATATGGAAGCTGTGGACACAAGTTGTTCCACCAATTGAACCACCCTATTATTAAAACCGAAGGCCTTCAAAATTTTAAATAAAAAAACCCAATCAACTCTGTCATAGGCTTTTGAAATGTCGAGCTTGAAGAGAAAACCTTTAGTCTTCGACTCAACAAGGGAGTGAATGTTCTCATGCACCGAAACAATAGAGTCAATAATTTGTTTGCCAGGTACGAAACCATTCTGTTGAGGAGAAATCAAGGAAGGAAAAAAAACTAAGATTCTAGAGGTTAAAACCTTAGAAATGATCTTATATAAAGAATTACATAGACTGATAGGTCTAAAGGCCTCAAAGTTGTCAGCTCTAGGTTTCTTGGGGATGAGGACCAAGAAAGTAGCATTAAGTTCTTTTAAAAGACATCTGGCTCCAAAAAATTCCTTAACATCATTAACCACATCCTCTTCAACCAAATCCCAGAACCGTTGGAAGAAGAACAAAGGAAAGCCATCGGGCCTCGGGGCTTTATTCCCATCAAAGGAAAAGACAACCCTCTTGACTTCCTCATTGGTGGGGATAGCAGTTAAAAAAGAGTTGTTCTCTTGAGTGATAGTTCTTGGTATAGCTTCCACCAGCTGATCTTGTTCAATTTGGTTTATTTCAGAGCTAGCTGACAGGAGAAGTTTAAAGAAGGAACCTGCCTGCCTCCTTATGTCTTCTTCCTCAACAAAACTGGTTCCATTCATCTCAATTTGGGATATTTTGTTAGTGGCTCTGTGTTTAGAAGCCGAAAGGTGAAAGAACCTGGTGTTTCTATCTCCGGTTGACAACCAAAGAGCTCTAGATCTTTGTTTCCAAAACACCTCCTCCTTCCCAATAATGTCATGTAGCTTCTTAAGGATCTCATTCTCTTTTTCCTTAGTATCATTCAAGTAACCCTCATTCTGAATTTTGAATTGAATGGCTCCTAGATCCATCTGGAGTTCAGACTTGATCTTGAAGATATTCACAAAAGAATTCTTTTTCCATTCTTTAAGCTTACACTTCACTTCCCTTAGTTTTTTGGCAACTCTGAACATAGCAGTACCTTGAATGCTAATATTCCACCATTTCTTTAGTTCCTCTTTAAGAGCAGGATGGGAGACCCATATATTTTCAAATCAAAAGGGGGTATTCCTCTTCATTTTTATAGGATCCGCAGTAAGACTAATAGGAAAATGATCCAAACCTATTCTAGTAAGAGCTTTCAGGGAACATAAGTAGTCAAAATACCAATGATTAGAGATCAGAGATCTATCAAGTCTAACCTGAATAAGGTCCATCCCCTTTTTGCAATTAGACCAGGTGAAGGCTACTCCATGAAGGTCCAGATCTATCAGCCCTTCAGTATCAATAAAATTTTGAAGATCCTCTTTACTTTCTAAGTTGATCTGAGATCCCCCAAATTTCTCGCAATTCATTAAAGGAGTATTGAAGTCCCCCATAACAATCCAAGCTTCTTTATCAAAAGTCCTTCTAATGGAAGCTAATTCCATCCATAATGACTTCCTCAAACCTTTACCATTAGGAGCATAAATGTTCATTTGAATCCAACTGTAATTATCTCTTATATGAGTGAATCTAGTAACTATGTGATTCATACCTTCCAAAATAGGATCACCTTTGATGTTGTGGTAGTTCCAGTAAGTAACAATGCCACCCAAGGCACCATTAGAATTATTACTTTGGTTGTAGTAGTATTGAAAGAGTTTCAATTTTTCAATTTTCTCCTTTGGCATTTTTGTTTCCTGAATCAAAAGAATGTCTGATTTGTGATCTCTAACAAAGTTGTGGAGAACATCCTCGTTGTGGCGGCTATTGAGACCCCTAATATTCCAGGACATAATCTTCATTAAATACCAGGGGAGTTAAGACACTCCGGGATGGTTTTCTGAGACCCATCCGCTATTTCCTGAAAGCTGTTCAGTTCTCTTTTCTTTTTCAAAGACTTTTTACCTCTTGAGTTTTTTGTTGCACCACAATCAGCCTTGCCTCTTGATTTGGTAGAAATGCCACTTGGGGTCTTCCCTTGCTTGTTTTTTCTAGTCTTCTTTTTTAATATATTCTCTTCTTTATCTGTCTCTTCTTGACTGTCCGTTTCTTTGCTAGATTCCCAATCCTTATCATTTGGTAATCTTTGTTCCCAAGGTAGAGTATCCATGTTTCCATTCTCCTCACCACATAAAGCATTGATGGATAGGTTTACCGAATGATCCTAAGTATCAAGGGATTCTAAAACCCCAACTACTGAGCTGGTCTCCAAAGGATGTTCCACACCCAAAGGGTAGGGTGATCTAGTAAACAAGGGGAGAGGGGGAATGTTCAAGACCAAGGATAAGCCTGCACTGTGAATATCCTCCAAACCCAGAAACTCTTCAATTCTATCTGAAGGGACTGTCATTTGGGAGAAGGAGGGAGACAAGATCCGATCTCCTTGCTCAACAAGGGTGCCCTCAACAAAACCTCTATCAATGGGATCTGGATTAAGAGGCCCCAAAGGGATCTCACCTTTGTCTACCAAACCCACTTCAATCTCTAAGGTAGCTTTCAGATTATCAGCTTCAGCAACCAACTCCTACTCTTTATTCTCCCTTCTTCCTTCACTAGAATCATTCTTCTTTTTTTTCCATTCTTTTTTCCCTTGTTCGACTGGCTTACCTTTCTCTAGGGCAACATTAAGAGGGCATTTTTTTGCCCAATGTCCAGATTTCCTACACTTGAAGCAAGAAAATGGATAGTTTCAAATTCTATACTCTATTCCCAGGAGCCCAACTTAGACTTTATCTCTATCGATGAAGGTAGATCAACTTCCTGAGGGACCCCCACGCAGATCCTTGCAAAAACCAGTCTCTTTCTAGCAGTTGTCATTGTGTCAATCGAGAGAAGCTCACCAAAGGAACTAGCAATACCCAAAAAAACATCTTCACTCCAATATTCCAGGGGCAGGCCTGGAAGTCTAACCCAAACTGGAACATTCTCAAAAATAGAGTCCAATAGATCCAAATGGGAAGACCATTTCTTAAGAGCCAGGGATGATTTTCCTATCACCCAGGGACCTCTGCCTCTCACAATCGTAATATCCTCTTTGCAAGTAAATTCAAAGGCGAAAAAACCCTAAGGGAGAGCAGCAATAGAGATTTTACCACTGGTTCTCCATTTGTTTTTCACAAATTCCCTGACCACTTCAATATTTGGTCTAGGACCCATAAACTTTCCCACCAGAGTTCGTTCCATTAAGGCTATGTTATGATCTATAATCAAATCAGGAATCGAAATTGTAAACTTACCTCTAGCAGGGGACAAGATATTTTGCACCGGAGGGAAGGACAACTTTCCATTAAGTTTTATCCCAAAAAGCAAGGTCCAGGTTTTGCAGTTGCCTCCAAAACCGCCAGTGGTCCCCGCACCCCCACTAACCTTCTCGATTTTTTCGGTGGGAGACGAAACAGAGACAATAGCCGAAATATCATTTCCCCCAGGGTCCACCTGTATTTTGGCACCGGAATCTACATCATCCTGGTCATCCTTACCTTGCTTCTGACTCGAATCCAGCTCTTGATTCGACCTTGCTTCACTCCCAGATCCGCTGCCATTGATTTGAAATTCTGAATTCGAAATCGCGCGCCCGTGACCGCGCCCGTGACCGCGCTCATGACCGCTCCTGCTCATTGTAAGTAACTTATGATAATTCACTTGTTATAAGTCTAAGATGTTTGAAATACAATCAATTAGTCAACTGCATTAAAATTTATGGTGACAAGCATTTTCCATATTTAAATATGTCGAGGGGACTAAAATTTTATGTCGAATAAGTTTGGCGAAAGGTATCAACATTAGATGGAAAGGAGTCTCAAGATTTAAATTAACTGCTATCAAACATGAATGCGTCTATCATGCCTAGTTCTTTCTCATGTCGGCTTTGTAAGGGTGTTTGAATCTTCGACTGCATTAATGTCCAATTGGGGACAAGTCATGTCACTATGCAATTTGCAAAGGAATTCTAATGGAATGTGAGGTCGGGCCTCTGATAGTGTTGAGTTCAAGATATGATATCTGCTAAGTCAAGGCTTAGGAGTTTGTTATGACACTTGTTAACAAATCTGAAAGGTAGATTTGGGAATGTTTGCTATCAAAGTTTTTTGAATATTTTTTTACACCTGCCTAATGCATTTTCTTGAAAATATTTAAAGATCTTTGTTGGCTATCTTTTTATATGCTTTCTAACCACTATATAAATGCTTTTGATGTGATGTAGATGATGTTATAAGGAGGTTGATCATATTTTGGATTTTATCAAGGAAATCACCATATGCTATTTTCTTTGTACATGCTTGATTTGGTCTTTAATGTGTGATTTGATCTTTACTTTGGTCTCCTATCAAAATATATTTATGCATTCAAAAGAAAAGTTTTATGGCTTTGTATAGTAGAAATATAAGATTTTGAAATCAATAGTTCCTTTATGAAATTGGGGTAAATTAACAATTTATTGACATTGAGTTAAATTCATCATAAAGAACCCATGTTCTTTGTCAATGCAATTTTATTTTATTCCTGTCTTTAAAAGGTTTCCTCAAATGGTTGATGTATCTTGTTTTTTTTTTTTTATCATTTTCCAAGACATGCATAACTCTTATTTGTAATGTTTGCAGGAAAAAGGCTAAGGATTGATATTGAATCAGACATTGGAATTAAGAAAAAATGAGTATATTTGAGTTGGGAACTTGAGCTCAAACTTGACAAAAGCATTTTTTAATGCGTATTATAAAAATCTTGAGCTTCCATTATATGCTTTAGTTTTCTATTTTAGACCAAATTACTTTTTCGATTCTAAAAAGAACACTACAAAATCTTTCATTTTTGCTACAAAGGGTTAAAAAGAACACTATATAGACACTTGCTAAATTTCAATTTGGGTTCTAAAAATTTGACAAGCAAATCTCACACTTCAAAGCTGGTGCTTAAAAATAACTCATTTTTTGCTTTGAAGATTAAAATGAACATGTGCTTTTGTGTGTTGTAATATTTTTTGCAAAGTAATCTCATTTAAAAAAGGAGTATGAACTTATCTCACACTTCACGAAGACCTTGAGAATCAAAAATATTTTTGGTGACATTAAGTTGCATAAAATATTGCCTCCACATCTCAATTTGGGTACCTAAAATTTAAACAAAACATGTGAGTGTGAAGAAAAGACATTGTGTGTGCTCTAACCTAAATGTGTTAGGTGGTCGAACTACAAATGCACTCCTTTTCTATTATCCACCTTTAGAGAGAGCTTGCCTTGGTGGGAAAAAGTACTCACCCCAAGGGAATGACTCAAACCGGTAACAAGCTAAACGCCAAGCTATTCCCAAGCAATATACAAATTTGAATGGTGAGGAAAGTTCATCATTACAACAACTCTTATGGACAAGTAGGTGATACTCTTTATATGGTTTGATCTTGCCTCTCATGTGGCCTTCTGAACGGGTACCCTGATTACGAACCAATTTGTGTAGAGGCCAAAATCCTAATCTATTTGTTGGTGCAAAAGGTCATGTCCTTTGAAATCACCCCACATATACATGTGATTCTATTGTAGAGATGAAAATTATGCCATGGGAGATTCATGGGTACTGATGCTTGGCTAACCCGAGAAGCAAGTGCACTGTAAGGGGGAGCCTGTGTGGTCAAGCATCTAATCATCTGCACTGAATATGTGCAGCTAGATTTTTCTAAGTGGGATCCAAATAAATATTGTCTCTTCATCCTAGGATTGTACATGTTCTTGGACTCAAAAACACATTTCTTTGATCAAAAACATTTGAAAACAAACATTCACAAGATCTTCAAAATTTCAAACTCTTTAGGGAAGCAAATTCCTTTGATGAATTCAAGTGCTCTTGCTTGCCCTAGGTATTTCATCCTTTGAGGCATCCAATTACTTGGGTTTTATCATCATTTGTTTTCACTAAAGTCAACCTCGGAAACTATGCCCTTGAAACCTTGACTTTCACATAATGGATCTTGTGGAAAAAAAGAATTGAGACATAGACATTTAGTTTGAAACTTTTAATCAAGGAATTGTTTGTGGTAAAAATAAATCATTAACCAAAGTTAAGAGACAATTCAACACCACACATGTGTTATTTCAATTAATTTCCCGCAAAATCATAATCCGGAGACCCAAGTTCAAAAGTCTTAGTCCAAAAGCTCGTGAGGAGCGTCGTGAAAGACTTACTGAAGTTAGATAAATATTGTTTTACAACTTCTAAAAGAAAGCTTCATGAAACAACCCTAACCTGTATGAGTTTTATTATCAACAAAATATAACTCTTTTTCAAAGGTTTTCTTTTCTCACATAGGAAGTATCGAGCATGTTCTTCAAAATCGAGGTCTTGTAAGAAGGAGTTTTATCTGGGTCAAGTCTAGGATAAAAAATTAGTCATTTTCATCCATCCCTCAACCATCAAAATCAAACATCATTTCACCAAAAAACTCTTGAAAACTTTGAAAAAATCCTCATACTAAACTTCTAGGAAAAATAAAAATCATCTTGTTTGACTTAACACACTTAGTCAAATTATCCTTGTGAGAGAATTTACCTCTTGATAAAATCCAACATCTTGGGGTCTAGGAGTTCATTATCACTTTGTTTGGCTTAACACACTTACTAAAATTATCCAATCCATTATCATTTTGTTTGGCTTAACACACTTAGTAAAATTATCCTATTGTATACGAGTTCACTCTAAGATAACCCAAGTTCCTAGAATTTATAAGTTCATTATCCAAAATCACTTTGCTTGACTTAACACACTTAGTCAAATTATCCAAATCAACCAAAATCCCATAAAATCAAGTCCTAAAGTTTAGCATTTCTCTCAAAGGTCTTCAAGATTTTTCAACATCCGTATCATCCATCTTTCCTTTATCTCATCCCCATCATCACTTTGATCCTTAATTCATCCTAGTTCTTCTCTTTTTGTGGCTAAAGATTAGATCAATCGATCTCTATTTTATGGTTCAAACTCAATCTCAACACAAAAAGAATATGGAGAAAAATAAAGAAACATCTACTTGAAGTGATCTAAGTCAAACTAAGACAGAGTTCAATCCCACGATATACATTGACCTCCCAATCAATCCTCCTCCAATACATCAAAATCATTAAGAGGAGGGTAAAGTAGAGGACATCAGTGACAACAAGATGACATAGGAGGAAATCCTAGCGATGGAGCAAAATCTCGAAAATCATCGAATTTTCTATGCTATGATGAGGTTATATCCATCCCAATACATGCTTGAGTTAGCAAAAGAAGGGGCTAAACTCCCTTCTAACTTTGAAGTTAGCACTATTGTGGAAAGACCTGTAGGGATCATGCCCCCAACCTCATCCACGCTTCCACTTCAAAGTGTCACTCAAGACATCCCACCAATCATATCATCCATCAATTCAACCCTGCCAGTTGTTAACAAGGGAAGTGTTATGCTGCACGAACTCAAAAAACATCACCTTGTGAACAATAGAGGGTTGAATGAGAACACCACACCAGATCAACCTATTATGGTAAATCCATTACACCCTTACGTTCCTCTTACATTCCATGATTCTTCCAATCCAACCTCTTATCATTCAACACCAATTTATCCTCTAGACACACAAACCTCTCTCCCTACCTCACAAGGAGAAGGTGATTTGTTTGGAGCAGGGGGAATATTTGATCCCTCATCATCACTTCAAGGGATTGCATCGACCATTTTTATGCCATTTCCACCCCTACCACTTACATCCACATCATCCCTTGGGTTGGGTCTTCCTCCTCTACATGCCATCAATCAATCGAACCAAAGAATCATAACAAATCCTCTTGATTTCCATCAATATCACAAGAGATGGGAACCATCCAAGCAACATCAATGATCAACACATCCACCATTCCCCAAGTCTCTCAAAGAACGATTTCCCAGGGAACAAGTATCTCGATCACACCATCCATAGCTCAAACATTGATCATCAACATGACTATTCCGCTCATCACAATGGTCGACACCCTTCCTATTCCATTGCCATTACCACCAAGGCACAACACGGACAAATTCATTCACCATGACGTTGCAAGTTGCTTGACAAGCTACCCATCAAAAGGAAATCTAAAATCAACAAGTTGCACAACTAGCTACTCCGCAAGTGCAAGCCCAATTGGTAGCACAACAAGTGAAATAGCCACAGTAAGTTGCACAAGCCCAAGCCGTACTACAACAACAACAAGCCACAAGGTACTGCCACAATAGTGGTTTATAATTTCTTAGAGGAACTGATTTTTGCTGAAATCACATATTTTTAGAAAATATAATAATTTAAGACTTAAAAGTTCCATTTTAAGGATTCCAATTGATGAGGGTTTGATCAAACCACCTTAGATCAAACCCCCTTGGATAGAACCTCACTAGTTTTAAACCATACCCATAAATGAGTCTCCTCTACACCTATCAAAATGTTGATAAAAAATCACTTTTGATTTCCCTTTTGGGGGATCAAATGAATTCATTTAAAATTTATTTTAAATAATTATGATAGTCCTCAAAATGAGCTATCCAACGAATATAATGTTAATATGTTTTAGTTTTATTATGTATTTGGTTTTTTAGTTTTATTAAACATATGTTTTTCATCGAAAATGAAGGTCTATGTTCTGCACATGTGGAAAAATAGTAGATTATCAATAAAAAATTAAAAATATGAGTGCACCAGATATTGAAGTTCTTGATCCAACAAAAAAAAAAAGGAATTTCGATATATACAAAAAATGTTACGTGTTATACGGTCATGCTATGTCTGAATTGTAGTTGGTTTGACTTCGAAACTTGATTAAAGAAAAAAAATTCTATAAAAAACTATCTAACAAAGTGGAAGCACTAGATATCGGAGTTACAAATCTAAATTCGAAAGAATTAGAATTTTATCCTTCATGGAAAAAAAGTTATGCGTTATATAGTGTGCATCACTTTTAAAAATGTTGTTTTTTGAAAAAAACTAGTTTTCATGGGAGATGGAAGAAGAAGTCTAATCTGATTGCAAAAATTTTGAGATTTTTTTTTTTGAATCTACAAAAAAAATTTGATGAGACTCTAGTTTGCATCATCTTCAAATTCCTCATGGTTTAGCCACTATAGATGCCTAAATGTGAAGATTTATTTAAAAATAATAATTTCAGTGTCCAATTTGGCCAAAAATTGTAAACCACTATTGGGGGATCACCCCACACAAGCCACACAAGTTGCCCAAGTTGTGGAAGCCACTCAAGTTGCTCAAGCTGCATAGGCCACTCAAGTTGCACAAGCAATCCAATAATCGCATGCCCAAGCACAAGCCCGATTTCAAGGTTAGTAAGCACAAGTGCAACAAGAAGCGTATCAATAAGCCTTGTAAGACTATCAAGTACAAAAAAAATAGGACCATAAACAAGAATTGTTGGCACAACAACAACATGAACAACAACAAGCGTTGTTGGAAAATCAACAACATGACCAACAACAAGCATTGTTGGCTCAACAGGAAACATAGGCATTACTTGCTCAACAAAGCTTACAAAAATCTCCCACCAACATCCCACCCATCAATCCAGCACCTCAAAATATGTTCACCCCACCTCCTAATTTGAAATATGATGTGACAACAAAAATCAAACTGCTCTCACAGAAAGTGCTTGATCTTCAATCAGGAAAAACAACAAGGACACCCAGCAATTTGTGTCCCTATCCATTTGACGGGAGCTTAGCAATGGTACCATTCCAGAAGGGATTCAAAATCCCCAAATTTGACAAATATCGTGGGATAGGGAACCTTGAAGATCACCTCAGGTAGTTCTAGGTACATTTTATGGAAGTCGCATACAATGACACATATTTGATGTGGTTGTTCCCTCAAAGCCTGGCTAGTGCCTCCATAGAATGTTTCTCTCATCTACCTACTAGCATTAGAACATTCCAAGAAATGAAAGATGCCTTCCTCCAAAATTATGCATTCAACATTACCATGGATTTCAATCTAGAGGAACTATCGACACTCAAACAAGGAAAGGGGGAATCATTCACCTCCTTCCTCCAATGATGGCGAATCCAAGGCCAATCAGAGCAAATGGGCCATGCCAGAGGAACAAGAAGTATGCACTATCATTGCTAATTTGGACAAGACCTTGGCCTTTTATCTAAAGGTGCAATGCATCACCACCTATGACCAATTGATCCCCAAAGTAATCAACATCGAAAGGGCCCTTATAACATAACGGGGCATGCCTACCTATCCTGAACATCAAGACAGTCACCCATCCACCAGCTACAATGATAAACCTCGCACATGGGCAAAGAAAAATAATGTCACCAATGATGGAGTGGTCAATGCCAAGGTCATCATCAGTGCTCCAAAGAAAAATAACCAAACACATCATCATCAACTAGAAAATAATAATCGCAATAATACACAAGAAAATGCGATAAACTAGAAACCACCCCACAATCAGATCAATGATCTCAATAATCAAGGAGGACCACCTTAGCAAAACAAGTATCCCCCAAGAAAAAATTCATAGCCCTTGGGGAGTCAATTGAGTCCATCATGAAATTTTTTGTTAATGAGAACCTCATTAAGGTCCCCACTCATGATAATTACCAAGAATCCTAGGTGAAGCCACCCTGGTACAATTAAAATATCCTTTGCGATTAACATAATCTCAAGGGGCATACGACCGCCAACTGCATGAAATTGAAAAACATCATCCAATATCTCATTGAGGATAAATTCATAAATGTTGAGCAACCAGCTGGTAATCAATATTTGAAAATATACATGAATCTGATGCCCAACCACAATCAAGGAAATGATAAAGATAAGCAAAATTCTTGCAAAGTGAACGATGTATACGAGGGTCTTGTCACATGCCTTGACAAATTGGTCACTGTTGTCAAAATTAAGGGAGCCAAAGCTAATTTTGGAGTCACCACATGTGGTGGAACAATCACTATTGTTAGGGAATCGCATCCATCTAAGACCTCCACCTCAAAATTCATCCCTAATGGTTACAATGTCCTTGACTAGTTAAAAAGAACCCCTGCTCAGATCTCCATCATAGAGTTACTGAAGATTTTAGCTGCCCACAATCAAATCCTTGAGGAAGCATTGGCTTCATCCACTATCTCTGCCAACCTTGATACATAGCAGTTTCAAGCTATGGTCAACAACATTACCATTCTGAATCTCCTCAACTTTTCCAATCAAGACTTCCCCACCCAACCATCTCACAACCGTGCATTACACCTCGAGTTCTTGGTGGATGGAGGTGCACGCCTCAACATTAGCTCACTAAAGCTTATAAAGAATTTGGGAATCTCTGAAGATTCTATTAAGAAAGATAAATGCATTACAATTAGAGCGTATGATGTCCAAGAAAGAGTGTCTCAAGGCACTATCAAACTCCCAATCCAAGTAGGATCGGCTACTATGGAAACCACATGTCAGGTCCTCGATATTTATTTTCCCTACAATATCCTCCCAAGATGCCCATGGATCCATGGGATGAAGGCAACCACCTCAACATTCCACCAATGCATCAAATTTTCATACCAAAATGAAGAGGTCACAATTCATGTTGATCCTGAACCTTTCACATATTGCAAAAACTTGGAAGCCAAGTTATATAAGGTCTCCCAAGTCCTGAAGAATGATGAAGGCCCATCCACTCTATATATTGACCTAGCCAATATAGCCTCCACTTCTGGGACAAAGACACCTTCAATCCCCAACATATCTGACATCAAGCTCATGATCCAAGACAATGGGTGTGGGGAATACATAATGGAGAAGAATTATTTTTTCGTAGAAGAGTTACCTCAATATCCTAGATCACATGGGCAATCCCAACCAGCTAAAACACCCTCTCACACTTTTAGGGATGACCCTTCTAGATTCTGATGTTGGGGGATCTAAGTCGGGAAGCCGTGGATGAAAGAGACATTCCAAGCTCACTATACCAAGATGAAAGGCCTATGCCTAATCTTCCCATGGATGAATGAAGAAAGGGGCTACAATAGAAATAAAATCCTTGGAAGGAACGACAATAGCTGACTGAAACCCATCATTATTGAGAGATGATTGAAAAATATTGGCCTTGGGTTTACCCCTCCGAGTATAACCATACATGTTCGAGGTCCCCCAGTTGACGCAGTCAGGACTCCCCCTCAGCTATCAGCAACTGCCCTCCAGTTACTAGTATCCACAGGTCTACCCCAAAACAACTTCACCTTTGACATAACCGATGTATGTAGTAGTAGGTATGACGAGAATACCATAACTAACCTACCCATTCTTTTAGAAGACTCCTCCCTTATCATGATTAGTACCTTGTCTTTTGAGTCAGACCACCAAACTCACAAAATAAATCTGGTTTACCCCCAACTCATTGACTATGACCAACAAGGGCCACCGATTCTAGACACATTCAAAAATGATGAGGTGGTCTCAAAATTCAAGGGACTAAGGGATATAGTGCCATATGGAGATCATAAAGCAGGATTCAACATTATACTGGACACTCACGCCTATTATGGGGAGATGATTGAGTCCTTCAGTCAAAAAAGTGAACAATTGAGAATAATCTCAAGGTCATTGAGTGAAAACGACACCATGGCACTCTCTAACCATACAATAGTAAAAATAAAGCATGCATCCAATGGTGAAAACCTCTCTGAGGCACCGGAGGATGAAGGATTCAATCTCCCCTCACTGCACTTCATCAAGAAAAATCAGCAATCCAAGTAGAATAGTGTAACCCTGTCAATCGAGGAATAGAGGAGGGTGATCCCACAATATTGGTTTACAATTTTTGGGCAAACTGGACACCAAACTAATTTTTTTTAACTAAATCTTCACTTTCGGGCTCCTATAGCAGCTAGACTGTGAGGAATTTGAAGATGATGAAAACTAGTGATTTGTGACATTTTGTCTATAGATCCTAAATAATTTTTTTTCATTTTTTTTGGAATCAGATTGCACTTATTTTTCCATCTCCTTCGAAAACTAGTTTTTTTTTTAAAATAGCATTTTTAAGGAGTGATGCTCACCGTATACAACATAAATTTATTTATATGAAGGATAAAATTCTAATTTTTTCGAATTTACATTTGTAACTACGATATCTAGCACTTTCATTTGATTTTATAGTGTTTTATTAAATATTTTTTCCTCAATCAACTTTCGAAGTCAAACCAATTACAATCTAGACATAGATGAACTGTATACAACATAATTTTTTCTGTATGTATCAAAATTCAGTTTTATTTTTTTTAATGGATCAAGGACATGAATACCTAGTCCAAACATATTTTTCCAAATTTTATTTTGATAATCTGCTATTTTTCCACATGTGCAGAATAGAGAGCTTTATTTTTGGTGAAAAACCTATGTTTAATAAAGCTAAAAAAATAGATACATAATAAAAGCAAAACATATTAAAATTATATTCATTGGAAAGCTCAAACTGAGAACTACCATAATCATTTGAAATAAATTTTAAATGAATTCATTTGATCCCCCAAAAGGTAAATCAAAAGTGATTTTTTATCAGCATTTTGATAGGTGTAAAGGAGACATTTATAGGTATGGTTTAAAACTAGCGAGGTTCTATCCAAGGTGGTTTGATCAAACCCTCTTCAATTGGAATCATTAAAATGGAACTTTTAAAGGCTTAAATCATTATATTTTCTAAAAATATGTGATTTTAGAAAAAATCAATTCCTCTCATAGATTGTAAACCAGCTTTGTGGGATCACCCAGGAGCTACCACACATAACCTTCTATGTTGAATCAATTCTCATGGAAGAACAAGAAATTTTGGCTACATTATTATAAGAAATAAAATTGAACTTTGCATGGACCTACGTTGACATGTCGGGTCTCGATCCAGAAGTCATAGTTCATCACTTAGCTATCTATCCAGGGGCAAAGCTAGTAAGACAAAAGTTGAGAAAGATGCACCCCCAAATAGCCTTGTTAGTCAAAATGGAATTTTAGAAGCTCTTGGATGCAGGATTCATAAGGCCAATTGATTATCCTGAATTGGTGTCAAATCTTGTACCTATTTCAAATCCAAATAGGGTCATCTGCATCTGCACCGATTTTAGAAACATAAACAAAGTGTGTCCTAAGGATGACTTTCCACTACCCAACATTGAGGAGATAGTGGATATGACGGCCGAAGATGAAATTATATCACTAATGGATGATTTTTTTGGATATAATCAAATCATGATAGCAAAGGAGGATCAACACAAGACAATGTTCACATGTCTGTGGGGGACCTACTGCTGGAACATGATGCCTTCCGGGTTAAAAAATGCAGGTGCAACATACCAAAGAGCCATGACACGATTTATAAGACATTGGAAGACTATATAGATGACATATTTGCTAAATCCAAAAAAATATAGGAGCACATAGCAGCCTTGAGCTCTATTTTGATAGATTGGAAAAGCATAAGGTTTGCCTCAACCCAAAGAAATGCATCTTTCGGGTGCAATCATGCAAGCTCCTAGGATATTTAGTGTCAATGAGAGAAATCAAGGTGGACCCCGCCAAAGTCAAGGCGATCCTCGATATGGAAGCACCCAGGACACTAAAGCAACTAAGAGGTCTACAAGGCAGGCCCTAGTCCATTCGCATATTTATAGTGCAACTAGCAGATAAAAAGATCCCATACTCTCATCTACTCCATAAGGGGGTAGCATAGAAATTGGATGAAAAATGTGACCAGGCATTTAACAAAATCAAAGAATAATTACTCACGCCACCGATTTTGATGCCACCAATCCCAAGAAAGCCACTAATCCTATACATTTCAAAAACCATGCTAGCTCTCGGTGCTCTATTAGCTCAACACGATGAAAATGGAAGAGAGAGAAATATATTATATCAACAAAAATATGGTGGGACACGAGCTAAACTATACTCTGATTGAAAATTCTTGTCTAGAAGTTATGTTTGTAGCTCATAAATTTAGACACTACATGTTAGCTCATCAAATCAAGCTAATCACAAAGATAGATCCACTCAAGTACCTGCTTTCTAAATCCACTCTCACGGGGTGGACAACCAAGTGGGTCATGATATTGATAGAACATGACATTAAGTATGTAGATCGCAAGGCCATCAAGGGACAAGTAATTAAAAATCAACTAGTAGAGGCTCCTATATATGTAGAAAACTCACTCATTTCAGAATTCCCTGATGAATCAATTTTCATCCTGAGTGTTGCAGACTATTGGAAGATGTAATTTGATGAATCTTACACACAACACGAATCAAGAGTAGGAATTTTATTCATAACTCCCCAAGGAGACTGCATACCCAAATCTTACAAGCTATCATTCCCATGCATCAATAATATAGTAGAATATGAGGCTCTCGTCATAGGCTTAAGGATTGCAGTACAATTGTAGATCATGGCTCTAAAGGTATATGGGGATTCTCATCTCATAATCAATCAGGTAAATGATGAATATCAGACAAAGGATGATAAACTAAATCCATACAAGAAGTTGTTCGAAAGCCTCAAAGAGTCATTCATTGATATCACATTTGAACAACTACCTAGAGAAAATAATAGACCAGCGGATGCAATGGCTACAATTGAATCACTCTTGGAAATCTTGCACAACATCCCAAAACAAGAATTCCTGGTAGAGAAGATTCTCATGCCAGCATTCGAGGTACCAAAGTTTCAATTCATGTGTGAACTCATTGGTCCCGATGATCCCTAGTATCATGACATTTACACATACTAAAAAATAGGGGTCTTTCCTGCCAATATAACCCTGAATCTTAAACGAGCCTTCATCAAGAAGTCAACCTATTTTTTCATCCTAGGAGACATCCTTTATCGTAGGAGCATTGAAGGAACCCTATTGTGTTGCCTGGACACTGAGGAAGCCCTGACAGCATTAAGTGAGGTACACAATGGCATTTGTGGATTGCACTCGAGTGGTATGACCTTGGCTAAGAAGTTGCTGAGAACTAGATACTACTGGCCAATAATGGAGTGAGATACACATGAATTCGTCAGAAGATGTTTGCAATGTTAGCAGCATGGGGACCTCATCCATACACCGACTCAAGAACTCCACCCTATTATTACACCTTGGCCCTTTTCACAATGGGGACTCGCTCTCATCAGAAAAATCACACCCACCTCATCCAATGGCCACAAATTCATCATCACCACCATGAACTACTTTACAAAGTGGGTCGAAGCCATTCCCATGACCTAACATAATGGGAAAGGAGATATCCAAGTTCATCCTGAACTACCTCATTTGTTGGTATGATGTCCCCCAAGCCATTATCTCAGATAATGGGACACCCTTCAAAAATTAGGATGTTCGTGACTTATGTGAAAATTTCAATATCCAACATCGCTTTTCCACTCTAGACTATCCCCAAGGCAATGGCCAAGTAGAAGCTATGAATAAAACCATCTTGAAAATCCTTAAGAAGACAGTCAATGAAATTGGTCATGACTGGCATCTACAGCTAAATCCCACCTTATGGGCCTATCATACTAGCATCCACAAACCAATATGTGCCACCCCTTTCTCCCTGGTTGAGAAATCAAAATCCATCTTACACATTGAGATCGAGCTCCGATCCTTGAGCATATCACTACAAAACCTCATCAAAGATGAAGAATACAGGGTCTCATGACTGAATGAGTTGGAGTTACTGGATGAACGACATATGGATGCCCTAAATCATCTTTAGGTGTATCAAAATCGACTTCAGCAAAGTTATAACAAGAAGATCAGGGGGCGGACATTCCATGTCGGTGAACTTGTGCTAAAGGAGAACCAAAAGAACATACCAAACCTAGAAAGAAAAGGCAAATTTGAGCCCAACTAGTTGGGACCTTTCATCATCACATCAAGCTATAAATCAGGGGAATATCAGTTATCAACACCAGAAGGTGTGCCTTTGTATGAGCCAATGAAAAAATCCCATCTCAAAACGTTTTATGCCTAAAATCTTTCAATGTATAGAACCAAAAAATACAAAAACATCATAAAATGTCCTGAAAGAATGGTCACCCTGATGAAACCTTGGTAAACAGGAATTTTGGTGACAACAAAAAAATCAAAAAAATAATTGAAAATAGTAAAAAACAAAATCGTCCTCTAGTGAAAACCACTTCGGTGGATCTTTGGACAAGTACCTTGGTGAAAACCTGGCAAACAAGCACCAAGAATAAATAAAGAACTCTCTATCCACCAGGATCTTCATGAATCACTTATCCATTACATTCCATTGATCCTTCTATCATCCATCTATGTTTGTACCATAGCTTGATCTTGTGTTTGTATGATGTTCCACCCTAGTACTACTTGGCATATTCCCAAGGTTAGTTTGTCCTACCTCTATAGAAGTAGTCTATCACATCATATTGGGGGCATGTTCCTATACTTGCATCAGATCGGATTCGTGTATATTCTTGTGATCTTCCTTAAAAAATCAAAATCCAAAAATAGAGTCAACCGATCGAACTACATTTTCTTTGAGCTTGAACGTAGGCAAGGTTGATCTTTGATCATCCCCCGAGACACCTTAGGTCAGTCCTTTGGGCGTTTTCCACAATGGCAATCCGTTTGCCCATCTATCTCATCATTGAGTCAAGTCAATTGTCATTCAAACTACGTGGTCTCTACATGTATAACATAGGCAAGGCTAATCTATTGATCAGATCCCAAGACCCCTAGGATAGGTCTTTAAGTTAGTCTCTTGGTCAAATCTTGAAAATCCAAAAAAACCTTAAAAATCTGAAAATCAAAACAGTCTCAAAACATTCAAAAAACAACAAAAACATCCAAATATTTGAAAAAACCCAAAATGGCGCATCTGTCTCATCTCGCTTTCACCGAAAATAATCATCATTCATAATAAATCACCATCACTTTCATCTTTTGGTAAGCCAGTCAAAAGAAAGTCTAGCAGGTTCCAAAAGTGAATGCCTAATCGTCAAACTCTCAAAGTCTAGGTCAGTAAGTTAGAAAGTTAATCAACTCAAAATATCAATAGCTTATCATCACCTGATCACAACATGTCCTAGGATGCATCCTTCCTGTGATGGACATAAACATCAGGAATCATCGTAGTTTAGTCTTGGCTAGCGGTACGACGAACATTAGCTTGTTTGTTTACTTTATATTTTCTTTGGATTTATCTTATTGCACTCATTCCAATGACCTATCGATGATGTCTAAACAAAAATATTTAGAGAGAAAGGAATGGGGCAACAATCATTATCTGTTTGTCTATTGTGCTTGTTTGATGTTCTTATAAAATAACTTTGTCATGTATGCTTTGTTTGGTTTGTAGGGATGGTGTCCTACATGTCTTGTTGACCACATAGGAAGGCTTGATTTTCTATGTTTCGGTCTGAGATGTTTAGAATATCTAAACTACACTCTAAATAAGGTTTTGTATGTTAGGTGTGAACATGAGTACTCCTATCTGATTGTTGAGTCAAAGTCCATCACACTAGGTGCAACACCATCCTGGTCCTTTATACCTTGATGCATCACACCTATGTGTGTTATCAAACATAAAGAAGGTTATTCTCTTATCTGTCCCATCCTTGGATAAGAAATACGTCATCATCATTCATCATTATAACTAATGGACTTTTTGAGCCTCTGTATCATCCTGGATTCAAGGATTGATCCCTCTCATTTTTCTATCCTCTTTCATGCTAACATAGTATCATTTCATCAATGCATCCATCTGACATCCATCTTGCATTCACACTATCATCCTTCATAATCATGTCATATCATCATATGACAACATCATACATCTCATCCATCTCACATGCATTGCATCATCATTTAAGATGTTTAAAATAATATAGATTTTTTATTCTAAGCATCTTACAAACATCTCATTTGCATCATCATTATCATATAGATTTGTTAGTCTAACCATCCATACATCCATTTTGCAACTCTTTGTCACGAGATTGACCCTCAAATTGAACTTTTTGCTCAATCTCTCGAGGGGGCAATGTACCAATGTACTTATGTCTACTAGGGCATCCAAAAAAATAGATTTTTTTTTAAATTTTAATAATGGTGGCATCATTCTTTGAACCAATGCAACAAGTACAGTACTTCAAAGAGGGGAAAAATGTAGACATGCAAAATTGACATCATGCATTCCTCATATTTTTATATCCGCCCATCAATGAAATAAATCAACTTTATTTCATTAATTTCCTAAGTTATCTCTTTAATTAATCTCCTAAAGTCACCCATTTAAAATAAATAAATTCATCTTTGTTTGATTTAACACGAACATCATCATCTTTGATTAAATAAAACAAATATTTATTTAATTAAATCTGAAATCATTTTCTTCTCATTTTGATTTATTTTGATTTGATTAATGTAATCCTAAACCTCTTTTCTCTAGATTTTGCAACTTGTGCACATAAATCAATTTAATTGATTTATTAATTCCTCATTTTCATTCAGAAAAGGGCATCAAGATGGAATATTCTTCAAATTTGAATTTCCCTCCAACATGTCTTGTCCTCCAACATAACATTAAATCCTCTTACATGTCTCCCACTTGGGATTTAGGACTCTTTCTTCTCCCTCCAACAAGCCATCTTTTGAATTTAAAATCTCCCCCTCTTTGGCACAATGACCAAAATGTGCACAACCCTCATCCTCTCACATCTTGACAAATGGCATCTTGTCATTGGCTTATGAATGATCCCACATTCATCCAAATCCTTCAATCTTTCAACCTTGAATCTATAAATGCAAAGCATTTCTACTCCAAATGGATACAAAACTACAACACAACTTGATGGAAAATCTCAATATTGGCATTATCATCATCATTTGGACATTCTTTCTTATCAGGGGGTGGGAAATGGCATCCTTTCCACATCATAAGGGGCACCACTGCCACTATGGAATAGAGTTTGGTCATGTTTTCATATGCTTTCATTTAGCTATCTTTGTTATATTTATTTAGTTTGAATATTTTAAATATGATTGAATGTTTCATAGGAATGTTTGATCTGCTTGTTTTAAACTAACTAACAATCTAATTGTGGTCATTGTTTGAAGAAATTTGTTGATTTTGGTGTTTACAGTAACATGGGTTTCACAAATATTGGGTAGGTGGATATTAAACCAGATTCAATATTGTATGCATGTTCAACTACTTCTTGACTTGCTTCAACTGAGGCACTTGCATGTGGAAAGATAGATCTATGGCCATAGATGCAAACAAACATTGGAAATATTTACACCTAGAACACAACATGTAACATTCAATTAGAATGTCAATAGCATATATAATAAAACCAATGAAACTCACCTTTTCTTAACATATGGGATATCAATAAGTGCCTGCAAAATAATTTTTTAGTTTTTTTCCAACTTTACTAAATACAAAAGAGTAATCCACATTATCCAAACTTTTAACTATCGTTCAGTTGTAAAATATATAAATATACAATATCTAGATTATAAGACATATTATTACTAGTATACTCTTTCCTTGCTATGGGGATTCAAACAAATTTACAAAAAAATTATGACCTATATATTTTGCATGCTATTTAAATTCATTTCTTTTACATATATATATATGGCAACATCTAGATTGCATAAAAGAAAAAGGCATTGGCATTGACAGTGGTCATCACATGGTGATATATGTTCACTAACATTAATAGAACTCTAACTACTTTGAGTACCAAATTGGCAAAATGTTAAATAGTATTGACTACAACATTCATAATAAAAAAGATGGAAGCAACTTTGTAAGAGAAACAACTAAGAGAAAAGAGAATGAAGAGGAGTTACTATGATATTTTTAGATGTCACAAGATAGCTAAACAATTTTTCTATTTTAGGAAGTTTTGCAGAAATAAAGCTTTAACTAGGGTCAATTGTAAATAACACAAAGAGTGTATAGTATTGAGAACTAATAGAGAGGAGGACACAAAGAATAGAAAAATTCCACAAAAGGGAAAGATGCACAATCTTCTCACCAATGCTCACTAGGTTAAGAAAGTTACATGGAAATAAATAATACATAAAGTAACACATAACTTAGATGAATTTGAAAAACTTATAGGAGATATTTAGACATACTAATAGTTCTTGCCAATTTAAACATGTTAGATGATATTTGGAGGTACTACTAGTTTTAACAATATTTAAACATATTAGATTATGAAAATAATGATAATTTACATAAATAGAACCAACATGTGTGCTACAATTAGAATGGTTGCTACCTATTGACCATGATTTTGAATTTTTGGTTCACTGATGAGTAAGAAATGATAGATAAGAGTCAATGGGTTGAACAACCATATCTACAAGTTCTAGTTGGTAGGATTTCCACTCCAAATATATTTGAGACTGAGAAGAAAATATTTGGGCTTTAGCCAAACCTAGTGAGTACAAATGGTAAAGAATCACTAGGATTATTATTGGATTTTAAATCGAGTCCTAGAGTGCTAAATAATAGAGCACTCAGAGATTTGAATAGTAGTATTCATGATTTTTAATAACTACACCCAATTAAAGAATAAAGAACCCAAAATCTTCTAGTGCTCAATCGTATAGTGATAAGAGATCCCCTGAAAGATCTGAGATTTTAGTCTAGCATTCCAAAAGCATTTGAATTTTGGAGAAAATCTTCAAGGTTCACCTGAATCTAGTGAGTACAATGGGAATTATTGTAGGAATTTAAATCTAGTACTGGATTGCTCAATGACAGGGTGCTCAAAGGTTTGAATACTAGAATATTCATGTTTTTAACAACTACACCTAATAAAAGGATAATAATAAACCACCCAAACACTACCAGTGCTCAATCATATAGTCATCAAAGGAGTCTTTCAAAAATATAAAATTTTAGTCCTCGCACTCCAAAAGTACTTCAGGTTTAGAGAATTGTTTTGGAGGTGAACCAAACCTAGTAGGTACAAATAGTAAAGAATCATGGTATTGATTGGATTATTATTGGATTTTATATCTAATAATTAAGTGCTAAATGGTAGCATTCTCAGTAATTTGGTATATTCATCTTGCTTAACAACTAAACCTAAATAGAGAATAAAGCACTCAAAATCTTCAGTGCATAATAGTAGAATAGTTAGGGGTGCCCTTAGAAAATCTGAGGCTTGAGTCCTAGCATGTCAAATACTTTTCAATAACCCCACCCAACCAAAGTATATACTACCCAAATACCTTGTGAAGGTTACAAACTAAGCTCTAAAAGACAATGGCAGTAGCCCTCTAACTCCATAATCGACTTTGAGGACCAATGGTGTGTACACACAAGATAAAACTAGTACACCAGGAAAACTCAAGTATAGTGACCTAGACTAGTCCCTCTGTGTAACTAGTGTTTGTAGACCCGTTCTATCATTTTAAAATGGCATCTCCCAACTTGTAAGCGTAGTTTCCTGATAACTTATGATATAATGCATAGAGTGTGTATTCCAATACTCTTAACAACATAGGAGAGGATCACAACAATGTGAGTCCCCCACCAACGAAAATACCAAAAAAACTTGGCTCTACACATAAGTAGCCACAAAGACTAGACACCTAGCACAAACTACAATGCTCTTTTTCTATGTCAGCAAACAAGTCCTACAAATGCAAAAATCCTATTTGAAAGGTAACCAATCAACATAGGACCTACCCCCTTTTCAGACGAATGCCTCATTCCTACTCAAATATAGCTCCTAAAAATGTTGAGCTACTTCTAAACTAGAAACCATTTGTCCCCAACTCCTACATTGCAAAGTTAAGCTAATCACATTACTTACTTCACCATAATCTAGATGAGGGTTGTTGGCTACATGATTGGAGCTACGCACCAGCACCGCTCTCTCCTCAGTCCTTTGATTCCTGAAATTTGAAGACCTCTATAAAAGAAAACCATGAATTTCTATATGAATTATACCATTGGTCACATGAGTTTCACAAAATCACAAACATATATGATCTCATGGACTGCAATGGTTGTGAGATTTGCACAAAATGGATTTGTCTAGAAGACTTGAAAAACTTCAAACCTAAAGCAATTTTTAGGTGCAGAGCTAGGCTTGTTGAGCTTTTCCAATATCAAATGAGGGAGGGAAAAGGAAAATGCATGTCGAATAAAGGAGGGAAAATGAACGAAGAGAGGGAAATAAAAAATTATTTTAGAAAAAGTATTTTTTTTATTCTCTTAATTTAAGACAATTAGAAAATTAAAAATATAATTTAAACATAAAATATTTATTTGTCTTAAAACCACTCTTTATTTAGTAGTTCTTAAAATGTGGGAGCTGAAACATCAAATCGTTGATTAAACTTCTAAACTTTCCTCCAACGTGCAATCACAATGTTTTACGCCAAAAATCAACTGCCTAAAATTCTCTCCAAATGCATACATGGCCCAACCAAGGCACCTAAAATACCTATTCCTAAAATGCAACAAAAAAACTATTTGCATGGAAGGGATGCAAAAATTAATCTTCATTTTTAGGGGAAAAAAATTCATCTATATACATTGTCATTTTACTATAGGTTGTGAAAATTAGGATAAGTATGATGTGCTCCTAAAATTACTAGAGTTCAAACTTGTATAAAAAGATAACATCTATAAAAATGATCAACACACAATTGATTCATAGATTATAAAATAATTATATTTTTAAAAAATAATTAACAATATAAAGCCTAAAAGAGAAAAAATTTAAATACAAAAAATGATCATTGTTATTTTTATTTCGCATTATTAAGATGGTTGAGTATATTAGCAAGCGAAGATAGAAGTGAATCAATCTTCATTTTTAGAGAAAAATGTTAATTTTTAAAGGGAAAAATCTTCATTTTTAGTAGACTCGGCCATTACATTTCTATAATCCATGTAAATTGAATCTAATTTCTACTAGAAATAACTACTTGACCTTACCTGTTTAAGGCACCACTTCCGGAAATAATTACTTTTATAGAAATTATATTTCTATAATACATGTAAATTGAATCTAATTGCTTCTAGAAATAACTACTTGACCTTTTGAAATGAAATTGTCTAAAAGATAGCCCTCAAAATGTAATTGGATTGTTTAAATCATATTTTATTACTGAAATTGACAACAATTTCTCTTTGATACCTTTGACTTGCTAACACAATAGGAAAATGAAACTCGATTCAAATCATAGTTAAAAATATTAATGATTCATTAACATAATGAGTAATAAAAGTTAAAGAATGTAAATGTTCAATTTTTTTATAAAATATGTGAAGGCCTTAAGAGTGCACTGAGAGGAAATTCCTTCCACACAATAGCTATTTTTGGTGCACCAAGCACCCTAGGCAGCCAAATGGCTCGCTTAGGTAGGGGTCCCATGAGGGGGGCTTAAGCTCTATGGATTATGATCAAATTCGAAAGAAAAAAAAAATAGAGGAGTAATAATCTTTTATTTAGTTATTTTTATTTGTTTGACTAATTATTTAGTTTTGATTTTACTCAATGGCCAAATTAGTCACTTATGATGATCAAATTAGTCATTTATTTTCTAGATTCTACTATTGTTAGTCACATGACTAAAATTTTTAGTCATGTAGTCATTTATTTGCCAAATTCTACTAGTGTAGGCAATACACTCACATGACCAATAATTTGATCCCCAAGGCCGACATTGAACCCATTTTTTCCTACTCAAACCTCAAAAATAGCTCAAATGGCACTCATTCACTATCCTGGGTGAATGAGTCCCACCTATATGTGACTCATTCACCCAAGGTGGTGAATGGGTTATTTTTCTAGCTGGGATGTCGAGGAGTGCATAAATTAAGTTTATATGTTGATTTTATCGAGTTTTTGGTCATAATATGCCTTGGGATGCATAATATGGGGTCATAGGGGCTTATTTATGATGATATTAAGGTTCTAAATGTAAGAGGGTCCACAATCCAATGTGAAAGTTTAAATAAATACACTTTTCAACACTAAATTAATGCAAAATTGGCTCTATTTAGCTTAGAAGGGCCCTAAATCCCATGTGAATGTGTAAAAAACATTACAACACTAGATTAGGTCCAATTTATTCCCAAGCCTCCCAAATTTAATGTGAAGATGTAAATAAATACATATTACAATATTAAATTAGTGTAGAGTTAAGTTAATCTAGATTAAAAAGGACCCAAGACCTAATGTGGATGTGTAAAACACCTCACAACACTAGATCAAGGCGACATCAAGTACAATTTATCATTAATTATTCCCATATCGAGCAAGGACATGATTTTATACACTACATTTAGTCCCCACTTTAGTGAGAGGAGGAACTTGCTTCAAACTCTCACTTAAGTAAACATTCAAGAGGGTTGCAATGTTCAAATGTAGATGGTCTAGGATAACAAAGATCAAGGAAGTGTCAAGCCCCCATTTTCCAAGATCCTACATCAAACCAACATAAGCATGAAAGGACACGCACAAGGTGAATGATTTAAAAAAAATAAGATACATGATCATGCAATGACAATAACTAGAAGGAAGTGAAATACACATGAGCAAAAAATAAAAAGGTGGATAAAGCTTCGACTGTTTGTCAAAAACGATGTGCATCAGATCTACGTTGTTTGTCCAAAAAATACATACTCACTCTGAGGCAAGAAACTCATGGTTGTCCGTCGGGTGAGAAGTCCTAAAAGGTGAGACACATACACTCATGGCTAGTATGTACTCACATGCACATGCAAGTGTCTATGGGGAAAGTCATGCCTTGGATTGGGCTTCTCACTCAACCATACCAATGTTATACCTCCTGATAAATTTAATAAGGTTTCACACAAGAATGATCTTCTAGTTCCACGAGGCAAGCAAAACTTCATATGCTAGAAAATCATAGACATTGTAAATGTGAAATACTGTAAGGTATGTTCAAAGGGATTTTTATTAGTTCATGTAGGGTCTCTTCTTGGGGAACATTGTGCCTAATGTTTCCAAGAGGGGAAAATTCAAAGAAATATCATGCTCTAAGAAGAAATCAAGCCCAATGACAGCACTAAGAAAAAAGATGCATCACAAGAAGGAATAAAATTACATAGTGAAACATGAGTGTTGATGTATGCCCCCACTTTAAAGCGGTTGCTAACACCATTACTGTGAGAAATTGCTTTAAAGTAGAAGAATACATGAGAGCTTATTCAAAAAGCCCTATGCCAAGTCATATGTTTATGATAAGCTACGTCATGAAAAAGGTAGTATGTCACATACGAGCCAACTTAAGGCATGTCATCCACATCCCAAGCTTTCTCTTATATGTTCATGAAATGTGGTCAACTAGCCAAAAGAGACAATGACAAGTGACATAAAAGGACAAGGCTAACTAACCCCTTGCCCCCACTTAGTGCAGGACAAGGATGAGCCAAATAGGATGAGAATAAGCATCAATTAGAGGAGTTAGGTTCTTCAACACAAGGAAGAGCACCACACTCCTTGAGATTTTGAACTCGATTACTCAAAGCCTTACATTCATTAGTAGAATGACCATGAACTCTATGGTATACACAAAATGAATTCTTGTAGTAGAATTTCTTCCGTGTTCGTGGAGGGAGGGAGATCAAATGATCTTGGAGGAGTCTCAACAAGATACTTGCTTCATCAATAGTTGAGGATGTTTCATTATTTTGTGAAAAATATATCATACTTACACAAGACTCTTTAGATTGTGAGATTTGTTCTCTACTTTACAGAAGGGTGTAGAATTGAATGAATTCAAATCATGTGAGATGACATTGATATTAAGGAAAGAGTTCTTTATTTCTTTCGTTTCTTGTAAAAAATGACCAAGACCATTAGTCTTTTCTTGTGTGTGTGGTTCTATAGGGACATAGATACCTTATTCTGTAGCACCACATCCTTTTCCACCATAACCAAGTTGTTTCATCAATTCATAACCTTTTCAATAAATATTATTCATCTCTTTTGGACTTAGTGGTTGCTCATAATTAAGTTCATCAAAGTTTATAGCATAATTTGTTGTCATTTTTTCTAAAGTGGATGAGGTGGATGCTTTCAAATGGTCTTCTGATTTTTCTTTTCCCTTTTCAAAATCTTTGTTTATGATCTTGTATTCTCCCATCAATGTGGGTTCAAAATTCAACGATCCCAAATCATGGATTGATATCATTGTGAAGGGTTTAGGAAATCTATATTTTTGTTGTTCTTGCATGGGTTCTACTTGTGTGGCTGGTGTTAATGTTCCCATAGGATTTTCCTTGTTTTTCTCAATGTTTAAACAACTATTTGGGTGAGGGTGAACTTCGAGTATGTACACTTTATTTTTGTAAATATAATTCATTTATTGATGAAGAGTAGAAGGCACCCCATTCATTGCATGAATCCATGGCCTGCCTAGAAGGAGATTATATGAAATATTGTGAGGCATAAAATGGATGGGTGTTTTTAATGTGGCCTTCCCAATAGTAATAAGAAAAGTGATGACACCAAGTGGCTATTTTCCTACATTGTCAAATCCTTTGATAGATAGAGGTTTAGGTTGAATGTTTGATTTATCTATGCCAAGCCTATCCAAAAGGGTTACATTACACACATTAAGGGCTAAGCTATTTTGAATGAGGGTTCTCTTTATCCCTTTTCTTTTGTATTGAGATATTATTATGAAAGATTCTTTTTTTTTTTGCACTTCCAAAGGGGGGAAGTTCACTTTGGTGGAAAATAATGTCAACATTTAGTCCTTGAATCATGGTTGCTATGTCATTTAGTGGCATATGAGAAGGGATAGGAAGTTGTTGCAAGGTTTTTTTAAGCATAGTGTGATAATTAGGTGAATTTTGAATTAGGTCCCATAGGGATATATTTCTAGGAGTATTGTTAAGTTGTTCAATAATATCATACTCCTTCCCACGATGTGAAGTTAAACAAGGAGGACCGGGTAAGATAGGATTAGGAAAATTTAAGGTTGTTGGGGTTGGTTGTTGTGGTTATAGATTGTTTCTAGTGTTGTATGTATGAGAAACAATATTATGAATTGGCTTCTACAGCACATTATTCTTAGTTGGATAAAGGATAAATTTAGGTTTTTTTTGAGTTTGAGGTTTATGTGAAGGTGGGTAAAGGACAAGTTGAGGTTTAACAATATTAACATCCCTTAGTGACTGAGAATCTAGTGTGACTTCATCATTTTCATCTAATGGTGTAGTGTTCTCCTTTTCTTGCACCATGATATTCTCCCTAGAAGGATATTTTTGAGGAGAAATAAAAACCAACTTTTCTTGACATTCAGGTATTGGTTCTTCCAAAATGACTTTATTGCGAGTAAGGGAGTTATCAATGCTTGGATTTTCCTAATTATTAATGATAAAATTATCTTGTGCCATAATGTCGTCCCTAGGAGGAGATCTTGTAGAAAATTCATCACAAGTAGGGCAGGCATCATGAAAAGGACAACTATGTGAAACACCAAAAACATGCAATACAGAAAGAGGATTCCTGAATAAGCTTCTAGGGTTTTTCACCTGGAAGCTGGTTGGTACAATACCTCTTTCACACTAAATATTCTTGGTGTTCATTCAAAGACTAGGGGTTTGGATAGGTCTGTGATGTGTGTGGAATGAGGTGTTCCAAGAAAAAAAAATTAAAAATAGAAGCTAACTAGTAATGTAAAACCTAGAAAATGAACTATGCTAGAAAACACATTGTGATATACAAATGTCTTAAGGAACATAAATAAACTACTACAAAAAAGAATATAAATGAAGGGGTGCACCTGGGAGTGAGTTTCGAACTAGATTGGATGTTGGAAATGTTTTTGATGTTAAAATTCTAGCTTACTAGGACACTTATGCCATTCTAGGCGACCTAGTCCTAGATCTGGAAAACTTCACTAAAGCCCGTCTCTACCAAAATATCTAAAAATTAGGTTTAGAGGGACTAGGTTGTCACTTTTGGCGACTTAGTCCACTTCTAAATTTCTAGAAATAAGAGAGCAAGAATGGAAGCCCTCAGTCAACACTTTGGCTCTTCACAGGTATCCGGTTCTGAAAGTGAATAATCATGTTTGTGAGTTTCTTCGAAGCTCCAACTAGGGTTTTTGTAACCTTGAAGGTATTTGACACTTTGATGACAACACTTCTAAACCTACTCTTTGACACACCTACAAATAAAACCTGCAAATCACATAAAGGAGGAAAGAGATGTTAGGGCATAAGGGTTTTCCTTGGTCAAACACCTTTTAGATAATTAAATAAAATAAAGAAATAACATAAGAAAGCATGAATCAATGGAGCAATGATGCTAGTACCTTTCCATGTTGATAAATCTTGAGTTGCTACAATTGTTGTGGTTTCAACCCTTGAATGCTTCATAAAAGATGTCTTGTTGGTTTAGAAGGTAAAAACCTAGCTTGCTTGAGAAGAGTGATGAGCAGAAGAATAGGATAGGAAAAAATGAGACTTAGGAGATAGAAGTGCAAAATGAGGGGAAAAAAACTTATTTATACATGTGCCCTAATTTCACCAAAAATAACACATGATAGGCTAACCTTAGGGTTTTGGAGGTAAAATCCTACAAGAAGTTTGATACAATTTTGATTTTTATGTCAAAAGGGATTAGGTCGCCCAAGGTGGCGACCTAGTCCGCTTAGAAAAATTCATGTGGTGGTCGGGAATAAAAAGGTGTATAATGATGTTTAACAGGCTTGCCTCTCGAAACACACTTAAGTGAGGCCTAAAAGTACATTAAGGGGCCAATTTAACATAAGAAAGGGTTGAGTTAGTGATGACAAGCCTAGGAAAGAGTGAATTTTTTTTACAACACCTGACAACACTTTGAAATAAGGGTTGTAAAGGGGTTAAAAGAGTTCCAAAATCTATAGCCAAGGGCGCAAATGAGTGAAAAGTGTCAAGGGTACACTTTTTGGTGACACATTTAGCCCCCACTTTAGTGTGAGGATGAACTTGCTTCAAACTTACACTAAAGTAGCCTAGTGGAGATGGTGAAGAATGGTGAAGAATAAGAAGGTGGTCAAGCCCCCAGGATTTAAGATTCTAATTCAAACTCACATACATGCAAGAAAAAACATTCAAGAGTGAATGATATGCAACAAAATGAGATACACGATCATGCGATGACAAGGACTAGATGGAAGAGAAGAAGGAAAGTAAAAAGGGTTGGATCAATCTTCGATCATTTGTACAGCTAGTAGTGGGTCAGATCTAGGTTGTTTGTCCAAAAAGAATAGATGTGTACTCACTATGGGGCGATGAGAATTTTATTTTTTCATCGCGTGAGAAGGCCCGAAAGGTGGTTTAGTGAGAAATTTATGCTAGTGTGATGGCTTCCCATCGTATAATGAGAAAGTCATGCCAGTGTGTTGGCTTCCCATTACACTAACCATACCAAAGTTACCTTGCTAGATAAATTTGATAAGGCACCACCATGCTTTTGTAAATGCTTTTGAATATTATGTAAAGATTTGGTTGAAGGGGATTTTTCTTTGTTCATTCAAGGTCTTCTTCTTAGGGAGCATTGTGCCTAATGTCTCCAAGAGAGGACAAGTTAGCATGCCAAATCATTATCCATTGGATTCCTCATTCGCATTAGGAAACTTCTGTTGATCGTACACTCTTGGAAGGCATCAAACCCAATGACACCACCAAGAAGAGGACACATCACAAGGAAAGAAAAATAATGCCCTAAATTTTATTAATAAGATGTCATCTATGTATGCCCCCAGTTAAAAGCAATTTGTATGCCATCACTATGAGCAATTGCTTTAAAGTATCCAAGGATAAGGGAAAGAAGACATGAGAGCTAACTTGGAAATCCCTATGCAAAGTCATATGTTTCCAAATTAAGCTACATCATGGATAAGGGGATAGTATTTCACATGCTAGTTAACTTAAGACATGCCATCCACATCCCAAGCTTGCTCTTATAAATTTATGAAAGGTTAACGACTAGTCAAAGGAGAAAACGTGAACTGACATATAGAGACAAGGATAAGACTACTTAACCCTATGCCCCACTTAGTGCAAGACAAAGGTGAGTCTGAAATGGATGATGGTATGTTTCTTCTCACAACGGATGCAAAAAATGCAATAGTGAGTATGCTATAATCCTACTACTATTACATGGCAAGCAGAAACAACTAATGTTATTTATGTGGATGAGTAAACAAAGTGTCACCAAAGTTAGCCTTGATGGTGTAGACTTTTCCATATATGTGTGTAAGGGCATGGTAACTTGGTTGATGGGAAACTTTTTTTGGAGGTGGGTTAAGGGTGAATTCGGGTTGGGGTGGAGATTGTTGCTTATGTGATGGTGGGTAAATAATGAGAGGATTCTTAGGATGGCCCATGAGGTATGTAGGAGCTTCATTGATCAAGTGGGATCGAATGGACACTTGCATATGCATAACCTCGGCTGGCTTGGTTTGATGTATGTGTAGAAAGGGAAATCTAGCATCATCTTGGTACCATTACCCAAGAAAGACACATTACTATTGCTGGAAAGGAGATCAACCATGATACCTTCCCTAGTAGGAGAATGTTGAGGAGAATGACCAACCAAGTGTGCTTGACATTCAAGGGTGGGTTCTTCTAAAAGAACTTCATTATATGGAAGGGGAGGATCAATGGTTTTATTCTCTTGTTTATTCAATGGGGGAGAGGATGATAAGGCTCTAGTTGATTGTCTAGAGTCACTTTCTCTTGTGGGATAGTATTCACCCTAGTAGGAGAGCTTGTAATATGTTCATCATAGTTCATGGTTAGAAGTGGTGAAGTAGCTTCATCACAAATAGAGGAGATAGCAAGAGAAAGAATTTTTTGGTCAAAAAGGTCTTCCCAAATGGTAGGGGCATGAGGAAAGGGAGGAAGAATATTTCTATGAGGTTGAATAAGGATAGCTTCTAACAGAAAACTATCTTCTACACATCGAGAGTGGATAGCAAGAGAAGCACAAGTGTCACGGTTATGGTTATGGAGTCTACGTAAGGTGATGTTTAGGAAGGTGTCTATGATTTCATTTTCTTGTGCTAAAATATCTTCCCAAAGGGGATGAGGAGGACAAAAAATACCTACATGATGCTCAACGATTGTACCTTCTTTTTCCAAGATACCTTTGACACTAAAAGGAGAGGTATCATGAGAAGAACAAATGTGATCATAGTGATTTTCTACGTTTTTATTTGCTTCTAACACATTATCCGCACAAATAGGATAGATAGAAGGTAGTGTAAGTTTAAGAAAATTATCAACGTTTTTATTTTCTAGACTCTCATAACTAAGGAATGTATTGAATGAATGATTAACACGTTTATGTACTAACTTTTTGTTGGAAATTTTGGAAAGAATTGAAACTAACATTATTGAAATTTAGAATGCAATGTAAAGACTTAAAATGAAATGCAATTTTAAGATATCAAACAAGGTAATTTACTTATTACACTATGTAATGATCTGAAAAGAAAATGCGGTAAATGAAAAACTGAAAATGTACAATGCATGAATTGAGCTTATTTTTGCTAAATCTAATTAAATGTATGTTACAGAAAAACAACCAATTGATATAGACAGGCAATGGAACCAAAAAAAAGCTTGAAATAAGAGTTATCAGCTTTGTAAATGGCTATTTTTGGGGCCTGAAGGGACTAAGTCGCTTACGGTGGCGACCTAGTCCACCTAGTGATTTTTTGAGAGTGTGCAAAATATTTTGATAGATGTAGGTGGTTTCTGTGTTGGGTGATGCAGACCAAAGGTAAAAATGCAAAATTTTAGAAATTGTTAATGATTTAATATGCAAAAATGCAACCTACATGCACTTTTACTAATGCCAATTTTAAAACCCTAGAATGCAAATTAAACAATGAAAACTGAAATCAAATGAAAACATAAGATGGTGAAGGACTCTCAATTAGAAAGGAAGGGATGCAGATGTCGGGTTGACCAAAATGAACCAATAGGCTCCTAGGGTTTTTCACCTAGAAGTTGGTTGATACAATACCTCTTTCACACTAAATATTCTTGCTGTTCATTCAAAGACTAGGGGTTTGGATAGGTTTGTATTGTGTTTGGAATGAGGTGTTCCAAGAACAACAAACTAAAAATAGAAGCTAACTAGTAATGTAAAACCTAGAAAATAAACTATGTTGCAAACCACATTGTGATATATTTATAAATGTAATCAGGAAGATAAATAAACCTCTACATAAATGAATAGAAGTGAAAGGGTGCACTTGGGAGAAAGTTTCTGAATGGATTGGGGGATTGAAATGTTGTTGATGCTAAAATCATGGCTTGCTGGGACACTTACACCATTTTGGGTTACCTAGTCCTAGATTTGGAAAACTTCACCAAAGCTCGTTTCTGCCAAATGAGTATCTAGATGTCCCAAAATATCTCAAAAGTAGGTTCAGAGGGACTAGGTCGCCATTGTTGGAAAATTAGTCCACTTCTAAATTTTTGAAAATTCAGCGAGTAGAAATGGAAGCCCTCGGTCTACACTTTGGTTCTTCATATGTATCTGGTTCTGAAAGTGAAGAATCTGGTTTTTGAGTGTCTTCCAAGCTCCAACTAGGGTTTTTGCAACCTTCAATGGCTTTGAAACTTTGCTGAAAACACTTGAAAACCTACTCTTTGATACACCTGCAAATAAAACTTGCAAATCACACAAAGGAGGAAAGAGATTTTGGATGTTAGGGCATAGGGGTTTGCCTTGGTCAAACCCATTTTAGATAATTAAATCAAATGATAAAATAAGATAAAAAGCATGAAACAATGGAGTAATGATGCTAGTACCTTGCCATGGAGATAGATCTTGAGTTTCTACAATGGTTGTTGTTTCAGCCCTTGAATGCTTCAAAAAAGATGTCTTGTTGGTTTAGAAGGTAAAACCCTAGCTTCCTTGAGAAGAGTGATGAGTAGAAGAATAAGATAGGAGAAAACGAGACTTAGAAGATAGAAGAAGTACAAAATGAGGGGAAAAACCCTTATTTATACATATTGTGCCCTAATTTCCTTGAAAATAACAAATGTTAGGTCGACCTTAGGGTTTTGGGGGAAAAATACCATAAGAAATTTGATTTAATTTTTATTTTTATGTCCAAAGGGACTAGGTTACCCAAGGTGGAGACCTAGGCCACTTGGACAAATTCAAGTGGTTGTCAGTAATAAAAAGGTTTTTAATGATGTTTAACAGGCTTGTCTCTTGAAACACACTTAAGTTGGGCCTAAAAGTACATTAAGGGGCCAATTTAACATAAGAAATGGTTGAATTAGTGATGAAAAGCCTAGGAAAGTGTGAAAATGTTTTACAACACCTTACAACTTTGAAATAAGGCTTGGAAAGGGGTTAAAAGAGGTCCCAAATCCATAGGGAAGGGCCAAAATAAGTAAAAAGTGTAAAGGTTGCTTGCAATGCAATGCTAAATGAGTCTGCCATGTTGGGTTTTGGTGGTGGTGGTGGCAGATTAGGAACACTGTTCATTGTTGTGATGAGTGGTATCATTGTATTGATGATTGGGGTTTGTGTGGTGGATGGTGTGATTGATATGATTTGTCCAAGTTGGGAGACCATGTTTTGAGATACTAGGGAGATGGTAGATGATGTGTTGATTGTTGGTGTTTCTTGAATGGTTGCCACCTATTTTTGCAATATTGATGGCAAGATGGGAGGATTCGATATAATGTATTGATTTATGATTGGAGGGTTGCTTGGATTTTGTTGATTGATGGTCGGTAAAGGTGAAAGGACCAACCCAAGGGGTGGTGTTGATTTTAATGTCAATGGTTGAAATGGTGGTGTACTCCCTTGGAAAAACGATGATGAGGAAGGATCGAAGATTCCCCTAGTTACAAAAAATCCACTCTCTCCATGTGAGGTCATGGGGAGAGAGGTTTGCATGTTGAGAGGATATGCTGGTGTTGCGTGAAAAGAGGATGGGTTGGGGTGATCATGAAATGTGAGCAGAATGTATTGGTGCAATGGATTCTTTGTTATAGATTGACCTAGTATGGTATTGGCATCCAAATCTTGGTTGTTCAGAAGGGGATGTGCTTGAAGTGCATGAAGCAATGAGCTTCCCTTGTTAACAATCTGTTGAATTGGAGCAATGGATGATGTGATTTGTAGGATGCTTTGAATGATGCTTTGAAATGGAGGTGTGGATGAGATTGGCAGCATAATCTCAAGAGGTTTCTCCATAATAGTGCTTATATCAAAATCAGAAGGGAGTTTTTCCCCTTATTTTTCCAATTCAAGCATGTATTGGGAGGGATTTAGCCTCATCATGGTATTGAAAATTCTATGAGTCTTAGGATTTTGAATCATTTCAAGGATTTCATCTTGTGTCATCCTTGAGATATTGTTGGTGATGTCCTCCACTTGACCCTCCTCTTGAGGATTTTGTGATAGTGGAGGAAGATTGCTTGATCCAACGAGATTCATTTTGGGAGAGGTTTGGTTTAGGTCACTTGAAGTTGATGTTTCTTTGTTGATTTCCATGTTCTTGTGTTTCAATCTAGTTTGCACCATAAAATAGGGATCAATTTTCAAGAATGTGTGAGATGAACCTCTAATTCTTTTGATTGATCTAAATTTAGGCACAAAAAGAGAAAAACTAGGATGATTAAGGATCGAAGTGTGATGATGAGATAAATGGAAGGTGGATGATGTGAAGGATTGAACTCTTGAGAAGTCTTGAAGGAGATACTAGACTTTGGGTCCTTTTAGATTTTGATTTTATTTAGTTTGATTTGATTTTTATTTTGGCTTGATTTGATTTTGGTTTGGGATAGTGAACTCATAAAATCTAAGAGGTTGGATGTTGTCCTAGAGTATACTTATACACAAGATTATAATTTGACTAAGTGTGTAAATAAGGATTCATCTATACACCCCTAGCCAAACAAGATGATTTTAGTTTTTATGTTATTTTCGATAATGAACTTATAAACCCTAAGATGTTGGATGTTATCAAAGGGTAGAATTGTTCACAAGGATTTATAATTTGACTAAATATGTGGAGAAGGATTCATCTACATACATATAATTAAACAAGATGATTTGGATTTGCCAAAAATCCTAGCATGAATGATTTTTTTCAAGATTTCCAAGAGTTATTGGTGAGATGATTTCTGGTTGATTGTTTGTGGGATGGATGAGAATGATTGAATTTTATCCTAGATTAGACCTAGAAAGAACTCCTTTCTACAAGACCTCGGTGTTGAAGAACATGCTTGGTACTTCCTATGTAAGATTTATGCAAACCTTTGAAAGAGACTTGGATTTTGTTGGCAATAAAATTCATACAAGTTAGGATTGTTCCTTGAAGCTTTCTTGTAAAAATTGTAAACCAACCTTTCTCTAACTTCGTGAAGCCTTGAAAGACGTTTTTCACAAGATTTTGGACTAAGAATTTTGAACTTTGGTTGTCGTATTTTGATCTTTCAGGAAATCATCTAGAAAAGAACATGTGTGTGGATCAATTTTTTCTTTGATTTTCTTAAATACTTCGTTTTATCACAAACAATTCTTGATTTAGGTTTTCAAACTAGATGTCTAATCTCCTAACTTCTTCTCATCCCACAAAGTCCATTATGTGGAGAATTGAGGAAATTAAGGAAATTTTTTCCTAATGTTGACTTTAGTGAGAACAAATTATGATTAAACCCAAGTACTTAGATTCCTCTAAGGATGAAATCCCTAGGAAAAGCAAGAGCACTTGGATTTTTCAAAGGTATTTGTTCTCCCTAAAGGAATTGAAATTTTGAGGATTTTGTGAATGTTTGTTTTCAAATGTTTTGGATCCAAGCAAAGTGTTTTGATTTCAAAGTGATGCATAATACTAGAATAAATGAGGCAATATTTTTTGAGTTCCCACTTGGATAAATATAGCTATGCTTACTCTTAGTGAATGATTAGATGCTTGACCACATAGGCTCCCCCTTATAGTGCACTCACTTCTCGGGTTAGCCAAGCATCATTACCCATGAAAATCCCATGGCACACTTCTCATATCTACCAAGAGCCTTAAAAAACAAATGGTTTTAATATAGGCATTCAGAACAAAGGGACAACTTCAGAACAATCGTTCTTGTAGAAAAAAATAGATAGGGATTTGGGCCTTCTAAACAAAGGGTTTTAATATAGGAATTCCATTCATGGGGGATCATCCATTCAACAAGAGAGCATTTTTTCCATTCTTGTCAGAACAATCCTCATAATAATTGAACTTTTGTCAAGTATCCATACTTATATACTAGTTGGAAGTCACTTGGCTTGAGCGTGTTATCGGTTGGGTTGATCCTTTGGGGTGAGTAATTTTTCCCACAAAGGAAGGCCCTCTAAGGATAAAAAAAAGTGAGTAAGTACATCCAAATTCTGATCAATCTTTGTCGAGAAACAAAGAGAGAACACTTGTGATACACTCCACTTACACTAGCAAGATTTGTTCAATTTTAAAATGCCCAAATTGAAGTGTGGAGGCAATATTTTATACAACTTAATATCACCAAAATACTTTTGATTCTCAAGATCACCGTGAAGTAGGAGAGAAGTGTATACATCTTTTAAATGATATTACTTTATGAAAAATATTAAAAAACACCAAATAAACTTGTCCATTTTAGATCCCAAAAGCAATAATATGTTCATTTTATAGCACCAATATGAAGTGTCAAGTTTGTTTGTTCAATTTTAGACCAAATAAAAATCTAGTATGTTTCTAAGATTCAATTTTCACCAACTTTGAAAATGTTGAATTAATGGTTAATTTTAAACCCTAAAAAAAGTGACTTGGCCTAAAGCAAAAAATGAAAGTAGAAAATGGAAGCTCTAGATTATTGCAACCAACACTAAAAAATTATTTTGATAAGTCCAAGTTCAATGCTCAAATTTTTCAACTTTAATATGCTTTCCTTTGTTCAATTTTGATGCTCAACTCCAATGCCAATCTACAAACAGTACAAAGTTATGGGTCAAAAAGTGGCGATATGTAAGTGATATGATGGCCCATGTGGCTGATGACTTTTTTTTTACCTAAAATTGATGAAATGAAAAGAGTTTTTCAAGGAGATTCTTAGCTTTCCACCAATATAAATTAATTTTTACTTTGAATTTAATAAATTATTATTATTCATTTTCTATTTGAATTACGACAAACATTTATAGCTTTCAAACGGTATCACATTTTTCGAATCTGAAATATGCATCACATTCTATGCTTCACATACTATAGGATTAAAAAAAAAAAGTTGAATTTCATGAAGTTTTGACCAAGTTAAGGTGATCAAACGTATGGTTTTTTATATTTTTTAAAATTTGTAATAAAAAAAACATAATTAATTATTTACTTGGAAAAAAATTACAAAAAAATATGCATCACGTCGGGACATGATTCTTCTACTTATATCTAGAATCTTATAAAAAAAATATTATCATTTTATTATGGTTAAGGTGGTCAGAGAGACACCTACTTCTTATTTTTACCCTGAAATTTAAGTACTACTGCATTGAAATTTCAAATTTTCACCAAATAGATTTTTTTTAAATAAAAATAAACCTAGTAGTTTAGAAACTAAATTCAATTTGCATCATATTCTATTCTTACATATTTTTGAAATAATATAATTAACTTATTCAAATTTTTACGTCAAGTTGCCTAACTCTAATTTTTCTGAATTTTGTTGCCACTTGAGGGCCTATTTTTTCCATGATAATAAAATTAATAAAGAAATGCATAAAAAATAGAAAGAGTTACCCCCATCATGCAAAGTCTCTCTAAATAACAAATAATGGTTAGAGCATTAAAAAATAAATCAAATTTTTAGAAGCATGATAAAAAATTGATAAGCACAAAGAACCTTTTTATTCTCTCAATTTGATTGTCCTTTACTCTTCTATCATCCGGCCATGAAGAATTCTATTAACTTTTAGGTACAAGATAAGAATTTTCATGACTACCCAAAAGTACACTCTAGAAATCCTATCCTATATGATTTCTCCTCACATACAATAATGCAATGTTCTTCAACTTCTAACAGAGGAACTAGTACAATGACTCATGGATTTGAATTCTGCGGTAGACTCAAATTTAACAATATGCCACTGGTTTTAATTGGAGAATAAAAAATTTTGGTATGTTGTTGTGCAAGCTCCCTCAACTTTCCACAGAGATATGATTAAAGGATATAATGCAGGCTCTCTTTTTTTATCGATACAAGATAATTTGAGTAATATGTATAAAATTTAATCCTGAATGGAGAACACATCTGATGATTGATGCCTTGCAAGTATTCTTTAATAAAAAATTTCACAATCATTGTTCAGGTTAAATTTCATGACAAAAATATAAATGCCTAGCAACTTTAGAATTCACAGCCAGTAGTGAACATTGAATGTAGAGAAATAAAAACTAGTTAACTCCCTTGTCACCAAGTCAATCAATTTTCTCAGAGGCTTCCTTTTCTGGCACATCCAAAAAAGAAATATGCAAAGCAAATATTTAATGCAGATAAGTAAAAAAATTGCAGCGATTCAATGGAGACAAGTATGATTTGATTTAATGCAATGACCTTGAGCATTTAAGAAATTTATGCATTTGAGACAGTTTAAGACAAATCTACACAATATTTTAAAGAAACATCAGACTTGGATTTTCAACTCGATAAGGACATGGGGATGGGAGAGTTGTTCTGTGCGAAGAGGGAAGAATAGTGACGCCTTGATCTCCTACACCAACTCTTTGCAAAACTGGATCCTGCTCACATTTCCTTTGACTTTGTTTGTTAAAATTGCCCTTTCATAAAAAACATAAAATAAATTGACTTGCAGTATTCCTTACGATTAGAAAAAAAAATCTTCCAAGAATTAAAAGAAACATGTGCCTCCTTACGTGACTTGGTAGCTGGTAAAAACAGGTCTTCAAAGAATCTTCTTAGTGGTATTTTCAGCAAGCATTCAGAACACTAAATCAAGTTGTGCGACGTTGCATTCAACATCGACTTGACTTTGGTGAGATCATTTCATTGGATGACCATTTCAAAAGAGCTAGAAACTTAGAGTATATGTCAAAGTGGTTGTGAAGCTTTATTACTAAATTGTTCCAAATGCCGAAGCCAATGCTAAAGATGTTACTAAAAAATGCAACACACAAAATTATAGAAGACTTATTTTCTTCCAAACTATCTCACAAGGATAACAACATGACAAAATAAAGTGCTCAATAAATTTGAACCTCTCGTGCACACGGTTAAATGGGAGCTTTGAACTCAAGGTTCAGACATCCACCAAAGCCTAGACATGACACATAAATTGTATGATAGAATGCCTTTAAGAATGTGAGGCTAAGGAAAATCCTCAAGACATGATATATGGAGAACATTATTAAATATTTTAAGGCCATGCAATTGATAGATCAAGGAAAATACGAGATGTGAAAATAAAGAAGACACCCAAGAAGAGATAAAATATGCTTGCTCTTAAGTTGTAATGTATTTATCTATATGTAGAAATTCATTATGTTATAATATTTCTCATCTTTGAAAGAGACATTTAATGCATCAACAAACAAATATGTGGCACACTAGATCTCACAAATGGAGATGATGGCAGCAACAATGAATATATCTACAAGATTAAAACTTTCATGCAAATAGATAAGTGGTGCCTACGGGTAATGGGAAAGTGAAATGAAATAGCCCCAATGTATCCAAATTACTCACGAGCCTCTGCTCATCACACAAGGAATATCTCATAAACGAGGTCACAAAAGCGTCAGGAGAAAAGATACATGAATATCTCTTTGTTAATATGCAACTAACAGAGATAGTTAAAATAGATTACAAAGCTAAATCAAACAGCATAAGTAACTTCAAGAAAGCTTAAATAAGAAGCTAAATTAACATAGAGCACTGATTTACAAACCAGGACAAAAATGACTTAGATGCACTGTCAGCGTAATTTACTCCTTCCACCTACTTGTCAAATAACAAAATATTCTTAGAGACAGACATATATATTTTGAAAATAGACAAATAATTTAATCTACTATTCAAATAGAGATCCCATCAATCCATTGTTGGAGAAATAAATTCACATCTTAAGCAAATACTAAATGATCACCATACAACCAAGTGTGCTTGACATTCAAGGGTGGATTCTTCCAAAAGAACTTCATCGTATGGAAGGGGAGGATCAATTGTTTGTTTCTCTTGTTTATTGATAGGGGAGAGGAGGAGAAGGCTCCAGTTGATTTTCTAGATTCAATTTCTCTTGTTGCATAGTATTCACCCTAGTAGGAGAGCTTTTAATATGTTCATCACAGGCCATGGTTAGAAGTGGTGAAGTAGCTTCATCACAAAAAGAGGAGATAGCAAGAGAAGGACTTTTTTGGTCAAAAAGGTCTTCCCAAATGGTAGGGTCATGAGGAAAGGGAGGAAGAAGATTTCTATGAGACTGAATAAGGATAGCTTCTAATAGAAAACTATCTCTTACAGATCGAGAGTGGATAGCAGGAGAAGGACAAGTGTCACGGTTATGGTTATGGAGTCTAAGTAAGGTGCTTTTTAGGAAGGTGTCTATGATTTAATTTTCTTGTGCTAAAATATCTTCCCAAAGGGGATGAGGAGAATAACAAATAAGACCTTCATGATGCTCAACGATTGTACCTTCTTTTGCAAAGATACCTTCATCACTAAAAGGAGAGGTATCATGAGAAGAAAAAATGTGATCATCATGATTGAATACATTTTTATTTTTTCTTCTAACACATCATCCTCACAAATAGGAGAGATAGAAGGTGTAAGCACGTAAATTTGCAAAATATCTTAAACCTACGCACACATTAGCATAAGTTAGTTTAAACTAAGCAAATAAAATGCTCCTATGAGATATTGAATCATGCTAGATATCCTAAAATAAGACATTAAAACAACAAGGACAACTAAATAAAGTATATAAAAACACATGAATTATACCTATCCCATAGTGGATTGGTGCTACTTTGATATGGAAATTAGCCCTTTCCCAACCTTTGATAAGCTCCAAATGATAAGGATGTGAAGATGCAATTGATTAACTCTAAACTGCCTATAGTGAGAATACTAAGATTGTAGATGGATTTGGAATAGAAGTGCTTTGTATTTATCAATTCAAGAATTGAAGAATGGAGAGATGGGAGGAATGTGGGATTAAATAATTCCCAATGATAAGGTGCCACTTGTCGATGTGTTAGTGGAGGAGGAATGATCACAATTTGGAGAATGTGCGAGTAAATGCAATTAGGTGGATTTGAAATTTGAAAGATGGCTTTAAATGCATATGGTTGAGACATTTTGGGGGGGAATTGGTTTGGGCAAGAAAGTCAAACAAATGGAGTTAATGAGGGAATATTCCTTGGGAAATGCTTTGTGAGGGAAAATAGGGGTAAATAGGTAATTAAATAAAATGAATTTCATGTGCAAGTGGGTGGGTTACTCAAGGGTTCAGGTTTGACCCAGGTTGAGTCAAAACCTAGAGGATGAGTAATTAGGATTATGAGTTAATTAATTTAGATTAACTAGCTTGGAGGAATTTTAGGGGTTTATGATATTTGTTTTAAATCATTTTGATTTATTAAATCAAATAAGAGGACCTTGAGGACTTAATTAAATAATTTGATTTATTTAATGAAGTATGATGCACCTTAGTGAATTATTCAAATAAATTACTTTATTTGATTAATTGAGGAATTTGATGTTAATTAGAGTGGTATTTGATGCATTCTGTTAGTTGATAATTTTGAGTGTCTACAGAAGGTAGTATACGTTTAAGACAATTATCAATGTTTTCATTCTCTAGACTCTCATAAATAGGGAATCTATTGAATGAATGACTAACATGTTTATGTACTAACTTTTTCTTGGAAAATTTGGAAAGAATTGAAACTAACATTATTCAAATTTAAAATACAATGCAAAGACTTAAAATGAAATTCAATTTTCAGATACCAAACAAGATAATTTTCTGATTACACTATGTAATGATATGAAAAGAAAATGTGGTAAACACAAAATTGAAAATGTATAATACATGAAATGGGCTAATTTATGCTAAATATAATGAAATGTATGTTACAGAAACACAACCAATTGATATAGATAGCTAAGGGCATCAAACAAAAGATGGAAAATAGAGCTTTAAGCTTTGTAAACGGCTATTTTCGGGGCCTGAAGGGACTAAGTTGCCTAGGATGGCGACCTAGTCCACCTCGTGATTTTTTTGAGAGTGTGTGGAATATTTTGATGGATATAGATGGTTTTTATGCTGGGTGATGTATACCTAGGGTAAAAATGCAAAATTTTAGAAATTCCTAATGATTTAATATGCAAAAATGTAACCTACGTGCACTTTTACTAATGTCAATTTTAAAACCCTAGAATGCAAATTAAACAATGAAAAATGCAATGTAATGCAAACCTAAGTTGGTGAAGGACTCTAAATTAGAAAAGAGGGGATGTGAACACCCATTTTAGCAGAATTAACCACCAAAAACATGCAATAGGGAAAGAGGATTCCGAAATAGGCTAATAGGGTTTTCACCTAGAAGTTGGTTAGTACAATACCTCTTTCGCACAAAATATTCTTGGTGTTCATTCAAAGACTCAGGGTTTGGATAGGTGTGTGATGTGTGTGGAATGAGATTTTCCAAGAACAACAAATTGAAAATAGCAGCTAACTAGTAATGTAAAACCTAGAAAATGAACTATGCTGGAAAACACATTGCGATATATAATTGTCCTAAGGAACATAAATAAACTGCTACAAAAATGAATAAAAATGAAGGGGTTCACCTAGGAATGAGTTTTAGACTAGATTGGACGCTATAAATGTTGTTGATGCTAAAATTCAGGCTTACTGGGACACTTAGGACATTCTGGGCAATCTAGTACTAGATATGGAAAACTTCATCGAAGCTCGTTTCTGCCAAATGGGTATCCAGATCAACCAAAATATCTAAAAGAAAGTTCAAAGGGACTAGGTCACCATTTTTGGTGATTTTATCCACTTCTAAATTTCTATAAATCAGAGAGCAGAAATGGAAGCCCTCGGTGTACACTTTGGTTCTTCATAGGTATCTGGTTTTGAAAGTGAAGGATTTGGTCTATGAGTGTCTTCCAAGTTCCACCTAGGGTTTTTGCAAGCTTGAAGGGCTTTGACACTTTTATAAAAACATTTTTAAACCTACTCTTTGACACACCTGCAAATAAAACCTGCAAATCACACAAAGGAGGAAACATATGTTGGATATTAGAGCATAGGGGTTTGCCTTGGTCAAACCCCTTTTAGATAATTAAATCAAATGATGAAATAAGATAAGAAAGTATGAAAAAATGGAGCAATGATGCTAGTACCTTTCCATGGAGATAAATCTTGAGTTGTTGTAATGGTTATGGTTTCAACCCTTGAATGCTTCGAAAATGATGTCTTGTTAGTTTAGAAGGTAAAACCCTAGCTTGCTTGAGAAGAGTGATGAGTAGAAGAATGAGATAGGAGAAAATAAGACTTAGGAGATAGAAGAAGTGAAAAATGACGGGGAAAAAACTTATTTTTACATGTTGTGCCCTAAGTTCCCCAAAAATAGTACACATGATAGGCTGACCTTAGGGTTTTGGAGGCAAAATCTTGCAAGAACTTTGATTTAATTTTGGTTTTTTTGTCAGAAGGTACAAGGCTGCCCAAGGTGGTGACCTAGTCCAATTGGAAAAATTAAAGTGGTGGTCTGAAATAAAAAGGTGTTTAACGATGTTTAACAGGCTTCCCTCCCGAAACACACTTAATTCAAGCCTAAAAGTACATTAAGTGGCCAATTTAACATAAGAAAGGGTTGAATTAGTGATGAAAAGCCTAGGAAAGTGTGAAAATGTTTTACAACGCCTTACAACACTCTGAAATAAGGCTTGGAAAGGGATTAATAGAGGTCCAAAATCCATAGGCAAGGGCCAAAATGAGTGAAAAGTGTTAAGGCTACACTTTTTGGTGACATTAGCCCCAACTTTAGTGAGAGAATAAACTTACTTCAAACTCGCACTAAAGTTGCCTAGTGTAGATGGTGAATAATGATGAAGAAGAAGGAGGTGGTCAAGATCCTAGGATTCAAGATTCTAAGTAAAACCAACATACATGCAAGAAGATAGATTCAAGGGTGAATGATATGCAGCAGAATGAGATACAAAATCATGTGATGACAAGGACTAGAGGGAAGAGAGGAAGGAAAGTGAAACGGTTTGGATCAAACTTCGATAGTTTTTCCAGCTAGTTGTTGATCAGATCTAGGTTGTTTGTCCAAAAAGAAGAAAAGTGTACTTACTCTAGGGCGACGACACATTCTGTTGTCCGACGGGTGAGAAGGCTTGAAAGGTGGTTTAGTGAGAAAGTCATGACAGTGTGTCAGCTTCCCACCATATAATAAGAAATTCATGCATGTGTGTCAGCTTCCCATTACACTAACCATACCAAAGCTACCTCGCTTGATAACTTTGATAAGGCACCACCATGCTTTTGTAAATTATTTTGAATATTATGTAAAGATTTGGCTGAAGGGGATTTTTCTTTGTTCATGCAAGGTCTTCTTCTTAGGGAGCATTGTGCCTAATGTCTCTAAGAGAGGAGAATTTAGGTTGTCAGATCATTATCCATGGGATACCTTGTTCACATCATGCCAATGACACCACCAAGAAGAGGACACATCACAAGGAAAGAAAAATCATGCCTTGGAATTTTCTAATAAGATGTTGTCTATGTAAATTTTCCCACTTTAAAGTTGTTCCCACACCATCACTGTGAGCAATTGCTTTAAAGTAGCCAAGGATAAGGGAATGAATACATGAGAGCTAAAAAGGGTTGGATCAAGCTTCAAAAAATTTTCCAGCTAGTTGTTGATTAGATCTAGGCTATTTTTCCAAAAAGAAGAAAATTGTACTCACTCTGGGGTGACGAGACATTCAGTTGTTCGATGGGTGAGAAGGCTCGAAAGGTGGTTTAGTGAGAAATTCATGCATGTGTGTTGGATTCCCATTACACTAACCATACCAAAGCTACCTCGCTTGATAACTTTGATAAGGCATCACCATGCTTTTGTAAATTATTTTGAATATTATGTAAAGATTTGGTTGAAGGGGATTTTTCTTTGTTCATGTGAGGTCTTCTTCTTAGGGAGCATTGTGCCTATTGTCTCCAAGAGAGGAGAATTCAGGTTTTCATATCGTTATCCATGGTATACCTTGTTCACATCAGGCCAATGACACCACCAAGCAGATGACACATCACAAGGAAAGAAAAATCATGCCCTGGAATTTTCTAATAAGATGTTGTCTATGTACATTTTCCCACTTTAAAGTTGTTCGTACACCATCACTGTGAGTAATTTCTTTAAAGTAGCCAAGGATAAGGGAAAGAATACATGAGAGCTAACTTGGAAAGCCCTATAACAAGTCATATGTTTCCTAATTAATCTACATCATGGATAAGGGGATAGTATGTCACATACGATTCAACTTAAGAAATGTCATCCACATCCCAAGCTTGATCTTCTATGTTTATGAAAGGTTAATGACTAGTCAAAGGATACAATGACAAGTGGAATATGGAGACAAGGATAAGGCTACCTAACCCTAGCCCCTACTTAGTGCAGGATAAAGGTGAACCTAAAATTGACAATGGTATGCCGCTCCTCGTGAGGGATGAAAAACATGCAATAGTGAGTATGCTATGATCCTACAACTATTATAGGAAAAGGAGCAACAACTAATTTTATTTATGTGGATGAGTAAACAAAGTGTCGAAAAAGTTAGCCTTGATGGTGTAGGCTTTGTCATAGATGTGAGTAAGGTCATGGTAATTTGGTTGATAGGAAATGTTGTTTCGAGGTGGGTAAAGGAAGAATTCGGGTTGGGGTGGGGATTGTTGTTTGTGTGATGGTGCATAAAGAATGAGAGGATTCTTAGGATGTCCCATGGGGTATGTAGGAGGTTCATTGATCAAGGGTGATCAAATGGACATATGTGTATGCATAACCTCGATGGGCTTGGTTTGATGTATGTCTAAGAAAGGGAAATCTAGTATCATCTTGGTACCATTACCCAAGGAAGACACATTACTATTGTTGGAAAGGAGGTCAACCATGATACCTTCCCTAGTAGGAGAATGTTGAGGAGAATGAAAAAACAAGTGTGCTTGACATTCAAGGGTGGGTTCTTCCAAAATAACTTCATCGTATGGAAGGGGAGGATCAATGGTTTGATTCTCTTGTTTATTGATAGGGGGAGAGAAGGAGAAGCCTCTAGTTGACTATCTAGAGTCAATTTCTCTTGTGCCATAGTATTCACCCTAGTAGGAGAGCTTGTAATATGTTCATCATAGTCCATGGTTAGAAGTGGTGAAGTAGTTTCATCACAAATTGGGGAGATAGCAAGAGAATGATTTTTTTTTTCAAAAAGGTCTTCCCAAATGGTAGGGGCATGAGGAAAGGGAGGAAGAATATTTCTATGAGGTTGAATAAGGATAGCTTCTAACACAACTATCTTCTACACAAGAGTGGATAGTAGGAGAAGGACAAGTTTCATGGCTATGGTTATAGAGTCTAGGTAAGATGATGTTTAGGAAGGTGTATATGATTTCATTTTCTTTTACTAAAATATCTTCCCAAAGGGGATGAGGAGAAGAACAAACAAGACCTTCATGATGCTCAATGATTGTACCTTCTTTTTCCAAGATACCTTTGTCACTAAAAGGAGAGGTATCATGAGAAGAACAAATATGATCATCATGATTGTCTATTTTTTATTTTCTTCTAACACACCATTCTCACAAATAGGAGAGATAGAAGGAAGTGTAAGTTTAAGATAATTATCAACATTTTCATTCTTTAGACTCTCATAACTAGGGAATGTATTGAATGAATTATTAACATGTTTATGTACTAATGTTTTCTTGAAAATTTTAAAAAGAATTGAAACTAACATTATTAAAGTTTAAAATGCAATGTAAAGACTTAAAATGAAATGAAATTTTTAGATATTAAAGAACGTAATTTTTTGATTACACTATGTAATGACCTTAAAAGAAAATGTGGTAAATGAAAAATTGAAAATGTACAATGCAGGAAATGAGCTAATTTTTGCTAAATCTAATGAAATTCATGTTACATAAACACAACCAATTGATATAGATAGGTAATGGAAGCAAACAAAAGCTAGGAAAATAGATTTTTCAGTTCTATAAAAGGCTATTTTTGGGGCCTGAAGGGTCTAAGTCACCCAGAGGGGCGACCTAGTTGACCTAGTGATTTTTTTGAGAGTACAAAATATTTTGATGGATGTAGGTGGTTTCTATGTTGAGTGATGCAGACCTAAGGTAAAAATAAAAAATTTCAAAAATTGTCAATGATTTAATATGCAAAAATGCAACCTACATGGACTTTTAATAATGTCAATTTTAAAACCCTAAAATGGAAATTAAACAATGAAAAATGTAATGCAATTAAAACATAGGATGGGAAGGACTCTAAATCTAAAAGGAAGGGATTCAGATGTCGGGTTCACCAAAATGAACCACCAAAAACATGCAATAGGGAAAGAGGATTCCCTAATAAGCTCCTGGGGTTTTTCAACTAGAAGTTGGTTGGTACAATACCTCTTTCAAATTAAATATTCTTGGTGTTCATTCAAAGACTAGGGGTTTGGATAGGTGTGTGATGTGTGTGGAATGAGTTGTTCCAAGAAAAACAAACTAAAAATAACAGCTAAGTAGTAATGTAAAACCTAGAAAATAAACTATGCTAAAAAACACATTGTGATATACAAATGTCCTAAGGAACATAAATAAACTTCTACAAAAATGAATAGAAATGAAGGAGTGCAATTGGGAGTGAGTTGCAGAATGGATTGGAGGCTGCAAATGATGTTGATGCTGAAATTATGGCTTATTGGGACATTTACACCATTCTAGGTGACCTAGTCCCATATCTGGAAATCTTCACTGAAGCTCATTTATTCAAAAACGGTATCCAAATCTACAAAAATATATAAAAAGAAGGCTCAAAGGGACTAGATCACCAATTTTGGTGACTTAGTGCACTTGTGAATTTCTAGAAATCAAAGAGTAGAAATGGAAGCCCTCAGTTTGCACTTTGGTTCTTCACAGGTATTTGGTTTGGAAAGTGAAGAATCTGGTCTGTGAGTGTCTTCCAAGCTCCAACTAGGGTTTGTGCAACCTTGAAGGGCTTTGAAATGTTGATGACAACACTTCTAAACTTTCTCTTTGAAACACCTACAAATGAAACCTGCAAATCACATAAAGGAGGAAAGAGATGTTGGATGTTAGGGCATAGCAGTTTGCCTTGGTCAAATCCCTTTTAGATAATTAAATGAAATGATGAAATAAGATGAGAAATCATGAAACAATGGAGCAATGATGCTAGTACCTTTCCATGGAGAAAGATCTTGATCTTCTGCAATGGTTTTGGTTTCAACCCTTGAATGCTTTAGAAAAGATGTCTTATTGGTTTAGAAGGTAAAACCCTAGCTTGCTTGATAAGAGTGGTGAGTAGAAGAATGAAATAGGATAAAATGAGAGGAGATAGAAGAAGTGAAAAATAAGGGGAAAAACCCTTATTTATACATCTTGTGCCCTAATTTCCCTGAAAATAACACATGAAAGGCCAACCTTAGGGTTTTGGAGGAAAAATCCCACAAGAAATTTGATTTAATTTTGAATTTTATGTCAAAAGGGACTATGTCACCCAAGGTGGTGACCTAACCCACTTGGAAAAATTCAAGTGGTGGTCAGGAATAAAAAGGTGTTTAATGATGTTTAACAAGCTTGCCTCTCAAAACACACTTAAGTCGGGCCTAAGAGTACATGAAGTGGCCAATTTAACATAAGTAAGGGTTCAATTAGTGATGAAAAGCCTAGGATAGTGTGAAAATTTTTTACAACACCTTACAACACTTTGAAATAAGTCTTGGAAAGGGGTAAAAAGAGGTCCAAAATCCATAGGCAAGGGCCCAAATGAGTGAAAAGTGTCAAGGCTACGCTTTTTGGCAACACGTGTTATGATTTCCATGCTTACCAAATAGATATTTCCAAATGGTAGGAGCATTAGGGAAGGGAGGAACAATATTCCCATGACTCTTAATAGTTGCATCTTCTAACACCAACCTATCCTCTTCACATCGAGGAGGGATATTAGGAGAAGGGAAATTTTGATTGTAATGGTCATCTATGATATCATCCTCTTTAGCTAAAAACGTTTCACAACAGAGGGATGAATGGAGATTAGAAAAAGTGATATTTATAAATTTTTCTATGATTTCGTTCTCTTGTTTTCTAATATATTCCAAAGGGGGATGAGGAGAGGAACAATCAATACCCTCAATGTTTGTACCTTCTTTCACCAAGATACCTTTGTCACTAATAGGAGAGGTATAAGGAGAAGAACAAGTATGATTGTTATGATTTTCTACACTACCATCCTCATCGATGGGTAATGTAATATTAAGGATTGTATCAATGGTTTTATCCACTTTCTCTAAGATTTTCTCATAACTATGAAAGATAGTAGAAGGATGACTAGCATGTTTCTTAATGACTTCATTGTTGTAATATAAATTAAAATCATAAGAGGAGATGTTGTACTTATGCAATCCATTTTTAACCATATGAAATCTAGATCTCTTAAAAGAAAACATGCTATCATGAACAAGTAAATAAAGTGCAATGCAATGCAATTTTTAGATTTGAAATAAGGTAAATTGCTGATTATACTATGCAACTACTTGAAAGATGAAATATTGTTTTAGACATGCAAAATCAACATTAGTGATTAACACCATAATTGATCATTTTATTCTTAAATTAATTAATTAACTTCCTAAAGTCTCTGGATTTAATTAAATCACTTGTATTTAATTAAAATAATAATAATCATTTTACTTTCATTTGATTTAAAACAAATACAAAAATGCAAATCAAATTTCACACCACCTAATCACTAGCTTAATTAGTCAATTCTCTGATTAATGCTAAGACTAACCCATGTCCCATCCACTTGCACAATAAATCATTTAATTTGATTTATTAAAACCCCTATATTCCTCACAAGGCATATTCCCAAGGAATATTCCCTCAGTAACTCCCATGTTTGACTTTTTTGGCCAAGAAAATTTCCCCCCACATCCTTCAACTACATGCATTTATCGCCATCTTCAAATTTGAAATGGGCACATTGGCCAAAACTTGCATAATCATGAGCCAATCACATTGTGACAAGTGGCTTTCTCCTATTTGTTGGGTTTTAGTCCCACATTTCTCAATCCTGGCCTCTCCTTTCTCAATCTCTCCTATAAATTCAATGCCTTTTCTGTCATTTTTTCATCTGACAATTTGAGCACTATCACTATACACAACTTCAGTTCACTTTGCATCTCATTGTCTATCATCTCATTTGGCTTGTTAAGGATTGGGAAAGGGATGCCTTCTACACAAAGGATAGCACCAATCCATCATAGAATAGGTATCTAATATGTTTTGTTGCTTTCAACTAAGTTAGTTTGTTGTGTCATTTATCATGCATGTTGGATTATTCTATGGAGATGTTGATTATTTGTTTTGTTTAGAATGCTAACCATACTAAAGCGGGTGTGTATGTTGATAGGTTTTCTAACCATTTTCAGATTTCACCATCCACAAAATGGTGCTAGAAGGAGGGCTTCATCTGTATTCTTGTTTGTTGGCAGAATCTATTTCATGATTCTGCATGTTTGAAGTTATTTTCTCCATTCGATTCATATGTGAAGTTGTACATATATTTGTTTGCTGATAGTAGAATCTTTATTTTTTGCAAATTTTGAATCATGATTTACTTGTTACTCAGACTTATATTTTCAGCCTTTTCAACGTCTGAATGAGCATTTTAATAGTGAGAAAAGAAGCATTTTTAATGGTTGTCTTAGCTTTATTCTCCATACTATTTCTTACAGTTCTAGAGGTCAGTATGTTTGAAGTAGATTTCTTTGGATTTAAAGACCATCCCCTGCCTATGTTCACCTTTGCTGAGATATAGTTTATTTTTCTTTGAATGTGTTTGTGGTTCCTCTATCAGCTTTTTCTTTTAGGAAAAATTGATATAAAGAAATCAAATCATAATCTGAACAGGCTTTTCTATAGATTTATTCCCCATACTATTTCTTACAGTTCTGGAGGTCAGTATGTTTGAAGTAGATTTCTTTGAACTTGAAGACCATTCACTGCCTATGTTTGCCTTTGCTGAGATATAGTTTATTTCTCTCTGAAATGCGTTCGTGGAGGTCAGTATGTTTGAAGTAGATTTATTTGAACTTGAAGACTGTCTGTTGCCTATGTTTCCCTTTGCAGAGATACAGTTTATTTCTCTCTGAAATACGGTCGTGTTTCCTTTTCGAGGTCAGTATGTTTGAAGTAGGTTTCATTGAATTTGAAGATCATCCCCTGCCTATGTTTTCCTTTGCTGAGATACAGTCTACTTCTCTCTGAATGCGTTTATGGTTCCTCTATCAACTTTTCCTTTTGGAACAAATTCATCTTATATCCCACTAGAAAAGATATCAATTATATGGAAAGGCCTTGTCCAATAAAATTTGAAAGGTAAGAATCTCAGACTTTACCCTCAGAGGTACAAAATCAAGTCTGCCTTATGCCTAAAAAGCACATACTTTTATCACTATACATTTATTATGTACCTGTTGTGTCCTAGTGCCATCCAAGTTATATACTAGCTCTGCTCTAGAATTCCACTATCACCGAAAAAAGTAGCTTGACAATAATGGGAAAGTAGGAGCCAAATTTATTATCCTAGGTCAATGACAATACACCTTGTTGTAGAGGCACATACGTAGATTGCCATATGTCTTTTCAGCTTGCCTTCTAAGTTCAAGCTTAAATACCCACCTAATATCTCTATTTTTTTAATTACATATCTATCATGTTCTCTACAATATTTTAAGATAATCTACTAAGTTCAAATCTTTTTCGAGATATTGAAGCAAATGGGTGGGGAAGAATAGTTAATTTCAGTCACAGACATGTGGAAGTGGAGAAAAATGTGCTGGTAAAAGCTGCATCTTGAAGTAACCAAAACTTGCTAAAAGAAATTATTGTCATCTCATTTTGGCCCGACATTTAAAACATGCTATCATTAATTTGGCCTACTAAGCTGCTGTCGTTTCATGTTACTGTGATTTAGATGTCTCTTTATGAAAAGAAATAGGCTGATTTCATAGGGTTTCCAGTGATGATATTGTTTGTCAATGAAAGAAAGGATAGACAATTTTGCCTACACTCTTTTAGGTAGATCAGTCAAAGAAATGTAATAAGGTAGGTAACATTTTGCATAGTTGGTAAACAATTTCATCGATGGTAGTTAAAGTACACGAAGGCAAGAACTAAGTAAGTAGCAAGTATAATCACTTGGAACATGTTGTTAAACTATTCACACTTATGGTTGTGGGTATGAATGAAAATAATAGAGGTAATGTAAGAAGTTGGACATTCCACTCTTAAAGCAAATCTTATCCTGTAATCACCATACCCACAACACAATCTACCTAGATTTTGTGTTGCTGATTTATGACATCTTGTAGGCTTAGGAGGATGGGAATCAAAATCTTTATTTGTTTGCATTTAAATACTTGGCTAAATTTGGATTGCTAATGGGAATTACATTGATCATTGGTATAATTTTAAATATTTTTAAACTAAAAGCTTTGGTATTATGGGAACGCTTTGATATTTTTTTATTTTTTTCTCTTCATTCATTGGTCCTTAAAATCATTTTATTATTTGAAGTGAATGCTTAAAGACGATTTTAATTAATGATTTGGTCTTCAAGTAATTTCTCTCTTTTGTCTTACAGGGATTTTGTTTACACAAGGAATTTTCAAATATTGAAGCATTGGAAGCAATATTTGAAAAATCTTGGACTGAAAGATGATTGAAGCCTTAAAAATTGAAGTTAACAAAGCATTTTTAAATGCTTGGAGCATCCATTTTCTACTCTCATTTTCTGTTTTAAACCAACTCACATTTCGTTTTGGGTTTTAAAATCAATCACTGATTTGACCTTTTCAAACTTGGTTAAAACTGAACATTAGAAACCTACTACATTTCAATTTCGGCTCTAAAAATTAGACAAGGAAAACTTTTCATATCTCATTTTGGTGTTTTAAATTAATCAAATCATTGCTTTGTGGAATTAAAATGAACAAGTTTTTTTCATGTTTTGCAATCTTTTTCACAAATTAATATCATTTAAAAGGCGTATGCGCTTCTCTCACACTTCACGATGATCTTGAGAATCAAATTCTTTTTGTGATATGAAGTTGTCAAAAGGATTTCCTTCACACTTTGATTTGGGGATCTAAAATTGAACAAAACATCTTGCGAGTGTGGGTAAACTTATTGCAAGTGTTCTCCCTTTTTTTCTAAACAAAGTTTGATCGAACTACGAATATGTTTACTCACTTTTGTTTATCTTAGAGGGCCTTCCTTGTGGGAAAAAATACTCACCCAAGGGATCGACCCAACTTGTAACACACTAAAGCCAAGTGTATTTCTAGCTGGGATATAAAAGTGGGCATTGGAACAAAATCCAGTATCACGCGGTTGGCTCTGACGAGAAGGGCATCAATGGTCTCTCGTTGCATGGGTCAGCCTCCACAAATGGAAAGTCCAAACTAAAACCCCATGTTTAGAAGGCCAAATCCTATCTATTTTTTTGGTGCAAAAGGCCATGTCCTTTGAAGCCACCCCACGTTATATATCCGGTTTTATTGTAGAGATGAAAAGTATGCCATGGGAGATTCATGGGTACTGATGCTTGGCTGACTCGAGAAGTGTCTTTCGTGGAGGGGAGCTAGTGTGGTCAATCATCTAGTCATTCACATAGAATATGAGCAGCTGGATTCATCCAAGTGGGAACCCAACAAAATATTGTCTCTTTATCCTAGGGTTGTACATGTGCTTGGAAATGAAAAATACATTGCTTGGTTCTCAAAACAATTGAAAAAACAATATTCGCAAAGAGCTTCAAATTTCAAACCCCTTGGAGGAAACAAATATCCTTGACAAGTTCAAGTACTCTTGCTTTCCTTAGGGATCATATCCTTAGAGGTTTCTAAGTGCTTGGATTTTATCATCATTTGTTTTCACCAGGGTCAACCTAGGAAACTTTTACCCTAATTTCCTTGATTTCCACATAATGGACCTTGTGGGATGAAAAAGAAAGTGGGACATTAGACATGCAGTTTGAAACATAATCAATAAAGTTCTTTTGGTAAAAATAATTCACTAAGGCAAGATAAAAGAAAAATTGGACCTCATATGTGTTGCCTCAAATGATTTCTCAAAATTCCAAAATTCCAAAACCAAGATTCAAAAGGATAAGTCTAAAAGACCACGAACAACGTCTTGAAATGCTCCTTGAAGTAAGAAAAAGACTAGTGTACAACTTCTATAAGAAGGCTTCAAGAAACAACCCAACTTTGTATGCATTCTACTATCAACATAATCCTGAGGTTTTTGAAAGATTTGCTTTCCTCACATAGGAAGTGTAGCATGTTCTTCAATACCGAGGTTTTGTAAAAAAAAATTCGTGTCTAGGTCAAGGTCTAGGATCAAAGTCTTCACTCTCCTCCATCTCTCCATCAATCAAATCTCATCCCATCAACAAAATCTTGGGAACTTTAGAAAAATCATTCATGCTAAACTTAAAGGCTAAATCAACATCACTCTATCTTGGCTTAACACACCTAGCCAAATAGACAAATCTCTTGAAAAAATCTACCTCTAGAATAATGCAACTTCTTGAGGTTTACTAGTTTATGATCACCTTGGTTGGCTTGACACACTTAGCCAATCCATTCTCTTGTGTGAGTTTTCCCTAGGATAACACAACTTCCTAGGTTTTACAAGCTTCACCACAATCTTGTTTGACTTAATACACCTAGTCAAATGGTCACAATCAATCCAAGCCCTAAATTTTAGCATAACCCCTAAAAAGTTCTTCAAAGTTTTCACTCATTCACCTCATCCGTTTATCTCATCATTACCACCCCTTTTGATCCTTGGATTTCCCTAGTTCTCCTCTTTTGGGCCTAAAAATCAAGATCAAATGATCCCTATTGTTATGGTCCAAACAAGATCACAACACAAGAGGAACATGGAAAACACCAATGAAATATCAACTTCCAGTGAGTTGAGTCAAGTAACCATCGAAGTAAACCTTGCGGGATCAAACAATCCCCCAAGTAGCTCTTCTCTACCATCACAAAATCCTCAAGAGGAAAGCTATGAAGAGGAAATCACAAATGAGGACTTGGGAATGACACAATAAAAAATGCTAGAAATGGTTCAAAATCTAGAGAAACATAAAATTGTCAATGCCATGTTTAAATACTTACGCACGTTAACGGAAGGAGGGATCCAAATTCCTTCTGACCTTGACATAGGAACTAGTATGGACATGCCTCTTACAAACACATTCCTAATGTCAACTCTGAATATCACTCAAGAAATGCCTCAAACCATATTGACAATCACACCAACCTCACCAATTATAAACAAGGGAAGTACAATCTTTCATGAGTTTCAAAAGCATTGCCTTGTAAACAAAAAAGAGGTAAGTGTCAGCACCACATCGGATAAATCCGTCCCAATGAATCCATTACACCCGAATGTCCCACTTACCCTCCATAATCATACAGATTCATCCTCATTCCGTGCAACACCAATCTACCCATTAAGCATGCAAACCTCTCTACCGCAAGCAGAGGGTGGTTTGTTTGGAACAATAGGATTAATTGAACCATTCTCTTTCCAAGTGAACATATCATATTTTCCTCCATTACCACTCACATCCACATCACCTATTGGATTGGGTCTTCCCCCCTACCCACCGCTAGTTTTTCAAATCCGGGCAATCCGAGCATGACATCGAATCCTCTTCTTCTGTCGGCAGCATCACAACAACAAGTGGCAACCACTCAAGCCACCACAATCAATACATATTTCGGTCCCCAAATCTCTCAAAACATACCTTCTCAAGGACTGAGCATCTCAACCACACCTCCAACAACCCAAATCCCGACTACCAACACAACCATTTCGCCTATCACCACAGTTGGCATAATTCGGAATCCACCACCAATCCCACCAAAAGCTAATGTGACAAATTCATTCACCATCCTAATCCAAACCATCCAAACTTACAATCATCAGAGGGTACTAAAGAAAAACCAACAAGCTGCACAACAAGCACAAGCTCAATTAGCTGCCCAAAAAGTAGCACAAGCTGCACAAGCCCAGAATGCCGCACAAGTTGTGCAAGCCACTCAAGCAGCCCAACAAACACAAGCCCAAGCTCAAGCCTAGCAATAGGCGCAAGCACAATACCAAGCTCAACTACAAGCGATCCATCGGCAAACATACAAATAAGCCCTACAAGACTTTCAAGCACAGGATCAAGCTAAACAACAAGCTTTTTTGGCACAACAACAACTCGACCAACAACAAGCTTTATTGGTACAACAACAGCTAGACCAACAACAAGCTTTCTTGGCACAACAATAGCCAGACCAACAGTAGGCTCTATGGTAACAACAACAGATGGACAAACAACAAGCTTTGTTGGAACAATAGGCGTTGTTGACAAAAATGCAGGCATACTAGCAAGCCTTGAATGCATAACAAAGCTTGCAAAAAACTCCCACCAGTACTCCTCCAACTAATCAAACACCCCAAACACCTAAAAACACGTTCATTTCATGTCCTGATCCAAGCAACGATGTCGCAACACAAATCAAACTTCTCTCGCAGTAGGTGTTGGACCTCCAAGCAGGAAAAACAATCAGAACACCAGGCAACTTGTGCCCTTATCCATTTGACAGAAGTCTCACGATGGTACCATTCCCAAAGGGATTCAAGATCCCCAAATTCAACAAGTATAATGGAACAGGTAACCCTGAAAACCACATCAGGGAATTTCAGGTATATTGCATGGAGATTGCATACGATGACACATATCTAATGCGACTCTTCCCCTCAAGTCTAACTGGTCTATCCATGGAATGGTTTTCTCACCTACCGACAGGCATTAAAACATTCAAGGAAATTGTGGAAGCATTCCTTAAAAATTATGCTTTCAACATGGGTGGGGATGTTAGTTTGGAAGAACTATCAACGCTCAAACAAAGAAAAAGAGAACTATTCACATCCTTCTTGCAAAGATGGTGATCCAAGGGCAATCAGAGCAAGTGGACCATCCCAAAAGAACAACAAGTTTGCACGATCATATCTGATCTAGATGAAAACTTGGCGTTCTACTTAAAAATGCAATGCATCACATCATACGATCAACTGATCCCAAAGGTGCTCAACATCGAAAGGGCCCTTACTATGTGAGGAGGTGCCTCAACATTTACTCCACCACAGGATAACCACCCATCCGACAATTATAATGATAAACCTCAAACATGGTCGAGGAACAAAAAAATCACAAATGATGGCATGGTCGATGCTAAAGTGGTCATAAGTGCTCCCAAACCAAACATCCAAACTCATCACCAGCCACAAAATCACAATCGCAATAATGTGAAAACTAATGCAGTAGTAGCAAAACAACAACCACTTCCCACCAACCAAATGAATAACATGGGAAATCAAGGAGGACCACCTCCCCAAGGCAAATACCCTCCCAAGTGGAAGTTCACGGTCCTTGTGGAATCCATCGAGTACATAATGAAGAAGTTGGTCAAGGAAAATCTAATCAAAGTCTCCAACTCTAAGCAATACATGGAACCCATGACCAAACTGCCATGGTATAATGAAAACCTCCTTTGTGACTTTCACAAAGTCAAGCGGCATACCACCACAAATTGCATGAGGCTAAAGAATATCATCCAAGAACTCATCGAAGACAAGATCATCAATGTTGAACAATCAGTTGGTAATCAAGATCTGAAAATATACGCAATCAAGGAAATAGTCAGGGGAACAAGAAAGGAAAACAAAAATATGCTAGCGCTAATCTAGTATATGAAGAGATAGTCGCATGTGTAGAGGAAATGGTCACGGTCATTAATGTCAAAGAAGCCAACACCGACTGTGGAGCCACCACATGTGGTGGCAAGGTCACCATTACAGGGGCACCTCGACCATCTTATACCCTCACTTCAAATACAAAATTCATTCCCTATGACTATAATGTCATCAACCAGCTGAAAAGAACTCCCGCACAGATCTCCATTATGGAACTATTAAAAATTTATGTTGCCCATAGGAAAATTCTTGATGAAGCTTTGGCGGCATCCACCGTCTCCACTACTCTTGACACAAAATAGTTTCAGGCTATGGTTGATAATATCATTACCCCAAATCTCCTTACATTCGTTGACCAAGACTTCCCCCCATAGCCATCTCATAACCGTGCACTTCACCTTCAAGTGTTGGTCCTCAAAAAGAAAGTTAAAAGAGTCCTAGTGGATGGAGGTGTAGGCCTTAATATTTTCTCTCTCAAGCTTATAAAGAACTTGGGGTTTGCCGAGGATTCCATTAACAAGAACAAGAGTATCACAATAAGGGAATATGATGATCAAGAAAGAGTGTCTCAGGGCACTATTAAAATCCCAATCCAAGTGGGACCAACAACCATGGAGAATACCTGTCAGGTCCTCGACCTAGACTTACCATATAACATCCTCTTAGGACATCCATGGATCCACGAAATGAAAGCAGTGGCCCCGACATATCACCAATGCATCAAGTTCTTGCACCAAAATGAGGAGGTCACTATACATGGGGATCCCGAACCATTCGCCTACTACAAAAACTTAGAAGCCAAGTTTTATAAAATCCCCCAAGTACTGAAATATGATGAAGGCCCATCCACTGCATACATCGACCCAGCTAACCTCACCTCGAATTTTGTGACAAAGACACTCGCCATCTCTAACATATTTGACATCAAAAACATGATCCAACACAATGGATGCGACAACTACAAAATGAAAAGGAATGCATTCATTGTAGGAGAGTTACCATAATATCCTAGGTCACATGGGCAACCTCGATAAACCAAAACACCCGTCCACACCCTTAGGGCCAACCCCTCCGAATTCCACCATTGGGGAGGCCTAAGTCAGGAAAATATTGATGAGGAAGATATTTCAATCTCAATATACCATGATGTAGAACCCACACCCACCTTACCTATGGATGAAGCCAATAGAGGGCTACAAATAATGCTTGGCATGGGATACAATAGAAACCAAAGCCTTGGAAGGAACAATGATGGACGGTTGGAGGCCATCATTGCAAAAAGAAGAATGCGAAACCTTGGCCTTGGATGTACTCCCCATAGTATAGCCATACGTGGTAGAGGTACTCCTAGTAGGGCAGTTAGGTCCTCCCCTCAGGTACTAGTAACCACCCTTAGACCACCTGTATGCACAGGCATCGCACTTGACAACTTCACCTTTGACGTCACTGATGTTTGTGCCAGTAGTGACGATGATGATACCATAACAGGCCTACCCTTAGACCACCCTTAGACAGTTAGAGGTACTCCTCGTAGGGCAGTTAGGTCCTCCCCTCAGGTACTAGTAACCACCCTTAGACCACCTGTATGCACAGGCATCCCACTTGACAACTTCACCTTTGACGTCACTGATGTTTGTGCCAGTAGTGACGATGATGATACCATAACAGGCCTACCCATGATTTTTGAGAATTCCTCCTTACTAATAATTAGTGCCTCACCCACTGAGTCAAACCAACAAACCCACCAAATGGCCTTAGTATACCCTCAACTCATCGATCATGACCAACGAGGATCGCCAATTCTAGACTCATTCAAAAACAATGAGGCTCTCTCGGAATTCATGGGACTAAGGGATATAGTTTTGTGTGGGGATCACAAGGCAGGTTTTGACATCACTTTAGACACCTAGGCATATTACAGGGAGAGGATTGAGTCCTTCAGTCGCAAAAGAAAAATATCGAGAATAAGCTCAGAGTTATTAAGTGAAAACCACACTGTGGCACTCTGTAACCACAAAATAGTAAAAATAAAGGATGCATCCAATGGTGAAAACCTCTTTGAGGCACCCGAGGATGAAGAAAGCAATCTCCCCCCTACTACTCTACATCAAGAAAAATCAACAGTCCTAGCAGAGTAATGTAATCCTGTTAACTTGGGAATGGAGGTGACACGACAAATCACTTTCTATCTTGAGTCTCTCCTAACAGAGGAACAAGAATTACTGGTAGCATTTTTGAAAGAAAGGAAGGTAAAATTTGCATGGACCTATGCTGACATGCTAGGTCTGGATCTAGAAGTTATGGTTCATCATTTGGCTATTTACCCTAGAGCGAAGCTGGTAAGACAAAAATTAAGAAAAATGCATCCCTAGATAGCCTTTCTAGTCAAGGTGGAATTACATAAGCTCCTAGATGTTGGCTTCATATGCCCGATTGACTATCCAGAATTGGTATCCACTCTTGTACTAGTTTCAAAACCAAATGGGGGCATCTCTATCTGCACAAACTTCAAAGACCTCAACAAATCATGTCCCAAAGATGATTTTCCACTACCCAACATTGATATGATAGTAGACATGACAACCAGACATGAGATAATATCACTAATGGATAGCTTCTTGGGGTATAACCAGATAATGATAGCGAAAGAGGACTAGCATAAGATGACATTTACATGTCCATGGGGCACTTACTACTGGAACGGGATGCCATTTGGGCTGAAAAATAAAGGGGGCAACATACCAAAGAGCCATGACACTGAATTTCCAAGACATGATCCACAAAATAGTGGAAGACTATGTAGACAACATATTGGAAAAATATAGAAAAAGACAAGACCACATAGTAGCCTTGTGCTCTATTTTTGACAGACTAGAGAAGTACAAGGTCAGGCTCAACCCCAAAAAATGTGTCTTTGGAGTGCAATTAGGTAAACTTCTGGGATACATAGTGTCAATGAGGGGAATAGAGGTGGATCCCGCAAAGGTAAAAGAAATCCTCAACATGGAGGCACTGAGGACATTGAAACAACTCAGAGGCCTACAAGGCAGACTCCAATAAATCCAAAGGTTCATAGCGCAACTGGCGAATAAACAGATTGCACATTCACATCTGCTCCACAAGGGGGTAGCATATAGGTGGGACAAAAAGTGCGAACAAGCTTTGAGAAAAATCAAAGAATACCTACTCATGCCACCAGTATTAATACCACCTATTCTAGGAAAACCACTGATTTTATACATCTCAGCAACAACAATAGCCCTTGGTGCTCTTTTAGCTCAGCACAATGAAAATGGGATAGAGCGGGCCATCTATTATATCAGAAAAAAATGGTCGGCCATGAGTTAAACTACTCATTCATTGAAAAAGCCTATCTAGCAGTAGTGCTTGTAGCCCAAAATTTTAGACACTACATGTTGGCTCATCAGATCAAGTTGATCGCCAAGATCGATCCCCTAAAATATCTACTATGAAAGGAAATGCTCATAGGAAGAATGGCTAAGTGGGTCATGATACTATCAGAACATGACATTGAATATGTGGAGCGAAAGGAAATCAAAGGACAAATCATTACAGAACAACTGGTAGAAGCTCCCATCTATGCAAAGAACCCACTCATATCAGAATTTCCAGACGAGTCCATCTTCAATCTTAGCATAGCCAATCATTGGAACCTATACTTCGACGGTTCCCACACATAACATGGATCAGGACCCGGTATCTTCTTCATCACTCCACAGGGGGATTGTATACCTAGATCCTACAAGTTGGCATTCCCTTGTACCAACAATATTGCAGAGTATGAGGCTTTAACCATAGGTCTCAAGATTGTAGCACAGTGGTGAATCATGGCATTAAAGGTCTATGGGGATTCACAACTTATCATCAACCAAGTCAATGGTGAATACCAAACTAAGGATGATAAGATCACACCATAAAAGAAGGTGGTAGAAAGCCTCAAAGAATCATTTATTGATATCACCTTTGAGAAGATATTGAGGGCTAACAATAGAGTAGTTGATTTGATGGTGACGATTGGATCCTTGCTAGATATCCCTCATAATTTCTCGAAACACAAATTCTTGGTAGAGAAGCTTCTCGTACCCACTTTTGAGGCACCGAAGTCATAATATGCATGTGAAATCATTGGTACCGAATTTATTTCATATCATGAAATCTACACCTATCTGAGATTAGGAGTCCTCCCAGTCGACATTACCTCGAACCTCAAAAAAACCTTTGTCAAAAGGTCCTTACGTTTTGTCATCCTAGGGGAAACCCTTTTCCATAGGAGCATTGATGGAACCCTACTACATTGCTTAAAATCTAAGGAAGCCCTAACTGCTTTGACTGAGGTACATAATGGCACTTGTGGTTCACACTCGAGCGGTATGACCTTGGCCAAGAAGTTACTAAGAACCAGATACTACTGGCCGAAAATGGAAAGAGAGGCACATGATTTTGTTAGAAGGTGTCTACAGTGCCAATAGCATGGAGATCTCATTCATGCACCAACTCAAGAATTATATCTTATTGTTACACCTTCGCCCTTTTCGCAATGGGGGCTTGATCTGATAGGTAAAAGCTCACCTACCTCATCCAATGGCCACAAGTTCATCATCACCACCACAGAATATTTCACAAAATGGGTCGAAGCAATTCCCATGACCTACATCACTGGAAAGAAGATATCCAAGTTCATCCTGAACTACCTTATTTGTCGATATGACATCCCTCAATCCATTATCTCTGATAATGGGACACCCTTCAAGAATCAGGATGTCCGTGACTTGTGCAAAAAATTCAAAATCCAACATCGATTTTCCACACCATATTACCCATAAGGCAACAGCCAAGCAAAAGCTACCAACAAAACCATTTTGAAGATCCTTAAGAAAACAGTCAATGACTCTAGTCGTGACTAGGATCTGTAGCTAAATCCTGCCTTATGGGCCTACTACACCAGCATCTGCATGCCAACAAACGCCACCCCATTCTCCTTGGTCTATGGATTAGAAGCCATCCTCCCTATCAAGATGAAGCTCCTATCACTAAGGATATCATTGCAAAACCTTATCACAGATGAGGAATACAAGGTTACAAGACTAAATGAGCTGGAGTTACTAGATGACCGGTGCATGGACGCCCTAAATCATCTACAGGTCTACCAGAATCGCCTGAAAAGAAGCTAAAACAAGAAGATCAGGCAACACACCTTCCAAGTCGACGAACTTGTGATGAAAGAGAACCAAAAGAATGTGCCAAATCCAAAGAGAAAAGGAAAATTTGAGCCCAACTGGCTGGGACCTTTCATCATCATAGCCAGCTATAAATCAAGAGCATATCAACTAGCAACAGCAGAAGGTGAGCCTCTATAGGAGCCTCTGAACAACTCTCACCTCAAAAAGTTTTATGCCTAAGAAATTGCAAGTTATAGAACCAAAAAATATAAAAACAATCAGAAAAAGTGCTGAAAAAATGGTTATCTTGATGAAAACCTTGCAAAAGGGTGTCTTGGCAACAACAAAAAATAAAAAAAATCATAAAAATCAAAAAAAGGATTGAAAACAGTATAGAAAAAAATCGTCCTTTACTGAAAACCACTTTGGTGGCGCTTAGGTCAAGTACCTTGGTGAAAACCTGGAAAATAGGCACCAAGTATAAATAAAGCACTCCTAATCTACCAGGATCTACATGAATCACTCATCTATTCCATCACATTTCATTAATCCTTCATCCACCCATTCGCTCACATCCATACCATAGCCTGAGTTGATTCCCATATCATATTCCACCATAGTACTACTTGGCATATTCCTAAGGTTAGTTTGTCTTGCCTTTATCGAAGTATTCTATCACTTAAACGCTAGGGGCATGTCCTTGAAACTAGCACTGGATCATATTTGTGTATATTTTTGTGCTCTTCCCAAAATCATGCAAAAAATCCAAAAACATGTCAAAAATCTCATAAAATATTCAAAAATTTCATCATCAAGTCTTGTCAATCTCTCACCTAGGTCGAACTACATCATCTCTAAGCTTGAACATAGGCAAGGCTAATCTATGGATCAGCCCCCGAGACATTTAAGTCAGTCCATTAGGCGTTCGTCACATTGGTAATCCGTTTGCCCATTTGTTTCATATTTTAGGTTAGTCCTTTATGCGTCCGTCGCAATGGCAATTCGTTTGCATATCTACCTTTCGATTAAGTCAAGTACATCATCAGTTGAACTACGTTGTCTTTGTGTGTATAACATAGGCAAGGTTAATCTATGGATCAGCCCCTGAGACCCCTAGGATAGGTCTTTAGGTTAGTCTCTTCATCATAAATCTCAAACATACCAAAAACATTTGTAAAACATCTCAAAATTCCAAAAAAAGCCTCAAAACATTTGAAAAACCCAAAATGGTGCATCTGTCTCATCTCGATTTCACCCATAGTAATCATCATTCCTAATAAAGCATCGTCACTTTCATGCTTTGGTAAGTCAATCAAAAGCAAGTCTAGCAAGTTCTAAAGTGAACACTCAATCATCAAAGTCTCATGTCTAGATCAGTGAGTCGGCAAGTTGGTCAACTTGGAGTATCAATAGCTTGTCATCCAATCAATCTCATCAAAACCCTGATCACAACATGTCCTAGGAATTTGACCTTTCGGCGATGGACATCAACATCAGGTATTAGTGTAGTTTAGTCTTGGCTAGCGGTACGGATAACATTGGCTTGTTTGTTTACTTTATCTTGGTCTTGTTTAGACTTATCTTATTTCACGCTCATTCCAAGGACCTCTCAATGATGCCTAAACAAAAATAGGTTAACAGAGAAAGGAATGGGGCAATGATCATTATCTTTTTATCTTATATGCTTGTTGGATATTCTTGTAAAATAACTTCATCATGCGTACTTTGTTTTGTTTGTAGGGAGGATGTTTTAGGTGTCTTGTTGACCACATAACAAGGTTTTCCTTTTTATTTTTTGGCCCGAGATGTCTAGAATATCTTAACTGCATTCTCAATAAGGTTTTGTTTGTCAAGTGTGAACAAGAGTACTCCTATCTGTTTGACGAGTCAAAGTCCATCACACTAGGCGCAACGCCATCCTGGTTCTTAATACCTTGATGCATCGCACCTATGTGTGTTATCAAAAATAAAGAAGGTTAGGCTCTTTATCTCTTCCATCCTTGGATAATAAATACTTCATCATCATCATTCATCATATCCAATAAAGTCTCGATGACTAATGAACTTGTTGGACTTCTACATCTTCTTTAATTTAAGGGTTGATCCCTCTCATTCTTCTATCCTCTTTCACACTAACAATGCATCCATCCTGCATAATCACGTCATATCATCATAGGACAACATCATCCATCTCATCCATCTCACGTGCATTGCATAATCATTTAAGATGTTTAAAATAATATAGATTTGTTATTCTAACCATCTTTCAAACATCTCATTTACATCATTATTATCATATAGATCATATATTCATAAGCCATCCATACATCCATTTTGAATCTCTTTGTCACGAGATCAACCTCAAATAGAATCTTTTCACCTGATCTCTCGAGGGGGCAATGTACCGATCTACTTATTTCCACTGGGGCATTCGAAAAAATCAATTTTTTTTTTAATTTCGATGTCAACGGCATCATTCTTTGAACCAACGCAACGAGTACATTTCTTCAAAGAGGGGCAAAATATAGACATGCAAAATCAACATTAGTGATTAACACCATAGTTGATCATTTTCTTCTTAAATTAATTAAATCAAATTAATTAATTAACTTCCTAAAGTCTCTAGATTTAATTACATCACTTGTATTTAATTAAAAGACTAATATTCATTTTCCTCTCATTTGATTTAAAACAAATATAAAAATACAAATCAAATGTCACACAACCTAATCACTAGCTTAATTAGTCAAATCTTTGATTAATGCTAAGACTAGCCCATCTCCCATCCACTTGCACAATAAATCATTTAATTTGATTTATTAAAACCCCTATTTTCCTCACAAAGCATATTCCCAAGGAATATTCCCTCATTAACTCCCATGTTTGACTTTTTTGGCCAAGCAAATTCCCCCCCAAATCCGTCAACTACATGCATTTATTGCCATTTTCAAATTTGAAACGGGCACATTGGCCAAAAATTGCACAATCATGGGCCAATCACATTGTGACAAGTGGCTCGCTCCTATTTGTTGGGTTTTAGTCCCACATTTCTCAATCTTGGTGTCTCCTCTCTCAATCTCTCCTATAAATTCAATTCCTTTTCTCTCATTTTTTCATCTACAATTTGAGCACAATCACTATAGAAAATTTGATTTCACTTTGCATCTCATTGTCTATCATCTCATTTGGCTTGTTAAGGATTGGGAAAAGGCTGCCTTCTACACAAAGGATAGCACGAATCCACCATAGAATAGGTATCTAATATATTTTCTTTCTTTCAACTAAGTTAGTTTCTTATGTCATTTATCATGCATATTGGATTACTCTATGGAGATGTTGATTATTTGTTTTGTTTAGAATGCTAACCATACTAAACTGGGTGTGTATGTTGATAGGTTTTCTAACCATTTGCAGATTTCACCATCCACTATTGTAAATTCAAATTTGGAATTTGAGTAATGAAATGGACCAATTTAAGCTAGAATTAATGAAATGCATGTAAGAGAAACTCATCTAAATGAAATAGATAATTAATGGCAAAAGACAAAAGTGTCCAAATAAGGTTTCCAATGCTGTAAAAGGCAGTTTTAGTGGTGCACTGGGTCTGATTCACCCAAGGCGGCGAGTGAGTCCCAATATGGATTTTTTCAAAAAAAATTAGATATTTTCAATTGATTTTATGCTTTTTAGTTTGTATGATGTGTATCCTAAATGCAAATGTAGTTTTTAGGTGATTTTCAATTATTTGCGATGCAAAAATGCAACCTATATGCACTTTCACTAATGCAAAATTTTGAAACCCTAGAATGTAAATTAACCAATGCAAAACTTAATGAAATGTTAATGCAAGCCAAATCTAGGATGATGATGGACTCCAAATTAGAAAACAAGGTATTCAAAATGTAGGTTCACCAAAATGAAATGAATAAAATGATGAACACTCTCTCTAGGGCTTCTAAGGTTCAAACCTAAAAGGAGAGAGGTCAATTTTCTTCTTGTGTGTTTCACTCAAGCACAAACCCTTGAGATTTCAATGCAAAGGAGATTGAAATATGCCAAAGGGAATGCTCTAGGGGATTAAATGATGTCAAATGAGGGGTTCACCACCAAGTTTGGACTTGGAAAAGAAGATGTTGGAAAACATAATGTGATATGCAAAATGACCTAGAAATGTAAATGAAGCAAAATAGAAAGTTGTAAGATTGAAAGCGTGCACCTGGAAACAAGTAGAACCTAGGATGGAGACTGGAAATTCTGTTGATTCAAATTTTTTGGGCCACTAGTACTCATTCACCAATCTGGGTGAATCAATCCTAGATCAGGGTTTCTACACAAGAACATGTTTCTCGAAAAAGGGTATCTAAAAATGCTAAAATCTCAAAATTGACCAAAAATGGGACTCATTTGCCACAAGACTAGGATGTAGACTGGAAATGCTATTGATTCTAAAATTTTGGCCCACTAGTACTCATTCACCAATCTAGGCAAATCAATCCCAAATTGGGGTTTCTACACTAGAACATGTGTCTCAAAAAAAGGTATCCGAAAATGCTAAAATCTCAAAATTAACCAAAAATGAGACTCATTCGCCACTTGTGGTGAATGAGTCCAGTTTTTCCTTTCTGGAAATTCAAAGTTTTGATCTACACTTCTCGGTCCACTCTTTCTGTTCCTCCAGGTGTCTAAATCCGTATCCTTGATTTTCAAGGCAATAAGTAACTTTTTGTGAATATTTTGACCTTACAAGTAGGGAGATGACTCCAACAAGTTTGAAATCTATTATTTAATGATCTCCAAGCCTTCAAAGCACCTAGATCTGTAATCACAAAAAGAAAGAGAACAAAAGTATTGATTGTTATAGAATGGGGGTTTGCCTTGGTCAAACCTCATTTAGGTAATTAAACCACATAATAAAACAATGAAGTGAAGGCATGAAGCATGAATCATGGACAATAATACCTTAAATGATGTCTTGTAAATCTACAACTCAACATGAAATGACCATGAAGGATATAGATCTTGATCTTTCACAATAAGAATAGAACAATGCTTGGTCTTGGATCTTTAATGCTACATCACAACACTACCTCACTAACATGCTTGATACTTGATATTCTTGACATGATGATGGATCTTGAATTGCTACTACAATAGATGAAGAATCTTGCCCTTGAATGATCTTGAAGGCTATCTTGATGACCTTGTGAAGACATGGAATTCTTAACTCTTGCTTGCTTGAATTGATAACATGTAGGCTTGTGTTGCTTGGATTTCTTAAATTGCTTCGGTGAAATAATGATTTGGAAGCTTGTTTATATAGGAAATGCACTCATATGACCATTAATTTGATCCCTAAGGCCGACATTGAAGAAATTTAAACTTAAAACCTAGTTTTTCCCTGAGACCTCAAAAATAGCTCAAATGGGACTCATTCACCCAAGGTGGCGAGTGGGTTCCACAAGCGCTATTTTTCTAGTTGGGATGTCATGGATTGCATAAATTAAGTTTATATGTTAATTTTGTCAGGTTTTTGGTCATAATATTCCTTGGGATACACAATATGGGGTGATAGGGACCTATTAATGATGATATTAAGGTTATAAATGTAAGAGGGTCCAAAATCCAATGTGAAAATGTAAATAAATTTATTTTACAACCCTAAATTAAGGAAAAATTGAGTCTATTTAGCTTAAAAGGGCGCTAAATCCCATGTGAATGTGTAAAACACATTATAACACTAGATTAGGTCCACTTGATTTACAAGCCTCCCAAATTTAATGTGAAGATGTAAACAAATACATTTTACAACATTAAATTAGGGCAGAGTTAAGTTAATTAGCTTAAAAAGGGCCCAACACCTAATGTGGATGTGTAAAACACCTCACAACACTAGATCAAGGTGACATCAAGTCCAATGTATCATTAATTATTCCCATATCGATCAAGGACATAATTTTCTACACTACAACATGAAATTTATAAGGGCGAGGATACAAAATATGAGGGAAATGAGGGATTGGGTAGTAGGGACAAGTTTACAAGTCTATTAAGATGTGGAAATTTAAATAATATTTGAAAATGAAAGAATTTTAAAAGTCTACAAGAATTCTATAAGAGCGAGTTTAAATAAATATGAAAGATTTGGAACATCAATAAGTGATAAAAGATATGGAGGATATAGAGTTGTGAAACTTTGAAAAAGTGGAAGAAATATATGGCAAAGACATAAATTTATAGGAAAGGGTACAAGATAAAACTTGATTGTAAAAGTTCAAGTTACAATAAAAGGAAGACAGAAGATTTGGAACATCGATAAGTGAGAAAAGATATGGAGGATGTAGAGTTGTGAAACTTTGAAAAGGTGGAAGAAATATATGGAAAACCCATAAATTTATAAGAAAGGGTACAAGATGAAACTTGATTGTAAAAGTTCAAGTTACAATAAAAGGAAGACGAAATATGGGTAGAAGAAGTTCCCAAAGAAAAATTCATTTGAACATTCTACGAACATATAAGGTCCAAGGAAAACATTAATAATTTGGACTAAAAGGCCAAAAGTCTAGAAGTTTGAGATAATACTACAAATGATTTACTCTAAAAAGGTTTTCTTAGTAGTCATGAATATCATAGGGATCATCTAGATATTTAAGCTTTATATATAAATGGAGTAGTGAATGAACCCAATGGGAAAATAAAAAATCTATAAGAAAGGAAAAAATGAAAGAAAGGGGGAAAATAAGGTTTGTAAATTATAGAGGGAAGTCTAAACATCTACATAGGTTTTTCAATTCCACCAAATTAAGGAAGGTAGCAGCGACTTAAGAAGAGGGGAAGGGTGGAAGATTTTAAGTTCCTAAAAATTTCACAAACCCATAAGATAATAGGAATTGAACAAATATAACCTTACACTTAGAAATTTCTAAATTCCTACAACTTGGTCAAATGATTGAAGTATAAGTAGGTATAAGGCATTACATCAAATACACTTTTGACCAAGGGCGCCCCATTGAAGACTTCTTGGATCAATTATTAATAATTAGAAAGGTATACCAACACAACAAAGGGGAATCATGAATTATGAAAAAAATAGATTGTTGAGACAAGCATGAGGAAGTCCTTTGAATGAATGTTTTGTCCTTTATTTAAAGTTGCTTTGATGTCATCCCATTATTACTCATAACAATATTATATCCACTTAAATTGTCAATCATTTTCTTAATCTAAAAAAACAATCATATAAATACAAACAAATAATATTATATTAAAATTTACATTTCATTTCTTACATTTCACTCATTATTATATCGTTTTTAATTATAAAAAAAATAAAATAAAAATCAATAAACCTAACAAAGAAAAGAAATGACTAAAACAAATAATGATTATTTCACAATCATAAATAGCAATAGTTGAAATATTCTTGAAATCAGCCTAAATATTTATATTCGAAATTAGACCTTTAATACCTTAAAGTCATGTACTAAATTTGCATTTAAGTCTTTTCGCGTCGACATGGCTACGTATGAATTTTGTCGTTAAAGTATAAAACAAACATAAGAATCAAATACCAATCCAACTACGATACGAAACCTTGCTGTTTTTCTTAATGCGTGTTAACATATTAACGACTTCTGTGCAAACACACAACATTGAATTGACTCCACATTATTGTACATATACCTTCTTATTCTTATGCTCAAAGCAGTAGATTCAACTACATTCATGGCAGAAAAAGCAGCGGAAGCCGTTGTCAAAGTGAGGACAACGTCTGTGATAACACCGGCAATCCGAACCCCCAGAGAGACTATGTTCCTCTCCAACCTTGATCTGTGTTGGTTACCCGTCAACAACGTTCAACGGCTTTTCTTCTATTCACAGTGTCCTTTGAACGAATACTCTTCATTAATACAAGCCATGAAGAAAAGCCTCTCCTCTGTTTTAGTGTATTTCTATCCACTAGCTGGTCGGTTGAAGAAAGGAGAATCTGGCAGAGCGGAGATTGATTGCAACGACGAGGGCGTGGAATTCAGGGAGGCATCAATTGACATACCCTTCCAAGATCTGGAAAAAGAGGGGTTTCGGCGTAAGCCCTTCTTCCCAAAGCTTGTCCACGACGTCAATCTTCTTGCGGCTGAGAATCACACTAGACCTCTTCTGTTAATACAGGTATTTAAACAATCCTTTATGTTAAAAGATGACAGATTTTTGCAATTCGTGTACTTGTTAAAATTGCTTTTGGATTTCATTGGAGGAGAGTTTTTTCATTAATATTTCAGATCATATTCATTAATTTATCAGGATGAGAACAACATTTTATCTTAAAGATCACAGATTTTTTCAATTTATGCAATTATTTAAATTTGCATTTGGATTAGATTGGATGAGGGTTTTTCAACATTTCAGATCACCTTCAATGATCCATCAGCAGGAAGAGAAAGTACTTTTTGAATTAAAAGATAGAATAATAGCAGACTATGATAGGTTAAAAAGAAAGGGGTGAGATCCGAGTCTGCTACTACTCTATCTTTTGTCTCAAAAAACAGTCTATTTTTCTAATGTTGGATTGTAAAATGTGATAGAAAATATCATCATGATAATGAACCCCAAAATATGATCCAAAACTTTGATGAAAAATCTATCATACAATCTAATCCAAAAATAATTTTAAACAACTTTTATTTATTTTATCACTTCTGAAACCCTTATGATTTTTTTTTTCTCTTAACTAACGTTGGGTGTTTTAGGTTACAGCCTTTCAGGGAGGCGGTATATGCATCGGAACCACGTTGCATCACGTTATAGCAGATGGAAATTCGTATTGGCATTTCATGACATCGTGGGCAGAGTGTAGCAGAGACCTCCCTCTCGCGAAACCTCCTCAGCACGCCAGAACAGTTTTCAAACGAGATAACCAGAGTCCCTCAGTTTCTTACAAAGCCCATGAGATAATAAGCAATAGGATTTCAGGGGCCAAGATTTTCAAGTTTGTGTCTGACAATACATGTGGCAGCGGGAACGTGGAAAAGCCTATCGAGGCTCTCCGTAAATGGGTGGAGCCCAAAAGGAAAATGAAAGTGATCTACTCAACATTTTGCTTTACAGAAGACATAATACAGGACTTGAAACAACGAAGCGGGGCTTCGAGTTCTTTTGTTGCAGTGGCTGCACAATTTTGGAGATGTGGAACGAGAGCTCGCGAGGTGCCCGTGGAAGAAGCTGTTTGTTTCGTATTGCTGGGTGATTGCAGGGGTCGCTTTAAGCCGCCTCTGCCACAAACTTATTTTGGAAATTGCTTGTCCCTTGGTTTGGCACAGACAAAAGCCAACATACTGATCAATTCCGATATCTCCTTTGCTGCAGATGTTATCCAGCAACTCATCAATTCCTGCACTTCGGAAGCTCAGATTAATTATCTGATCGATTGGGCAGAATCTCCTGACAGAGATTTTATAACTTTACTTACAGAAGCGGGGTGGCAATACGGAACTAACGCGGTAAGTTCTCCAAGATTTCCGTTGTACGAGATAGATTATGGATGGGGGAAGCCTTCAGATGTCCAGATTGCAACAATGAACGAAATTGGAATCATGTTTTTGTCTTGCGCAAAGGATGGAGGAAAAAGCATTCTGGTCTCCACTTGCCTTCCTCAACACCAGATGGAAATCTTACATCATCTTCTCTCGGTTTCAGTAGAATGACTTCCTTCTTGCAGGGTGCAAATTTGCTGGGCGAAAATCGGGTTACACAAGTTTTGAGAGGACAAGATATGTTGTCTACGTTGTTGTACTGTGTGCTCTGATTTTCTGGCTATCAACAAGAGATTGAGGAAGAAGTAAAACATTGACCTTGCCGGTATTATATTTCATTAATGAATGTTTGTTTTATTTTTATTGATGAAAAATATAATCATTTGGTATTTAAAAATAATGCAGGAAAAGTATTAACAATTCAATAAGCAATGTTAGTAAATTAAAATCATTTATTACTTTATCACAATTTTAAATTAGTTCAAAAGGTGAAAGAAACAAAATATGTATAAAATAAATATAAATATATTTATATTAAAACATAAGGTTATGTTATATGAAAACATAGTATATGATTAAAATATTTTTTCATATTTTTTTTGAGTTATGGATCAAATGAGGCAGCTTTTGGACTTTTCCAAAATAATTTACACATGTACATTAGATTTTTTGTTTGCATTATAACTTCTAATCTACTATGTGGGCCTAATTTGTAGTATGTAGTGGCATGAAAACTATAAATTACACATCCTTACAAATTGGCCATCTGGTGTGGTAATGAAAACCACACTAAAGACAAAAATGGTGTAAATATTCTCAATACCACCATGACACACATAATCAAGTCTATTGATAATATCAATAAATAATGTGTTCAAGAATACCAAGACTAGAAAGTGTGAATTGATAAAACACAATAGGATATATATCATAGAAATGAAGAGTGTATAAAATACAATGTGAGCCTTACTTATATAGGCAAGGATGAAGAGGTGAGAAGGTAGGAGACAATGACTCACTAGCCCTCCAAAGATGGAACACTTGTGAACTTAGTTTACAAGTGTGCAAACAAGTGTCAAAATATGCAAGTAGTAGGTGTCTCAAATGATGAGGACACACATCTCAACCATATCAAGTGAGAAAATGGTATAAAATAGCCTAAGTAAACTTAAGTGAGGTGTGAATAGGTCAACCTTGGAAATGTGATTAGCTAACTAGGTGATAATAACACTATTTAAACTCGCATAATGCACCTAACCAAGTATAAGTTAGTAGATATATATCATAGATGAAGTAAGCATGTGTAGTGAACTATGAAGCCCGCATTCAAAGTCTTTGTAAAATAAATTGCCCAAGTAATGAAGTTGTATTTAACAATGACCCTCCAAGGAATTCTTGTGCACTTGTTCATCTTAAAACTAAAAAATATAAGAGGCTTATTTGGATTTCACTAAATTGTCAATGAGAAGAATAAAATAAAAATAAAATATATATATTCAAATTATTAAAATAACTATCACACTTTTTGAGATTGATCGCATGGATTAACTACCACTTTGGGAAATTGGTAAGTAGAACTAAACATGGCATATTTAGAAGTTTACTAACAGGTATACATTTTTGTGTGATGGAAAGCCTTTATGTAGTATTAAATTCCTAACCTAGCTTTAGTTCCCTCAAGTTATGTCAAAGAAGGAATGCTAGATTAAATATTACACCTTTGCTAATTCATATCATGGATTAATGACCCAATATTTTATTAAGTTATGGATCAAATGGTAGAGTTTAGATAAAATTTTCAAAATCATTTATGCATGTAAACTAGAACCTTTATTTGACTTACAACTTGAAAATTAGTATTTGGGCCTAGTTTGTATTGTGCCAACATGAGAACTATAAATTACACAACCTACCAAATTAGGGATCTATTATATGGTTATACAAAGTAGACTAAACAAAATATGGTGTAGATATTGTCAACACCACCATGACACACTTAATAAACTCTATTTTTAATATGAAGGAAGAGTGTGTCCAACCAAGTATAAATTAGAATGGTATTTACCATAGATGAATCAAACATTGTGGTTAGTTATGTAGCCTATATGAAGTATTTTTTAAATAAATGGATCTACTAAGGAAGTTGTATTTGACATGACACAGTTCCTAGGAAATATTGCGCACTCATTCACCTTCAAATTAAAATAAATAATAAAGCCTAAAGTAGATTTTATCAAATTGTTAAATAGAAGAAGAAAATTAAGAATAAAATTATAAACGTGAAAATTATTAGAATAATCATCACACATTTGGAAATTGATCTCATGGATTAACTACCACTTTAGAAAATTAGGAAAATCCACCCACTAGAAGTGAAGATGGCATGTTTGCAAGTTTACTAACTAAACTGCCAAAAATGAAGAAGGGGAAAGATGATTCCCCCAATGAGCCTCTAGGGTTATTCACCCTAGAAGCTAAATTTGGGAGAATGTTTGTCTTTCACACCTTTTCATCCTAGGGTTCTTTCAAAGAGGAAGGGGGTTGAGATTGTGTGGATAAGTGTTGTAAATAGAATGAAACTAAATCTAACTAAAGAATGTAAATGAAATGAAAATAAACTATTACAAGCTAATCTAAATGAACCTAAATGTTTGCATACAGAAAGGAAATTGGAAGTAATAGAGCTTGTGCACCTGGGTATGAGATGTTGCAGATGGAAGGCCCCAAAATCCTCTAGAAAATGTTTGAAATCTTCACAGGGACATTCCCGCCAAGCTGGGCGACATAGTCCTTTTGTCAGGAAACTTGGTCAAAATAGGTTTCTACCAAATGGGTACTCAAATATGTGAAAATCCCTAAAACAGAACCTCATGGGGACTAGGTCACCATTATGGGTGACCTAGTCCTCTTTTGAACTTTTGGGAACCTGAAAGAGGATGTTGGAGTCCCTGATCTGCACTTTGGATTCCAATAGATATCTTATTTAGATTCTACTCAAAATGAGCAGATAGATGCCTCCAAGCTTGAACTAGGGTTTGGTTGACTTGAATTCTTGTGATGAGTTGATGGCACCTTCCTAACACCTTTCTTATTCACAAACCTGGATACAAAACCTGCAAATCACACATCTAAAGAAGAGACAAGGGTTAGGGTTAGAGATTAGGGGTTTTCCTTAGTCAAACCCCTTTTGAGTAATCAAACCAAATGAAAGTAGAAATGAATTAAAGCATGAGAAGAAGCATAACACAATGGAGTTTACCTTGCCCTAATGATTTATCTTGTGTTCTTACAACAATCTGCCCTTGAATGCTTAAAAAATGGTGCCTTGTTGACCTGGAAGATCAAATCCTAGCTAGCTTGAGATGAAGGAGTGATGGGAGATACAAGAGATTGAGAGGAGAGGTAAAAATGAGTGGTATATCATGAGAAATTAGGGTTTTGGAGGTTATTTATACAATCTATGCCCTAACTTTCTTGAAATAACTTCATACTGATCGACCTTAGGGTTTTAGAGACCAAAATCCTAACAAATATTAACTTAAAAATGCATTTTAAGCAACATGGGACTAGGTCACCCAAGGTGGTGACCTTGGGCGACCGAGTCCACATAGGCATTTTTTAGTGATTTTTTGTAATTAAAATGTTATTGTTTATGTTTTCCATGATTGTCTTCTTAAAACTCACCAAGATAGGATTTGTATGTGTATTAAGGGGTCATTGTAGCATAACAAGGGGTTAATTTAGTGATGAAAATCCTAGGAGAGTGTGAAAATTCTTTTCAACACCTTACAAAATTTTGTCACAAGGCTTGGAAAGGTGTAAAAATAGACTGAAAAATGGTCCAAAATCCATAGGAAAAGGTCCAAATGAGCGAAAGGTGACAAAGTCCTCACTTTTTGGTGACACATTTAGCCCCCACTTTAGTGAGAGGGTGAAATTTCTTCAAACTCACACTAAAGTAGCCACATGATTTGGATGGTGAAGAATGACGAAAAAGAAGAACGGGAAGTGAAGAAGGATCTGTTCAAGCCCCCATGGATTTGAGATTCCAACTCAAGTTGAAATCAATGCAAAATACATTCAAGGGTGAATACATTACAACAAAATGAGATACATGATCATGCAACAACAAGGTTTAGTGTGAAGAGAATAAAGAGATATGTGCTCACTCTAGGGCCATAGAACATCAAGTTGTTCATAGGGTGTGAGGTCCCAAAAGGTGAGAAACATACACACGGTTGCTATGAACTCAAAAAGGTGGCTATGGGTAAAGTCATGCCACTTGTTGAGCTTCCCTCTTAACCATACCAAAGTTATACCTCATGATAAATTTGATAAGGTGCCACAAAAGAAAGTGATTTTTGAAATGATGGTGTTCAAAGGGATTTTGATTTATTTGTGTGATGTCTAATCTTAAGGAACATTATACGTAATGTGGGAAAGAGAGGAAAAGTGCAAATCTACTCATCTTATATGCAAGAGAGGAAAGGGCTCATCTTGAATGCAAAAAAGGAAAAATGCATATGTCTCAATCCTGAACAAAATTGTGTGTAATGTTTTCAAGAGAAGGAATCACAAGAAAAAAAGAATATCGCATGATGAAATGTGAGTGTTGATGTATGCCCCCACTTTAAAGGAATTGTGAATCACTGTACTATGAAAAATTTATTTAAAGTAGAAGATGAAAGGGAGAAGAGGACATGAGAGCTTGTTTGGGAAGCCCCATGATGAATCATGTGGTTCCGAAAAAGCTACGTCATGAGAAGGAGTGTATGTCACATACGAGTCAACTTAAGACATTTCATCCACATCCCAAGCTTGCTCTTATATGCTCATGAAAATTTAATGAGGATTCAAAAGAGACAACTAAAAGTGACATACGAGGGAGAAAGGCTAACTATCCCCTTGCCCCCACTTAGTGCAAGACAAGAGAGATGAAAGGGATTGAAGGGATGAAAGGGAGGGTGAATTTGTATCAATTAGAGGAGTGAGATACCCCCATATGAGGGAGAGCACCAAGCTCCTTAAGATGTCATATTGTGGAACTCAAGACCTTACACTTGTTAGTGTGATGGCCATGAAATCAGTGGGAGGCACAAAAGGAATGTTTGTTGAAACATTTGTTTCGAGTGCGAGGAGAAAGGGAGATCAAGTGATCTTGGAGGAGTCTCAACAAGATTCCCTCTTGATCAGGGCTAGAAGGTGGTCCTTTGGTTTGTAAAAAGGAGGGGTCTTTCTTAGTATAGGATAGCATACCTATGCAAGGCTCTATAGATTGTGAGATCTGATACACTCTCTTGGAGGAGTGTGTAACATCTAAATATAGAGAATGGTGTGATATTTCATTGGTTGTAAGCAAAGAGTCCTTTGTTGGTTGTAAAGGATCACTTGGGAAGGTTGGGTAAGAAGGGCGAGGAGGAAGAGAGTTGATGTTAGAGGAAGGCTTGATGATTTCGATGAAGGGGAAAAATCTAAGACTAAGGGCGGATGTTTTCATATGAGGATCGATAGGGTTTTAGATACCTTGTTCATTAGCACCACAACCTTGTCCACTATAGCCAAGTTGCTTCATTATCTCATATCCTTTTTCGTAAATCTTTTTCAGCTTCTTTGGATTGGTGAGGGGTCATTGTGTGCATTATTCACTAAAGGAGTTGAGGTGGATGCTATCGAAGGATCAGTCGAGTCTTGTGTTAACACGACTATGTTTCCCTTTAGAGAGTCTTTGTTCTTGGTCTTGGTTTCTCCCTTGAGAGGAGGGGAGAAGTCTAAGGAACCGAAAACGTCATCTAAGGACTTGGGTTGGATGGGTTCCATAGACTTGGTTGGTGTAGTGGTGAAGGGTTTGGATTTCTTTTTCTCAAGGTGTAATATACTGTAAGGTTGAGGATTAGTATCAATTGTGTGTATACTTTGTTGTTTTAGATGTACTTCATCTTTTGATGAAGTGTGGAAGGCACACCATTCATGGCATGAATCCATGGCCTGCCCAAACTGAGGTTAGATGAAACATCATTTGGCATAACATGGATTAGTGTGTTTAATGTGGCCACTCTAATGGTAAGAGGTAAAGTGATCACACCAAGAAAATTTTGTCTAAGACTAGGTAAGGTAGTGTCAAGAATTGTTTGTTGTTGAATGGTTGATAAAGGGGGATAAGGAGAGGGACAATCAAGACTCTCAATACTTGTATCTTTTGTCACCAAATAATCTTCGTCACTAATAGGATAGGTATAGGGAGAAGTACAAGTGTGATTTTTATGATTGTCAACACAAATGTCCTCATCAAGGGATAATGCAATGTTAAGAATAGTGTCAATGTCTTGGTTATTTAAATGTTCTCTAATGAAAATTCATTATTATAATCTGCATTGAACTCATAAGAAGGAATATTACATTTATACAATCCATTTGAAACCAAATCAAAGCCACATCTTTTAAACGAAAACATTATATTATATGAAGAGAAAGGGAAAAGAATACAAGATAATGATTTAAACTAAGAAATGTAGTATATGAAAAATTAAAACTAAGAAATGCATAAAAGGAGCCAATTAGGAGCCAATTTAAGCTAATTTTAAGAAAATAAATGATACAAAAACTCAACCTATGGACACAGATGGGTAATGGCACAAAACAGAGGCTAACAAACAAGGTTTTTAGCTTTTTAAAGGGCAGTTTCAGAACCCTGAAGGGACTAGGTCGCCCAGAATGGTGACCTAGTCCTCCTAATGATTGTTTTAAAAAAATTCAGGATTTTTGGATTGATATATGTGGTTTCTATGTTGTATAGTGCAGACCTAAAATGAAAATGCAGAATTTCACACATCTAGTAATGATTTAAGTTCAAAAATGCAACCTACATGCAATTTTCAATAATGAAAATGCGAAAACCCTAGAATGCAATTTGAATAATGCCTAATGCAATGAAATTCAATCCTAGGATAAGGAAGAGGTCCAAATCAGAAAAGGAAGGTATAGGAATGTCAGGTTCCCCAAAATGAACCAACAAAAATGAAGAATGGGAAACATGATTCCCCCAATGAGCCTCTAGGGTTATTCACCCTAGAAGCTAACTTTGGGAGAATGTTTGTCTTTCACACCTTTTTATCCTAGGGTACATTCAAAGAGGAAGTAGGTTGATATTGTGTGTGTATTGTGAGGCTAAGTTTTGTAAATAGAATGAAACTAAATATAACTAAAAAATGTAAATGAAATGAAAAAAAAATTTTACAAGCTAATCTAAATGAACCTAAATGCTTGCATGTACAGAAAGGAAACTGGAAGTAAAAAATATTGTGCACTTGGGTATGAGATGTTGCAGATGGAAGGTACTTGAATCCTCATGAAAATGTCTAAAAAATTCACAGGGACATTCTTGCCAAGCTGGGTGATCTAGTCCTTTTGTCGAGAAACCTAGCCAGAACAGGTTTCTGCCAAATGGGTACTCAAAGATGTGAAAATCCCTAAAACATAAGCTCACAGGGACTAGGTTGCCATAATGGGTGACCTAGTCCTCTTCTGGGTTTTTGGGAACCTAAAAGAGGATATTGGAGTCATTGATCTGCACTCTAGATTCCAACAGATATCTTATTCAAATTCTGTTGAAAATGAGTAGATAGAGGCCTCGAAACTTGAACTAGCTTTTTATTGACTTGAATGCTTTTGATGAGTTGATGGAACCTTCCTAACACCTTTCTTCTTCATAAACCTACATACAAAACCTGCAAATCACACATGCAAAGAAGATACAAGGGTTACGGTTAGAGATTAGGGTTTTGCCTTTGTCAAACCTCTTTTGAGTAATCAAACCAAATGAAAGTAGAAATAAAGTAAAGCATGAGAAGAAACATAACACAATGGATTTTACCTTGGCTTGATGATTGATCTTGTGTTGTTGCATGAATTTTCCATTGAATGCTTTAGAAATGGTGTCTTGTTGAGTTGGAAGATCAAACACTAGCTGGCTTGAGAGGAAGAAGTGATGGGAGAGAAGAGAGATTAAGAGGAGGTGAAAATGAGTGGTGCATCATGAGAAATTAGGGTTTAAGAGGTTATTTGTACAAGCTATGCCCTGACTTGTTCGAAATAACTTCATACTAACCGATCTTAAGGTTTTAGAGACTAAAATCCTGACATATATTAACTTAAAATTTCATTTTAAGCCACATAGGACTAGGTCACCTAAGGTGGCGACCTACTCCACGTGGGCATTTTTAAGTGATTTTTGGGAATTAAAATGTTATTGTTTATGTTTGTTGGAATTTTTTTCTGAAAACTCACCAACATAGGAATTTGTATATGTATTAAGGGGTCATTATAGCATACCAAGGGGTTAATTTGGTGATGAAAAGCCTAGGAGAGTGTGAAAATTCTTTGCAACACCTTACAGCACTTCGTCAGAAGGCTTGGAAAGGTGTAAAAATATACTGAAAATGGTCCAAAATCCATAGGCAAAGGTCCAAATGAGCGAAAAGTGACAAACTCCTCACTTTTTGGCGACATACTAACACCTATGCTTTTTCATGCCATGGAAAACCTTTATGTAGTATTGAAGTCCTAACCTAGTTTGGGTTCCCTCAAGTTACATGTCAAAGAAGGAATTTTAGATTAAATATTGCACATTTGGGAATTGATATCATGGAATATCTACCCAATATTTTCTTACATTATAGATCAAATGGTTGAGCTTTTGGAATTTTGAAAATGATTTATGAATGTAAATGAGAACTTTATTTTACTTACAACCTGTAAAGTAGTACTTGGGCCTAGTCTGTAGTTTGTGATAACATGAGAAATATAAATTACACAACCTGCCAAATTAGGAATATAGTGTAGTCATACAAAGCACACTAAACAAAATATGGTGTAGATATTCTTAGCAACACCATGAAACACATAATCAAATCTATTTATAATATCTAGGAATATTGCATGCAACTAGGTATAAATTAGTATGATAAATATCATTAATGAAGCAAAAATTTTGGTTAGCTATTTAGCCTATATGAATTCTTTGTAAAATAAATGGCTTAGCTAATAAAGTTGTATTTTAAACGATAAGTTCCTTGGAAATATTGTGCACTTTTTCATCTTAAAATTAAAACAAAAATAAAAGACAACTATAGATTTTACCAAATTCTCAAATAGAAGAAGAAAATTAACCATCCCAATTTTGGAAATTGATCTCATGAAATAACTACCACTTTGGGAAATTGGGACTAACCACTCCCTATGAGTGAATATGATATGTTTAAAAGTTTATGAACACCTATTTTATTTTGTGTCATTTAAAAAATTTATGAGGTAAAAGAGTCCTAACTTAGGCTTACTTGCATGAAGTTATGTTAGAGGGCAAGATGTTGGATTCAAGATATCACCTTTAAAACTTTAAAGCATGGACTAACTATCCAATAAAATTGAAGATGTTGGGTTTAAAATTATAAAAACACATGAACATTTTTGTGCATGAAAATCCTTTAGTCTACCATAATCTTTATTTGTCATGTTAAAGCTTTTGAACTAAACTTCTTACTTCTATTTTCTATATTAAGTATGAGTTGCTATATTTCCTTTCATGCTTAAATATAGGTTAAACTACAATTCTCAACATATTAATATATTTTCTTCAAATAATCTATGGAGGTTTTCTATATTCCACATATATGAAAAAATGGAACTATAATTTCATCTTTGTATGGAAATGTTGATTATTTTCTAAGTGGATTGATTCAATAACTATACAATTTCCATTCAGATAAACCATGATTTTGAATTAATATTAAGAAATATATTTTTAAATACAACTAACTCCACTTTATTTAATGTATACAATTTTAATATTTTTCATGATCAAGTGACTACCTACAAATCTTATGACCTGTAACATTGTGTTGGAATTTTTTAGTACCTTTTATCAAAAGCATAAGGGATTTGACATTATTTTATTATTCTTAGAATCATTGATCTAATATTTTTAGTTATGTCACATGTAATTTAATAAATACAAATTAGATGAGTTGTAAATGCTTTAATTTTACTAGAAAAAGACATGGTTATATATGTTCTGATGAGATATACTAATATGAAGACAATATAGTTGAATGATGTTTAATTAAGTTTAAGTATTTAACTTTTGGACTCATTTCTATATGATTCCTAATTAGTATGATGAAGTTGGTTATTTATTTAATCAATTAATATTTGTTGATATTTTCATCTTGGAAAAGGTTGTGTTCATCATCTCTTGTTGGTTTCCTATGTTGTAGCATGGATTTTGATATATTAATAGATGGATTTCATTTAATTCTTCACATATAATAATCCAACTAAGATGGTTGATGATTTTGAATCCTTGCATAATAAGTACAAGTTTATGGTATTCTCGATATTGATATGATTTCTTAAGTATGTGTGTGATTTTACATGCTAGGAGTTTAGCTTGAGAGGACTTTCACAAGGTAGATTTGTTGCAAGAATGAGAAGAACGATGGTGTTGTCATTGATGTCAACTAGTCAATTGGTTGTTGTTGTCATTAATGTCATGGTATTAAATTATTGGTTGTATAGGTCAAGGATATTGAGAAAATTATATTGAAGAAAAGTTGTAGGTGTTTAGTGATTGCTCTTGGATTTTCTCTGAGATTTTCTCCTATGTTTTTGTGGTTTAGATATGTTGATCATGGTTTTTGGAAGCCACTATATCCATATTTTTGGTTGTTGATTCATTGTAGAGTACGAGTTGTGTTCACCAGTTGTGAATTGTGGCTTTATGTGGTTCTGGTTGAGGTCTAGGAGAAATGTTGTCAGTCTAGATTTTTCATTGGTAAAGTCTTATGACTTGCGGTTCTAGAGTTGAGTTGTTTTGATTGTATTGAAGATAAGTTTGGTATCTAGAAGGTTCTTGTTTAAAAAATTTCTATGTGTTTTACATTGTTTTGGCCAACCTTGTGTTGGATCTATTTGGGTCCTTATCAAGCATATGTTTGGGTTTCCCTCATTCTAATTCCACCTTAGGATTTTTTGGCATTGACCTAATTTTAATTTAATGTTGGATGATCAACTTTCGATAAGTTTCAAAGTTGAAAATGGTATAAATGTAAAATAAAGTCGTTGAAAGAAAGAAAAAAACAATTCAAGAGGTTCCTAGATCAATGATTACTAAGGTTGGTTTATCAAAATTTTACTAGAGAGAAGCTATTCATATTGTTTTTTATATATTCAATTGAATTCAAGCAAGAGAGAATAGTGCAAAGACTCCATATGAGCTATGGTATGGAAGAATTCCTATTATTAAGTATTGTAGGGTGTTTGGAATCGAATGTTACATCAAAAGAGATGAAGAAACTTTAGAAAAGTTTGATGCAAGAAGTGATGAAAGCATTTTTCTTGGAAATTATACTAAAATTAAACCATACAAATTTTTTAATAAAAGGATGAGAAATATTATAGAAAGTTAAAATGTTAGGGGTAATGAAACAATGAAGAACTGAATTGATATTGATGAACCTGATTGTTTAAGAATTGAAGAAATTGTGGAACAATAGGAAAAGGATGAGAAAGAGAAGAAAAATTAATAGAATGAAAGAGAAGAAGCTTTGATGGTGTCTGATAAGATCCCTAGTCATGTGTAGAAGAATCATTCCAAAATTCAAATCATTGGAGACAAAAAAAATAGTATATTGACAAGAAGCAGAGCTACTGCTAAAGTAAATATGTGTTTATTTTATGAGTTTGAGAAAAAGATTGTAAGTGAAGCATGTATAGAAGAACATTGGATGGAAGCTATGAAATAACTTATGCAGATTTAGAATAATCAAACTTGGGAGATGATCCCAATACTGGTGGATAAAAACATTACTAGATGAAAGTGGGTATTCATAAATAAGTTGAATGAGAATGGAGAAGTAGTTAGAAACAAAGCAAGGCTTGTGTGTAAAGGTTACTCACAAGTAGAAGGCATAAATTTTTAGGATAATTTTTCTCTAGTAGCAAGAATGGAAGCTATAAGGATGTTCTTAGCATTTTCTACTGATAAAGATTTCAAGGTTTATCAGATGGATGTCAAGTTTACATTTTTGAATGGTGAACTAGAAGAAGAGGTCTACATGGAGCAACCAAAAGGATTTTAGTTGTTATATCAACTAGATATGGTGTACAAATTGAAGAAATATTTATATGGATTGAAGCAAGCTCCTAGAGTTTCGTACATGCAAGGTTAGATAGGTATCTGATTTAGCAAGGTTTTGACAAATAGTAATCTATATTTTAAGATTGAAAATGAAAAAATCTTGATTGTAGTTGTAAATGTTGATGATATTATTTTTGGAAGAAATGAAACTATGTAATATGTGATGGAGCTTCAAATTTCATCCTTTGAGTTCCATTAAGTTTTCTACCACATTACTGGTCTGTCTTGCTTTTCTGGAGAAGGCTAGGGTTGGGGTTTTATTTTTGCCTTCATGAAATCCTATTTTTCTATCTTAAGCCCTAGGTTGGATCTATTTTGTCGTTACCTTTTTTGAGAGAGGTTTTAAAATGACTTATGTCCCATTAACTCATCTAGATCGGGCCCCTTTAAATAAATTGTGATAAATTTTTTATCTCAACTTTATTATTTCCTAAGTCTAGGTCGGCCCATGCTCCGTGCTTTAAGAACAACCTTATGCCAACATTTGTCGTACCTACCTAGGTGATGCCCCCTTTCCCCTTTTAATAATTATATCTTATTTTGCTGAGAAAGTATTTTAATGACTGTCGATCATCCTATGGTTGATCCTGACCGTTCCCCGTGATCTTGCGATAACCTCACCATTGGGCTTCAACTAATTGCGATATCACGGGCGGGCGCCACGTGTCTCAGTTGCGGATGTTGAAACAGGATTAATAAAATGTTTAATATTTGTATCGGGTTTTAATACGTTAAATGGTGGATTACTAAAATAACTGTGAGACGCACATGCTCGAGATCGACAGCGGTGTTTTAATCTTGATGAAAACTTGCTCAACGGTTATATTTGGCATTGCTGACTGTTGTGGGCGAACACGATCGTCGATGATGGGGATCAATGGTTGTTTGCCATCGCGTGATCCAAAGATACAGGGTGTTTAGTGATTACGATATCACGGGCAGATGCTATGTGTATTGTCATGGGCCCTTAAAGCTAACATGGAGATTACATCAACCTTTTTGAAGGTGATTTTTCGATGATCTGACAAAAATGAAAGATCGACAGCTGAGGTTTAAATTCGCATCAAATGTGATTGGAGTCATTGGCGCGTCATGCAAATGGGATTTAATGGCGGATGAGATCTTTATTGGAAAATTTTGATCGACATAAAGGATTTGATTTCATTCTATCTTCACCACAAAAATATTCAAGTTTTTTAAAAGCGATTCAGAGCCAGAGATAAGTTTTTCAAGCAATCCTAGGAAAGTTTGGTTCTCTGTAGAGCGGGAAATCCCGTGAGTTATGTTATGTATCACTATTTTAATTTGACTGTAATTCTTTTGAAAGGTTGTGGTGTACTACTCAGGAGGTTATTGATTGTTGATATAGGGTTACTGGCTCGTTTGAATTATTATAAATTGCATAAGTGTTTTGTAATTTTGCTTTCGGGGTAGCTTTAGTTTATTCAAGAAGTTGAATTATAAGAAATCCCTAGTTGTTTGAGATGGCACCACCGAAGCAGCATTCTGGCTGTATTGATTACATGCAGAGAAATTTATATGATGGCTTTTTGGATCAACTCCCATTATCAACAAATGACAGAAGGAGGGGTTTGATTTTAATGAATGGAAAAACCCTAGGTGAGGGAGTAGTATGCAAAGACTATAATATTGTATATGCTAGGGTTCCAATGATAGGTCTTGAAATGTTTAGACTTTGGTATGGACAAAGAAACCTACCCCACCCTTTTTCAAATGGCTAGAGATACGACATGGGGAGACTAGCAGTGCTGAATGTGTTTCCTGACGTGGACCTACTCAAAGTAGTGGCAACACGTTTCGACCCAATTACAAGGGTAATTAGACATAATGATGGTGGGATTCTGTTGAGCATAAATGTAATTGAGATCCAATGGGTTTTTGACTTGAGTGAGCATAGCTCATTTTTTGTCCAAATTTATTTTGAGGAGATGAAGTAGGAATACGCAAGATCAAAGCCATTTCTCAGGTCAAAGTTACTTCCCATTTGGCCAGGGTAGGTAGTTCAACAATTATCATCAGCCCAAATCATCGGGAGCCTTTCAGGTTGAGTTTTTTTGCCAATCAATTTTTGGCAACATTTTATTCATTATGCTAGATTTTGGGTTTCACCCAAAATACAGTAATGACCATTGCATACATGTTTATGTGGGTTGAAATTCAACATCCCAACTTCTCCATGGTGTATGACTATGCATCTTTTCTGGCAGAAAAGATACATGATGGTTTGCTGAAGTTGCTTGTGGGGGATGTCAACCCTCCTTTCTTCTGGTACTCCCTGTTAATGCATATGTTCCTATACAGGAAATTTTAGTTGTTCTCAAAGAAGATGGAGTTGAGGCAAGAGGTGAATGGAGAAAGGTTACCGGTACAGATGTGGAGTGTAGATTCATCTTACAACAAGGGAGGTGCCAACTTTGTGCAGTTTGATAACTACATTTCCTCCAAACTCAGGGCTCAGTTGGTGGTGACTATGCCAAGAGTTCCTGAGGATTTGCATGACTTCCTTCAACCGAAGGTGAGGAAGCCTGATTTAAAGGTTTACCACAATTGGGGTGATATCATCTTGTACCCTGTGAGCACTGTCCTAAGGGTGTTTGGTTTCCAGGGAGCCCCTCACATTCTCCCATATAATGTACCATCAAGGATGCGATTTGCTGAGGTCATGTGGCAGATAGGTCAAGTATTAATCTGGACAACCTGACAAGGAGAGGAAAGGGAACTTTGTTCCCTGATTATACTGTTTTTTCAGATTTTGTCTTTTCCAAGGGAGGATAGGTCCACTTTGGAAGGTTTTTTGATAACTATCATTTGAAGAGTGGATCTAGAATGTAGCATGACCCCGAGGGATTCTTTTCCTTATTTAGGCAATGAATTAAAGGTGGAAAATTTATGCATGAATTCAATTTTCCTGAGGACCTAATCAAGAATGAATAAGGAGAAATGGATTTCCTATGAGAAGTTGCTAGCCATGGTGCATAAAATGGATCCAAAATATGATCCATTAATGGATTTTACTCCATTCTACAAGAGAATTAATTTCTTGTTGGACAATTTTAAAGAAATCATGGGAACCTTGAGGACCAAGAAGGTCAGCTTGGAAATGGATTTTGGAATTCAGAGACCAGAGGTGAGGCCTAAGGAAATGAGGCCAAGCTATCAGGCCCCACTTGACAAACCTCTATATAAGAGAAAAAGGAATGATAACAGTGAGGATGATGAAGGGGATAAGAAGGGAAAACAAATCATGCAAGCATCATCACAGCTGGGTCTAAGGATTAGAGTACTAGGAGGGATAAGGATTGTGGATTTAGATTCACCCCCAGGAAGTGATCCTATAGTGCTACCATCAGAGTCAAGCCCTAAGAGACAAAGGTTTGAGGAATCACAGGAGGCTCTAATGGATGAAATAATTGTGACTGATCAAGACATGCAGGTTGGTATCCCTTCTCCTCCTCGATCAATCCAATTGGTGTTATCTAATATGCATATCAAGGGGCAGTGTGTACAAGATGCTAGGATGGAGGTGTGCAAGACATTCTTAGATGATGATGCCTTTGTGAAGACTCTTATTTTCTTGCAGCTAATTTGGAGGATGAAACTGGAGGAATACAAGGATAAGTGAAAGATAAGGAGAGAATCAAGATTTGATAGGTCTGAGCAGGAGAATGATGATGAGGTCAAGGCCAAACTCATGGAGGAATTCAATAACATCACCCCTAAGGAAGGTAGGAGACTTGTGACTCAAGCTGGTGTCTTAATTTTGCCTGAGTGGGACATAGTTGATGTTCTAGCAATAAATGCTATCCTACAGTCCAAGCATCCTATGCAAAACTATGAAAAAGAGGTGACGACAACTTTGCATGATTCTGCCTTCAGTGAGGAGTACGAAACTCTGGCCATATGGGCATTGGAGCCCTAGGGAAGAAAACCTAATGTAACTGATATTAGTCCAAACCTAAGGGGAGGGCTAATAATCAAGAGAGCTTCTGAAACTTCAATAACAAAAGCTACAAGCCTGAAGATAAATGTGGCCAAATTGGCCCAGAAGATAGCTGAAAGAGAAGAGGTTGAAAATAAGAGTCCGATGGAGAGGCACAACATAATAATTTGGGAGTATTGTAGGATGCAGCAAAGGAATGCTGAGCTACAATATGAAGTAGATAGATTGAAATATGGATAGGTAGGAGAATCCTCCAGTGCTCCTACTATCAGGGCATTACCTCCTACTTCAGGATCAGTCCCCCCTACTACTCCAATTTTTTCTACTCTAGGATCCCCCATCCAGACAACTGCTCTCAGCCCTACACCAGGGCCAGTCAAAGTAGTTGAGTATTCTGTGGATCCCACCAAGAAGCAAATGTTGAATAGGATCACAGAATTATAGGCTACCTTAAAGGCAAGTGAGGATGGTGCTACTACCAAAAAAATTGAGGTGGTGGACATAGTTTTGAGGCATTTAAGTGAGAGGGTAGATGGTAGATTACCATCTATACATTCTTTGTATTATTTATTTTTGGATGAAATAAAAAATATAAATAGGGATCGGGAAATAGTTTTGCCTCTGGATGAGAAGTGGATCCCTCAGGCTAATCACTTACATATTATCTTTAAGGTTTCTAGGTTTGATGCAGACAATAGGCCCCAGTCATTAAAGCCTACTCAAAATTTTGTGAAACCATTGAAGGGATTCCAGGCCCTACCTGATGATTTGAGTAGAAGAATTAGGGAGCTGGTAAAGAGCTTTGATGACTGGAGTGACACATTTTTCCAGACATCACTGATGCACAAGGAAATGTTAAAACATTGCAGCAGTGGTAGGAAAGGGTAGAGGAAGTTATTAATGCACAAATCAAATTGATTTTTGATGACTCTGATTATGACTTGTTGGTAAGTAGCATGGACAAAATAATTAATATCAGCACATTTTTAGAGTTTTTTGAAAGAGAGGCCAACCAAGTTGTAGTTAAGTATACACCTTATAATGTTAAGGTGAATGAGGTGGTGAATTTTGACTGGCCAACAGATGAAGAGTATCAGAAGTGGGTGGACAAGTACTTAACTGAGAAGGAGTAAAGAAGTGTCTACTCCTGATAACTAACAGCTCAGTGATTATGGTTTTGTCTCCATGGCAGTTTTTGGTGTAGGTTTTAAGGTTTTTCCAATGCAGTGGCTATCCCCTAATCAATGGGATCAACAAGAAGATGCTTCAGGACTTGGCATTTGTAATCATATTTTTGAAATGTCATAGAGCGGTCCAATTGACCAGTGACATGTGTATATTTCTAGTCCGATTCTTGTTTGCTGCTTCATTCTCTATAAGAAGGATTTCAAGGCCAGAAATAAGGGTTGACAAGTTAGATATTTTGAGGTCAAGTTTAGGCATAGTTGCAGAGAAAGTTTTAAAGCCTAATTGTTTCAGTGTAAATGCAATTTAGGTTTTGTGTCTTTCTGTAGTCGGGTTTTGGGTTAATGAAGATTTGATGTTTCATAACAGGACTAGAATTTAAGTTATAATGATTCATTTCAAACTGATGTCTCTCCTTTGTATAAGCATATCATAATTTTGAATAATATAATCAAGGGTTATCACATTCATCTCATTGTTGTGGTGTGTATGACTTCCATTTTGGCTTTAATTCAAAGAATTAATTAAAATGCTTAATTGGAGTTATAGATGGATATATTTATAAAGGGATTTGGTAAGGAGTATTGGGTTAGGATATAAATTGATGATGTTGTAAGGCAATTATTTTCAGAGATCTTATATGTTATGTGTTTGAACTTGTCATGGAATTTTAAATGTTTGTGAATTTGACTCCCCAATGTTATATGGCACTGTTTTAAATCGTATGTGTTTGTTTGTCTCTACTTAGAGCTTGCTACCAAACTGCAAATTAAATGACTATCTTAAGTTGTGACATGCTATTGTAATCATCTCATGCTCCAATTAGCTAGTATTATTGATGAAAGGGCAATTCAATTCAATATTACCCTATTATGTTGAGCTATTAACTGGGTTTATTTGTTAATTGTTAATGATTGTTAATGCGTTCGATGCAAAGATTATAAACACATTACAGGGACCACCCTCCTGGGTTTTGTAGAGCCCAAAGTGTAGGAGGTTTATTGTTAAAATCCTCATCAGTTGGTCCAAGTCCTTTGAGCTGCCCTCGATTAGAATTGGAAATTCTATAGGTAGAGTAGAAGATAAACTTGGTTACAGTAAAAACAACCAACAAAATGGTGACTCTTCTAGGGAATGAGTTTGAATATTTCTTGTCAATCGGTCGATTATCCATTTTATATAGAGTTATCATAGTCTTTATGTGATTTGAAGGTAGAGCTTGTGGTTTTTCTTTTATGTTATCTAATTCGTCTGTTGTCCAAAAGATGCAAATATCCCGTGAAGGGAATCCATACATTTTCAGTACGAGAAGGTTTTAAAGGTCTTTAAATTCCCACCAAGTGTTCTTGAATAGTTGGTTTTTCCAAAATAAATGGGCGATGACTCTGAACTCTCTGCACCAGTGTGCATTTCATTTAAAAATACCATACGAATTAAAATATTTTTGGACAAGAAAGGAAATATGAAGAACACCAGGTCATTTGTAAATAATCACCCGAAACCAAAATTGGAAGGTGAACTTCCTAAGATGAAGAAGAAGGACTGGATAAAGAAGAAACCAGAAACTAGCAATGTTGCTCCCGCACCATAGAATCATGTACACCAAGGTACAAGTAAATCTCTACATCCTATCCCTGAGACTTTTGAACATGTATCTAGACATTCTGAGTCAGATAGCTGTGGATTTTTTGATGCATTATTTAATACACCTGTTCAAGAGGATGTAGCCTATCATAAGAAAGGGCCTGCTAGTGTCCAATATACTGAGAGAAGAAGTAGGAGTAGAAGTCAAAGCCATCATAGAGAATGCACCAGTGATGTGCCTCCTCCTCCTGCAGAAGATGATGGAACCCCTTTAATATTTAGGCAATAAGAAGCAAACCTGATAGACTTAAGTGAAACATCAAGTTTGAACATGACTTTGCCTAACCCTGACGATGTTTTTGGGGATATTAGCTCTTTAAGACAAGAAATCCAAAAGAAATATGAGCTTACGATAGAAAAGGAAAAGGAAACCAAACTGATGCATGCTGTTATTGAAAGGGATAGATTAATTAGACAACTGGCAACTATGAAACTCCTAAACCAAAGTAGACCTAAACCAGAAGAGGAGGGTCCTGTTGTACAAAAAAAATTCAATAAAGAGGTGAAGTCAGTGTCTAAAGTGAGTCCTGTAGGCCAATTGGAGGTCAAATCCAAGCCTACAGACTAAAAACCCTTGAACTTTGTTAAGCCACAATCAAGTAATCCAGGTCCTAAACCTATTTTGGACAAGGGAAGATAGAAGGCTGAAGGGATCAAGATAAATGAAAGGGTGGTTTCTCACCATCCCAAGAAAGATCCCCTTCCACATGTGTCATCACAAATAGAAGCTACCTTGGACAAGGTTATGAGGGAAGGGGAAGCTCTAGCAGAAGAACTAGAGAGGACTGAAACTGAGGCTACAAATGCGGAAAAGAGAAGGAAAATAAGTTTACTAACAATGTCAAGTGTGGATGAAGTTGCACAAGCTACAACTTCATCAGGTCAGCAAGAGGTTGTGAAGAATAATCTTAAAACTGGTCTGGAGAACACCACAAATAATTCTGGTCTGAAGGTTCAGGCAACCAAGTTTGTACATCTACACCAGGATGGTCCTAAAACTCTGAATACAAGGTCTAGTGATGTCTCTCAGAAACTTGATGGATTATTTCAGAGGAGACCTATATAATTAGAAAGATATAGGCAAGTGTTTTTTGATGGTATTCCAGGTTACCCAAATCCCATTCTAGATGAGTTAAGAGAAAAGATGAATAAGTTCACTGGAAATAATGCTTTTTCAGTTGAGGAACATTTGAAAGCCTTCATGGATATGTTGAATGATTATGAAGTAGAACATGAGGATTTAGTAATCAATTTGTTTGTTCAATATTTAATAGAAGATGCAAGGGATTGGTATAGGGGTCTACCAAATGCTAGTATTGGTTCATGGGAAGAGTTTGAAAAGTGCTTCAAAGAACAATATGGCGATAAGACTAATGCTAGTTTCATGTTAAATGAATTAAAAACCATTAAGAAGTCAATTAATGATCGTACAACAGATTTTAACCTGAGATTTCAAAAGGCAATGTACAAGTTGTTTCAGGTGATGAGACTTGATGAAAATGTTTTTTTAACTACTTATTTCAATGCTTTTGATGCTAAAATGGCATATCTCCTCATAGATAAAGACCCTCGAACCATGAGGGATGATTTTAGAGTAGCTATTCATATTGAAAGCAATAGGAAAGCTTCTAGAAAATATGGTAGGAGGGAAGAGCCTACTCTTTTGAAGAACCCTAGGGATAAAATTGAGAAAGTCTCTATTGCAGGCCCTAAGGATGATGAGAAGGGGGATAAGGTCCTTAGCACCTTGAAGGATATTAAATATATAAATGTTAAGCAAGAAAAGGGTCTTGGAAATGATAAGAAGTAGTATAATAAAAATGACAGACCTCCTAGATTACAAAATTATCCCTACAATACAAATTAGAAGGATGGAAAACCAATACTACTAGCTCAGAAGCCTAAAACTGATCAACAGAAACCAGATCCTTTACAGAAGCATTCTATAAATTTGGTACAAGATAGACCATGGTGTGATGTATATAAACATCCACATGATCAAAATTATTGTTCTATTGCCCAATTGCTTGTTGTTGAAGGAAAAGAAGAAGATACTCATGAGCAAACCACTGATTTTGAGCAGAATGATGTTGATTGTTGTATGGCCCAGTCATATATTGATGAAGCTGAGTGTTCTTCTGATGAAGAATTACAAGAAGTTGATGTAAATAATCAATGGTAGAGAAGTGAAATCTACCATCAACAAGTCTTTTCGGATGAGGAAGGTGAGTTTGGCAATCATGCCTGCAATATGGAGTAGGCTGAAGACCCAGTGTCTCTAAGGAGACCATCAGAAGATGAGATTTCCTGGTTGAATGAAGAGATGGCTGCTTATATGAGAAGTACATTACAGCTAATAAATAGAATTGTGGGTGGTGAGCAAGGCAAGCTTGTTGGCCTTTTCATTAAGGAACAAAAAGAAAAAAAAAAGGGCATTAAAGAAGATAGCAAAAATGATGTTGTCAAGATCAAGGAAGTCAAGAATGACAAGGTATGGGTGAAAAGGGCTGAGATCAAAAAGCTTGGCGAAGATATTACACCTTTTTTGGTAAAGACCAACATGATTACCAAGCCTATTGAATTTGATCCAAAAGGAAAGCAAAAGAAGCTTGAAGGAAAACAGAAATTGGAGAAAAAAGAAACTAATGAAGGTATGATTCTTAACCTGCCTAAGTACACATCCTTAGACATTTTTCAAATATTGTCCCAAGTTAAAGTTACTGTACCTTGGCTGGAGATGATGAGAATAGATGAGCATAAAGAAAAAACAATAGCCCTGATTACTGGAATTCCTAGTAGTAAAATTGAACAAGGAGATTATAAAGAAGCCAAGGAAAAGGAAGAAATAAAAGAGAAAGAAATGGAGGGAATTGTGACACAAATTCCCCCTGTGTATCTAGGGAATTCTATCCATATGTGCCTTGAGAACATAACTCCCTTTTTCCTAATTGTTGATATAAATGGGAAGACTGAGAAATTGTATGATAGACTCAGGGGCATCAAATAGTGTTATGCCAGTCAAGATTATGGAAGCAATGCGCTTGGATGTAGATACTACTCAAGGTAAATGTTATGCATTAGATTTAGGAGAAGTGCCAGTTATTGGGACTATAAAATGATTGCCTTATAAATTGACCCAATACCCTAATAAGGTTTTGGCAATGATTGTTCTAGTTGTAGACATCCCTCCTCATTTTGGGATGCTCTTGTCTAGGAAATGAAGTGCATCAATGGGAGGTAACATGCAATATGATTTGTCATTCGCTACTTTTTACATTGATGGAAAGGATGTCAAGATTGAAAGAGAGTCCAAGGTGCCTCATATGATTGAACATGATCCAAATGAGAATTTGACATGCTTTACTGACTATGGCATAAATGAGTTTAGGGCTGAGGATCCCCCTAGTAGTTTTGATAAACCTATTGCACCAATTGATACTGAAGTGGAACATATGTCTGAATCTAACGATTTGTGGACTATTTATTTTGATGGTGCAAGTTCAAAGTAAGGATCTTGTGCAGGTGTGTTGCTAAGGTCTCTGAGTGGAAAGACATTTAGCTTCTCTTTCACTCTATTATTTGAGTGCACCAACAATGTGGTTGAGTATGAATCCTTGTTATTAGGGCTTAGATTGGCTCAAAAACATGGGATTAAGAAGCTCAAGGTAATTGGAGATTCTGATCTTGTGATTTTCCAGGTCAGGTCCATATATGTGTCAAAGAATAAAAGGTTGAAATAGTATAGAAATTTTGTTTGGGATGAATTAAAAAACTTTGATGCTTTTGGTATAAACTGGATGGAGAGAGGCCACAATAAGGTGGCAGACTTGCTAGAAAATATTGTATTAAGACCAGATGACATGACTTATGCTGGGATTTCAAAGGTTGAAGTGCAAACCAGACCATCTGTTCCTGATAATATCAAGAACTGGCAAGTTTCTGACAGTGATGATGACATATTGAGATTCTTAAGTTGTGTGGATGAGTATGAAAGTCAAGAAATTGATTTTGGAGCTTTTGTTGAGAAAATTGATGGTAAAAATACTGTGTTTGGGAATGAAGTTATTAAATTAAAGACCAACACAATTCCTAAAGGTTTAGTTATTCTTGAAAGAATGTTTGTCAATCAAGATAGGACCAAAGCTAATTGTGTTGCTTCCCATCCTGATGACCTGGAGGAAATAAACCTTGGAACAGATGCATCACCAAAAAAGGTGTATATTGGAAAGAAATTATGACCAAAGGTGAGAAAGATGTTGATTGATTTATTAAGAAAATGCAGACATGTGTTTGCTTGGTCTTACGATGATCTTAAGGCTTATAGGCAGGATTTGTTTTAACATGAAATTCCTTTAGGTAGTGATGCTAAGCCTTTTAGGAAAAGAAAAGACCTATTAATCCTACCTTAGCCCCAAAAATGCAAGAAGAACTAATGAAGCTAAGAGATGCAAGGATTATCAAACCAATTAGACATTCATCTTGGGTCTCAAATTTGGTGCCTATGAGAAAGAAAAATGGAGACATCTGGTTATTTGTGGATTTCAGAAATTTGAATGTGTCTTCATTAGAAGATAATTACCCATTACCAAATATGGAAGCCATGTTGCAAAGGGTGATAGGTTGTGAGTTAATTTCTATGATGGATGGGTTGTTTGGCTATAACCAAGTCATGGTTAAGGAGTCTGAACAATCTAAGACAACTTTCACTACACCTTGGGGAACTTATGTATATGTGAGAATGCCTTTTGGTTTAACAAATGCAGGGGCTACTTTCTAGAGAGTCATGGATGTGGCATTCTCAGATTTTATTAACTTGTTTTTGGTGATCTATCAAGATGATTTAACAACATATTCCAAGAAAGAAGACAACCATTGTGAAAATTCAGAGAAAGTGTTATGTAGGGCATTGGAATATAGCATTTCCTTAAATCCAAAGAAATGTGCGTTTGGAGTAAAGGAAGGGAAGTTGTTGGGATATATTATTTCTAAGGATGGGGTCAAGATTGATCCAGAGAGCGTACTTGCAATAGATAGATTCTCACAACCCCAAAATGTCAAAGGAATGCAATCTTTCTTTGGACAAATCAATTTCTTAAGGAGGTTCATAACAAATTTTGCTGAGATAGTTCACCCTATTTATAAGATTCTTAAGAAAGGAGTCCAGGTTCAATGGGAGGAAGAGTTAGTACAAGCTTTCCAGCCCATTATGCAAGCTATAAAGGAAGCTCCTATGTTGAAAACCCCTGATTTTTCTAAACCCTTGCAAATTTTCTCATTTGCTTCATTCCACACAATTGTAGCTATGTTATTACAAAAGAATGCTGAGGGTTTTGAATAGCCTATTTCCCTTTTCAACAAATCCTTGCAGGCTCAAAACTTAAATAGGACATAAATGAAAAATAGGCATATGCACTAGTAAAAATAGTAAAAGCTTTCAGGACATATTTGATGGGAGCTACCGTAATTGCCTATGAACCCAGTGTTGTTATGAAGGACATTTCTACACAATAGGAAGTATCAGGAAGAAGATGTAGATGGATCAATAGGATCCAAAAATTCAACATTGAAATCCAAATTACCAAGCTAGTGAGAGGACAAGGCTTGGCCAAGCTTATGGCCCAAAGTAATCTTGAAGAAAATCAGATAAATTTGCTTGAAGAAGAGGACAAATCTCACATATGTGACATGGAACATTCTGATTGGTACAAAGGTGTGATCTATTACTTACAAAAGATGAAATGTCCTGTGATTTGAATGAAAATGAAAAGAGGACATTGAAGTTACATGCTATCAAGTATGTTATCATAATAGGAAAGCTCTGGTGGAGAAATGGAGAAGGTGTTATGTTAAAATGTGTAGACCAAAATAAAGAAAAAGAACTCTTGAATGACACGCATAGTGGAGTTTTTGGAGGGAATTATATGGCCAAAACTACTGCACATAAACTAATGAGGGCTGGGTTTTGGTGGCCTACTATTTTTAAGGATGCATACCAATTAGTGAAGACATGTGATGCTTGTTAGCATTTCTCTAGTAAGTTGAAATTCTCTAGTAACTTACCTTTAAAACTAGTTGCAGTACAATCTCCATTCCAGCAATGGGGTATTGATTTTGTAGGGGAGATAGCATGTAAATCAAGTGGGGGCCATTCATGGATATTCGTGGCCACTTATTACTTTACCAAGTGGTTGGAAGCGATTCCAACAAAGAAATCAACTAGTAGGGTGGTAATTGACTTCCTAATGAATAATATAGTGACTAGACTCAGATGTCTAGAGAATATTGTGTCACACAATGAAATGTGTTTTAGGTCTGAAGAATATATGGAGTTCTATGAGAAGCATGGCATCCAAGTCTCTTACTCATCACCTTACCACACACAAGGAAATGGACAAGAAAAATAAAGCAATAAAATCTTGATGAAGATTATCAAGAGAATCTTGGATCAAAATAAGAAGGCGTGGGATTCTAAATTGAAATTAGCAGTCTGGGTAGATAGGGTAATTGTGAAGAAGGCAATAGGTTGTGACCCATTTTATTTAGTCTATGAGATAAATGCAAGGTTTCCCCAGAATAACCTAATGGAAATGTACAAATTTGTCCAGATATATGATAATGAAATTGACAGTGAAATGTAGTTGAGAGTGGAAGCTCTCATAGAGTTAGATGAGACCAGTAGGGAGGCTTAGATTAAAAATGCCAAATTGTAGTTGTAGGTGAATAATTTGTATGAGAAGAAGACAACTATAAGGAGTTTCCAAAATGGAGATATGGTTTTGATGTGGAATTCCAGGTTGGAAGACAAAGGAAAACACAGTAAATTTGATGCAATCTAGTTAGGTCCATTCCTGGTAAATGATAAGTGGGGGGATGATTCATATTTCCTCCAAGAAATGACAGGTGATATTCTTGAATTGCTAGTTCATGGAAAATTCTTGAAGTACTACTTCAGCTAAAGTATTGTTTTCTATGAACAGTAGTTTAGGTTTGTATATATGTTAGTTGTAGGTTTCCTTTTGGTTGGATTGTCTTGTCCGGATAATCCTCTTTTTTGGTTGTCTCTGCAACTGGTCTGCTCTACCTAAGATTTTTTTTTTCTCGCTTCATTCCAGAGGAATGAACGTCCCCAATTGGAGCCGATGATATAGCTTCAAATTTCATCCTTCAAGTGCCATTAAGTTTTCTACCACATTACTAGTTTGTCTTTATTTTATGGAGAAGCCTGTGGTTGGGGTTTTAGTTTTTCCTTCATGAAATCCTATTTTTCTATCTTAAGCCCTAATTTGGATCTATTTTATCGTTACCTTTTTTGAGAGAGGTTTTAAAATGACTTATGTCCCATTAAGTCATCTAGACCGAGCCCCTTTAAATAAATTGTGATAATTTTTTTACCTCAACTTTATTATTTCCTAAGTGTAGGTTAGCCCATGCTCTATGCTTTAAGAACAACCTTATGCCATCATTTTTCATAGGCTTGGGCGATGCCCCCTTTCCCCTTTTAATAATTATCTTATTTTGCAAAGAGACTATTTTAATGATCGTCAATCATCCTACGGTTGATCCTGACCGTTCCTCGCGATCTCGCGATGACGTCACCGCTGGGCTTCAACTGATTGTGATATCATGGGCGGGCGCCACATGTCTTAGCTACTGATGCCAAAATAGGATTAATAAAATGTTTAATATTTGTATTGGGTTTTAATATGTTAAATGGCGGATTACTAAAATAACTGTGACTTGCACGTGCTCGAGATCGACAGTGGTGTTTTAATCTTGATGAAAAGTTGCTCAACGGTTATATTTGGCACTGCTGACTACTATGGGTGAACATGATCATTGATGATGGGGATCAACGGTTGCTTGCCATCACGTGATCCAAAGATGCAGGGTTTTTAGTGATTGCAATAACATGGGAGGATGTCACGTGTATCCCTTTGAGGTTGCATATTGTGGTGGGCCCTCGATGCTGACATGGAGATTACATCAAACTTTTTGAAGGCTATCATTCGATGATTTGAAAAAAATGAAAGATCGACGAATAAGGTTTAAATTCCCATCAAATGCAGTTGGAGCCATTGGCGCGGCATGCAAATGGGCTTTAATGGCGGATGAGATGTTTATTATAAAATTTCAATCGACATAAAGGATTTGATTTCATTCTATCTTCACAAAAAAAGCATTCAAGTGTTTTCAAAGTGATTCAGAGCCAGAGATAAAGTTTTTCAAGCAATCACAGTGAAAGTTTGGTTCTCTATAGGGCGGAAATTCCCGTGAGTTATTTTATGTATCATTGTTTTAATTTGACTATAATTCTTGTGAAAGGTCGTGCTGTACTGGTTAGGAGGTTGTTGATTGTTGATATAGGGTTACTGGTTCGTTTGAATTATTAGAAATTACATAAGTGTTTCGTAATTTCGCTTTCAGGGTAGTCTTAGTTTATTCAGGAATTTGAATTATAAGAAAGCCCTAGTTGTTTGAGATGGCACAACTGAAGCAACATTCTGGCCGTATTGATTACATGTAGAGAAATTTATATGATGACTTTCTGGATCAACTCCCATTATCAGCAAATGACAGAAGGAGGGGTTTGATTTTAATGAATGGAAAAACCCTAGGTGAGGGACTAGTATGCAAAAACTATAAAATTGTAGATGCTAGGGTTCTAATGATAGGTCTCGAAATGTTTAGACTTTGGTATGGACAAATAAACCTACCCCACCCTTTTTCAAATGGCTAGAGATATGACATGGGGAAACTAACAGTGTAAAATGTGTTTCCTAACGTGGACCTACTTAGAGTAGTGGCAGCACGTTATGACCCAATTACAAGGGTAATTAGAGATAATGATGGTGGGATTCTACTAAGCATAAATGCAATTGAGATCCAACAGGTTTTTTACTTGAGTGAGCATAGCTCATTTTTTGTCCAAATTGATTTTGAGGAGATGAAGTAGGAATACACAAGATCAAAGCCACTTCTCAGGTCAAACTTACTTCCTCCCCATCTGGCTAGGTTAGGCAGTTCAACAATTATCATCAGCCCAAATGACCGCGAGCCTTTCAAGTTGACTTGTTTCGCCAATCACTTTTTGGCAACATTTTATTCATTATGCCAGATTTTGGGTTTCACCCAAAATATACTAATGCCCATTGCATACATGTTTATGTGGGTTGAAATTCAACATCCCAACTTCTCCATGGTGTATGACTATGCATATTTTCTAGCAGAAAAGATACATGATGGTTTGCTGAAGTTGCTTGTGGGGGATGTCAGCACTCGTTTCTTTTGGTACTACCTGTTAATGCATATGTTCCTATATAGGAATGTCGACTTCTTCTCAGAGAAGATGGAGTTGAGGCAAGAGGTGAATGGAGAAAGGTTACTAGTATAGATGTGGAGTGGAGATTTGTCTTACAACAGGGGAGGTTCCAACTTTGTGCAGTGGTGAATGTGCCAAGAGTTCCTGAGGATTTGCATGACTTCCTCCAACTGAAGGTGAGGAATCCTAATTTAAAGGTCTGCCACAATTGGGGTGATATCATCTTGTACCCTATGAGTATTGTCCTAAGGGTGTTTGGTTTCCAGGGAGCCCCTCACATTCTCCCATATAATGTACCATCAAGGATGAGATTTTTCGAGGTCATGTGGTAGCTAGGTTGTATTCATGAAGACAACTTGACAGAGAGAGGAAAGGGGACTTTGTTCCCTGATTATATTGTTGTTTTAGATTTTGTCTTTTCCAAGGGAGGATGGGTCCACTTTGGAAGGTTTTTTTATAACTATCATTTGAAGAGTGGATCTAGGAGGCAACATGACCCCAAGGGATTCTTTGCCTTATTTAGGGAGTGAATTAAAGGTGGAATTTTTTTACATCACTGATGCACAAGGAAATGTTAAAAAATTGCAGCAGTGGCAAGAAAGGGTAGAGGAAGTTATTAATGCACAAATCAATTGTGATGACTCTGATTATGACTTGTTGGTAAGTAGCATGGACAAAATAATTAATACTAGCACATTTTTAGAGTCTTATGAAAGAGAGGACAACCAAGTTGTAGTGAAGTATACACCTTATAATGTTAAGGTGAATGAGGTGGTGAATTTTGACTGGCCAACGGATGAAGAGTATCAGAAGTGGGTGGACAAGTACTTAACTGAGGAGGAGTAAAGCGGTGTCTACTCCCGACAACTAACAACTCAGTGGTTATGGTTACAACTGATTATGGTTTTGTCTCCATGGCAGTTTTTCGTATAGCTTTTAAGGTTTGGCCAATGTAGTGGCCATCCCCTAATGAGTGGGATCAATAAGAAGATGCTTCGGGACTTGGCATTTGTAGTCATATTTTTGAAATGTCATAGAGCAGTCCAATTGACTGGTGACATGTGTATATTTTTGGCCCGAAGCTTGTTTGCTCCTTCATTCTCTATAAGAAGGATTTCAAGGCCAAAAATAAGGGTTGACAAGTTAGATATTTTGAACTCGAGTCTAGGCATAGTTGCAGAGCAAGTTGTAAACCCTGATTGTTTTAGTGTAAATACAATTTAGGTTTTGTGTCTTTCTATAGTCGGGTTTTGGGTTTATGAAGATTTGATGTTTCATAACAGTACTAGTATTTGAGTTATAATGATTCATTTCAAACTGATGTCTCTCCTTTGTATAAGCATATCATAATTTTGAATAATATAATCAAGGTTTATCACATTCATCTCATTGTTGTGGTGTGTATGACTTCCATTTTGGCTTTAATTCAAAGAATTAATTAAAATGCTTAATTGGAGTTATAGATGGATATGTTTATAAAGGGATTTGGTAAGGAGTATTGGGTTAGGATATAAATTGATGATGTTGTAAGGAAATTTTTGTCGGAGATCTTATATTCTATGAGTTTGAACTTTTCATGGAATTTTAAATGTTTGTGAATTTGACTCCCCAATGGTATATGTCACTAGTTTAAATCGTATGTGTTTGTGAGGTTCTGTGTCTATTTGTCTCTACTTAGAGCTTGCTACCAAACTACAAATTAAATGACTATCTTAAGTTGTGACATGTTATTGTAATCATCTCATGCTCCACGTAGTTGGTATTATTGATGAAAGGCCAATTCAATTTAGTATTTCCCTATTCTATGGAGCTATTAACTGGGATTATCTGTTAATTTTTAATGATTGTTTATAAGTTTGGTGTGGAGATTATAAGCATATTACAAGGACCACCCTCCTGGGTTTTGTAGAGCCTTAAGTGTAGGAGGTTTATTGTTAAAATCCTTGTTAGTTGGTCCAGGTCCTTTGAGTTGCCCTTGATTAGAATTGGCAATTCTATAGGTAGAATAGACGATAAACTTGGTTATAGTAAAAAAAACCAACAATATGTTTGTGGAAGAGATGCAAAAGTAATTTTAAATGTCTTTACTTGGAGAGCGGCGGGTGCATAGAAATGGGTAGCCATTCCGTGGACACCCTAAAAAAAAAAAAGTTGAAAACCATAACGCAAGCACATTATAACGCGCTCGCGTTATGTTTCTGTTAAACCTAGGCAAGGTCTCCGCGGCTACAACTACAAACAAATAATGTGAGCGCATTATAACGCGCTCGCATTATTAACTATTAAAAGAAAAAAAACAAATGCAAATCTCTCATTTGCATTTCGAGTGGTTTTTTTGTTGCACCTATAGCCAAAAACCCCAGAATATCGCGCTCGTGTTCTAGGAGGAGAATTTCTTCACCAAGAATCCCTATTTCTTCACAATGATGGCACCACAACGACGAGGAGCTGTAAGAGGTAAGGATTCTATGGTTTTTGTTTTGAATTTGATATCTATTTGTTTGAATTTTTAGGAGATGCAAATCAACCTGCAAACCCTCAAAATCCTCACCAGGAATACCAACCAAATTCTCAATATGAAAATCAACCACAACATCAACCTCCTCCACCAATCACTCAACCCCCTCCTGGCACTCAACAAAATTTAATGAGTGAAATTGAGAAAAACAAAAAACAAATTAAGGATTTCATCAATAGGTTGAGTGATCTAAATGGTTCAACCATAGAAAGAATGACCCTAGAAAATTCATTGAAAGATATGTTAACAAACGTAGATTCAATTAGCAAACAAATAACTGGATGGGAAGATAGGAGGCAAGCAGCTAGGGACTATTATGCAAATAAACTATTATACAAGGATGTGAAAGATTTAAAAAATTACAAAAGGTGATTTGTGCTCATTATTCACCAACCCATGCACAAATCAAAATCTTACCCTTAATGTGAAGAGGTTTCCTATGCATTAGTGCCACCACCATCAGATGAAGGACCGGTTTTATGATAGGTGGTACATGGTCTTTGATTACCCACTATGCAACAATTGCGAGGTCCCACAATATTTCCTTAGGAAAATATATAGTGAGTTCATATTGAACAAAATTGTAAATTATGTTGATATGATGGATTTCGAGGGGAGAGGTGGGGGGTCAGCTCAGGATAGACCTAGTGCACTGCCAGATGCTACGGGGCAAGGTAGACGAGCTCTCGCTAGGCCACCTCATGAGCACGTTGTTATGCCTTCCGTAGCGAAGGAAAGTGCTGACGTAGAGACATTGCAGGCAATCAACACTTTGACCTAGAGAGTCATCCATCATACTAGCCCTATTCTACAGCACCATCCAGGGGAGTCTTTGAGTGGTGGCCTTCGAACACATGTGTGTCAATCTTACAGGGCTACTTGTTCATATGACCCCACCAACACTTAGGAGATAGGTACGTAGGATCCATCTGTATCTATGGAGATGGAGAGGGAAGCTAACATTTTGCATGAGGCATATGACATTGACAATCAGGTAAAAGTTCATCCAAGTGTTCATTGAATTTAATTTATTAAATTTTGATTTTGAAATCCAAGATTAACTAAAAATGTTATATGATTTTAATAAAATTGTAGGGTCACAATGTTGAGACTAGATACACTGGCCCCCCACCAACCTATTTCTGCAGTACACCTATCGCTAGGGTATGTAACTAGTAAACAATTATAAATTTATTGCATGTTAATTGCATTGTTTTATGAATGGTAATTTAATATGCGATTTTGGATATTGAACAGACTAATATTGGAGGTTTTGATGGAACAGTTCCCAGTGGCAGTGGATTTAATCAAACCTTCACGTAGGTAATAGAATAAAGATCTTAACTAATGAATCAAGTACGTAATGGATTTGTGTAGTTTATATGCACATCGTTGATTACATTGAATATTTTGTTGTTTTATTTTTAGTTGTTGTGAGATGATACACCTCCGAATGTGACGAGGGAAATGGATATTGGTGTGACATCTACTATACAATCCTCGATGGCTTTGACAGAAGAGGTATGAGGAAAATTAGTAAATTTGAATTTACATTTGTTTTTATAGATGTTAGTTAGTGAAAAATCAAACCATTATTGATTCACATAGTTTAATTTCTATTTGTATGGTTTATACAGGGCTTGAGCACACCTAAGCATGGGCTTGAGGATATTTCCCTCATGGAGAGAGATCGTGAGATGGCTGTAAGTGATTATTTTGTCAAATATATCATTTTTTATAATGTAATTTCTATATATTCATGTCTTTACTTCTTATTGTAATAGTTAAAACTTCACCATGAACTAAACCCTAGGAGGAGTAGCAGGAGCACTCCACGAGTGCAGCAAAAAGAGTGATAGACCTATCGCCATCTGAGTGAAAAGGAAAGGGAAATATTTTATTTCTAGGGCATGGAGAGCAATGACTTTTGATTCCAAAGTCCTTTGTTGTATGCCTACATGGCAATTTTGTACATATTTTTTATTGGACATATTTGACATTGTATGCCTATATGGCTATTTTGTAGATATATTTCATACTTATATCGACATATATTGATGTATGCCTACATGGCTATTTGGTTAATACAAATATCTTTTATCGATACCTACCCATATTTGCATTCTAAATTGATGGTTCAATAGTTATGAGTTACATGTATTCAAGGTAATTTCTATGTTAATACAAATATCTTTTATCAATGCTTATACTTATGTGATTGATGTATGTTTGTGTATGGGATCATATAAATTTCTATTTGATGATGCTATTGTGTCTTTAAGGTTTATTTATTAAAGGGTGCATGAAACAAGTTTTAAATCCTTAAAAAATTTTGAATTTCTTATGTTTTTCTATTTGTCGAGTCTAGACTCTTAGCCCGAGTCCAAGTCAAAAATTGGCTTGTCAAGTCCGAGGCAAGTCCAATTCTTGTAACACTAGTGTGACCACCTTGAGGAATAATGTATATGTCGATGAAGAGAGAATCCATCCTTGTTTCAAAACAAACCATGGTATAGATATGGGTGGTCGAGATAAAACATCACTCTTCTTGATAGTTCAAACCATAATCTTTCATGGCTATAAACACACCTTCATTATGTGTGTTCTTGATCCTACTGAAGAAATGGTGGAACATGTTGTAGATCAAATATTGCAACCCTAAGTCCACAAGAAGGTTACTTGTCCCGATTTCCACAAATGTCTTTAAGATGTTCATCCTTCTTGAGTAATGCCAAGCACAATCATTGGTTGCCATGCTTCTAATGGAAAGTCAATTTGTTGCAATACCCAAAGGCTAGCAGTTCCATTCGCTCTAATACCACTATAATGATTCGAGCTCCAGATCAATAGATTTTTGATTTATTTCTTATTGGATTGACAAAGGTTGTCATCCAATATTATTAAGATAGATAACGGAGTCCCCAAATTATAAATGAAATAAATTCTGAATATGAAATCTAATTAAATATTAATTTGATAACGAAAATTTGATAAATAAATAAATAGTTGTTTCTAATTACTTAATTAAAATTAGGTGCTAGCTTTGAATATAAATTTTCCTATCATTGATATATAGGCCTTGAGAATTAGGATGCCTTTCCTGATTGATACTTTGTACTCATGGATCTAACTTTGAGTCCTTTCCGTATTATAAGCTTGAAGCATATACTCCCATATTATAAATTTTTACTCATATAGACCAATCCCACACTAGGTAATTCAATAATAAAAATAAGCCCGCAAATTGATTACCCTGATCTTCCCTTCTTATTCTCTTTTATACTTGAAAACTATACAATTGAATCCTAATAGCAATATCACAATTTGACACATTGTAGAAAAAACCTCCTACTTATCAATTGATGAGCTAAAGGGGCTCTATAATGAATGTTTCATAAGGCACAACACTTGCTGAAGGTTTTTCAAATGGGGTTGCAAGCTAAGTGCGCTTAACCTTGGGGAAAAAACTTTGTGGTTAAGCGCTTGAGCTAGAGTAGTACTGGGATGGGTGACCTCCTAGGAAGGCCTAGTGCCTCACCTCTATGAGCATCACCTACATGCAATGAGTGCTAAGTGGGCCATTCATTATCATTAGAGATGGGTTCTTGTGAACTCAACCCTCTTTCAATCCATGTCAGCCTTAGGACCGTATAGGAAGGTGGAGGTCGTACGAAGTACGGGATCAACATGTTTGTATAAGAAATCTAAAAAACAAAGAACAGTGTGAATAATTCTTATCTTCTCTTCTCCAAAAGTTCATCAACAACCTCCATTCGAGCCTCTCAAGGCTTTACATAGTGTTTTACACCCTTGTCTAACTGATCCATGCCCTCAACTAACTAGAAACCAACTTCCAAAACAAGTAATCATTGCATTTCAAATTTGTTGCTTTAAGCAACTTACAAATTTGCAACTTTAGACTCCTCCAACCTCAGGGATCAATCTGGTGGAACATAGCTTGGAGTGATTCCACATTTTTCGGTATGAAAGAGGACCATGCCCAGCGTAAACATACCTTTTTGGATGTGTTACAATAGTCTGCTTGGTCACACAAGTTGCAGAACGAAAGTTGCACCACTTTGCAACTTTGCACTCCTTGCATTTGATGCTTTTTCCATCAAGTGAAAATCCAACACCATAGGACAACCAATCTGAGATAGCCTAAACCGAGAGAGGCTTTTGTAGAGGGTATCAATGCGATCCTATAGGATTAGATGAGAAGTTTCTAAGCATCACCATATCCAAGTAATAGCATGTTGAAGTTTGCAGCCATTTTGCACTTTGAACCCTTCAAGGATCTATCTAGTGGAACGTAGATCAGAGTGATTCCATGTGTTTTAGTGCAAAATAAGACCATGCCTAGCATAAGAATACCTATTCGGATGCGTTGGAATGGTTAGTTTGGTCATACGAGTTACAGAGTGAAAGTTGTACCACTTTGCAACTTTGCAAAAATTGAATTTGACACTTTTTCCGTCAAGTGAAAATCCACCGCCACGAGAAAACCATTTCAAGAAAGACAAAACCGAGAGAGGTTTTTCTAGAGAGGCCTAACACCTTCCTGTAGGATCAGATGAGAAGTTTCTAAGTGTAACGGTATCCAATTAATAGCATGCTGAAGTTTGCAGCCATTTTGCACTTTGGACCCTTCAGGGATCGATCCGGTGGAACATAGCTCGGAGAGATTCCACATGTTTCGGTGTGAAAGAGGACCATGCCTTGTGTAAACATACCTATTCGGATGTGTTGGAGCAATTATTTTGGTTAGACGAGTTGTAGAAGAAAATTTGCACCAGTTTGTAACTTTGCGCTGCTTGCATTTGATGCATTTTCCATCAAGTGAAAATCCGCCATTGTGGGAAATCCACTCTGAGATAGCCAAAATTGAGAGATTTTTTTGTAGAGGGGCTCAACATGATCAAATAGGATTAGACGAGAATTTTCTAATCGTCACGATATTTGAGTAATAGCATGCTGAAGTTTGCAGCCATTTTGCACTTTGGACCATTAAGGGATCGATCTGGTGGAACATAGCTCGGAGTGATTCCACATGTTTAGGTGCTAAAGAGGACCATGCCTAGTGTAAACATACCTATTCGGATGCATCAGAGCAGTTAGGTTTGGTCACACGAGTTGCAGAGTGGAACGTAGCTCGGAGTGATTCCACGTGTTTCAGTGTGAAAGAGGACCATGCCTAACATAAACATACCTTTTTAGGCCCCTTGGAGCAGTTAGTTTGGTCATACGAGTTGCAGAACGAAAGTTACACCACTTTGAAACTTTGCACTGCTTGCATTTGATGCTCTTTCCATCAAGTAAAAATCTGCCACCATGGGAAAACCACTCTGAGATAGCCAAAACCGAGAGAGTTTTTTGTAGAGGGGCTCAACGCAATCCTATAGGATCAGACAAAATTTTTCTAAGTGTAATGGTATCCAAGTAACAGCATGCCGAAGTTTGCAGCCATTTTGCACTTTGGACCATTCAGGGATCGATCCAGTGGAAAATTGCTTAGACCGAACCACATGTTTCAATGCGAAAGAGGACCATTCCTAGTATAAACATACCTATTTGGAGGCGTTGGAGAAGTTAGTTTGGTCACACGAGTTTCCAAACAAAAGTTGCACCACTTTGCTACTTTGCACTGCTTGCATTTGATGCTTTTTTCATCAAGTGAAAATCTACCACCATGGGAAAACCACTCCAAGATAGCCAAAACCGAGAAATTTTTTTGTAGAGGGGATCAACGCGATCCTATAGGATTAGACGAGAAGTTTCTAAGCGTCACGATATCTGAGTAATAGCATGCTGAAGTTTGCAGCCATTTTGCACTTTGAAACCTTAAGGGATCGATCCGATGGAACATAGCTCAGAGTGATTCCACGTGTTTTAGTGCAAAAAAGGACCATGGCTAGTGTAAACATACCTATTCATGTGCATTGAAGTAGTTAGTTTGGTCACATGAGTTGCAAATCGAAAGTTGCACCACTTTGTAACTTTGTACAACTTGAATTTGACACTTTTTCCATCAAGTGAAAATCTGCCGCCACGAGAAAACCACTCCAAGATAGCCAAAACCGAGAGATATTTTATTAGAGGGTCCCAACAACTTCATGTAGGATCAGATGAGAGTTTTCTAAGTGTAACGGTATCCAAGTAAAAGCATGCTAAAGTTTGCAGCCATTTTGCACTTTGGACCCTTTAGGGTTCGATCCGGTGGAACATAGCTTGGAGCGATTCCACATGTTTCGGCACGAAAGAGGACCATTCCTAGTGTAAACATACTTATTCAAACACGTTGGAGTAGTTAGTTTGGTCACACGAGTTGTCGATTGAAAGTTGCACCACTTTGCATCTTTGCACTGCTTGCATTTAATGCTTTTTCCATCAAGTGAAAATCCGCCACCATGGGAAAACCACTCCGAGATAGCCAAAACCAAGAGAGGTTTTTATAGAGGGGCTCAATGCAATCTTGTAGGATTGGACAAGAATTTTCTAAGTGTAATGGTATCCAAGTAATAGCATGCTAAAGTTTGCAGCCATTTTGCACTTTGGACCCTTCTTGGATCGATCTAGTGGAACATAGCTTAGAGAGATTCCACATGTTTCGGTGTGAAAGAGGACCATGAATTTTGTAAACATACCTATTTAGATGCGTTGGAGTAGTTAGTTTGGTCACACGAGTTGTAGAACAAAAGTTGCACCACTTTCCGACTTTGCACTGCTTGCATCTTATGCATTTTCCATCAAGTGAAAATCCGCCACTCTGGGAAAACCACTCCGAGATAGCCAAAACCGAGAGATTTTTTGTAGAGGGAATCAACATGATTCTATAGGATTAGACAAAAAGTTTCTAAGCATCCAGATATCTGAGTAATAGCATGCTGAAGTTTGCAACCATTTTGCACTTTGGACCATTAAGGGATCGATCCGGTGGAATATAGTTCAAAGTGATTCCACGTGTTTCGGTGCAAAAGAGGACCATGTATAGTGTAAAAATACCTATTCGGACGCATTGGAGCAGTTAGCTTGGTCATACGAGTTGCAGAATGAAACTTGCACCACTTTGCAGCTTTGCACAACTTGAATTTGACACTTTTTCCATCAAGTGAAAAACCGCCGCCACGAGAAGACCACTCCAAGATAGCCAAAACCGAGAGAGGTTTTTTTAGAGGGGCCCAACGCCTTCCTATAGGATCAGATGAGAGTTTTCTAAGTATAATGGTATCCAAGTAATAACATGCTGAAGTTTGAGACCATTTTTCACTTTGGACCCTTAAGGGATCGATCTGGTGGAACATAGCTTGGAGTGATTCCACGTGTTTCGGTGCAAAAGAGGACCATGCCTAGCGTAAACACACCTATTCGGATGTGTTGGAGTAGTTATTTTGGTCACACAAGTTATAGAACGAAAGTTGCACCAATTTGCAACTTTGCACTGCTTGCATTTGATGCTTTTTCCATCAAGTGAAAATCCGCCACTATGGGAAAACCACTCCAAGATAGCCAAAACCGAGAGAGGTTTTTGTAGAGGGGCTCGATGCAATCCTATAAGATTAGATGATAAGTTTCTAAGCATCATGATATCCAAGTAATAGCATGCTAAAGTTTGTAGCCATTTTGCACTTTGGACCATTTAGGGATCGATCTGATGGAACATAGCTCAGAGCGATTCCATAGGTTTCGGTGTGAAAGAGGACCATTCTTAGCATAAACATACCTATTCAAATGCGTTGGAGAAGTTAGTTAGGTCCTAGGAGTTTCCGAACAAAAGTTGCACCACTTTGCTACTTTGAACTGCTTGCATTTGATGCTTTTTCCATCAAGTGAAAATCTGCCACCATGGGAAAACCACTCAGAGATAGCCAAAATTGAGAATTTTTTTTGTAGAGGGGCTCAACGTGATCCTATAGGATTAGATGAAAATTTTCTAAGCGTCACAATATCTGAGTAATAGCATGCTGAAGTTTGCAGCCATTTTGCACTTTGAAACCTTAAGGGATCGATCCGATGGAACATAGCTCAGAGTGATTCCACGTGTTTCAGTGAAAAAAAGTACCATGCCTAGCATAAACATACCTATTTTTGCATGTTGGAGGAGTTAGTTTGGTCACACAAGTTGCAAAACGAAAGTTGCACCACTTTGCAACTTTGCACAACTTGAATTTGACACTTTTTCCATCTAGTGAAAATCCGTCACCACAAGAAAACCACTCCAAGACAGCCAAAACCGAGAGAGGTTTTTTTAGAGGGTCCCAACACCTTCATGTAGGATTAGATGAGATTTTTCTAAATGTAACGGTATCCAAGTAATAGGATGCTGAAGTTTGCAGCCATTTCACACTTTGGACCCTTCAAGGATCGATCCGGTGGAATATAGCTTGGAGCGATTCCACATGTTTCGGTGCGAAAGAGGACCATGTCTAGTGTAAACATACTTATTCAAATGCGTTGGAGTAATTATTTTGGTCACACGAGTTGCAAATCGAAAGTTGCACCACTTTGCAACTTTGCACTGCTTGCATTTGATGTTTTTTCCATCAAGTGAAAATCCGCCACCATGGGAAAACCACTCTGAGATAGCCAAAACCGAGAGACCTTTTTGTAGAGGGGCTCAACGCGATCCTATAGGATCAGATGATAATTTTCTAAGTATAACGGTATACAAGTAATAGCATGTTGAAGTTTGTAGCCATTTTGCACTTCAGACCCTTCAGGGATCGATCCAGTGGAACATAGCTCAGAGAGATTCCACATGTTTCGGTGTGAAAGAGGACCATGCCTTGCGTAAACATACCTATTCGGATGCATTGGAGCAATTATTTTGGTTAGACGAGTTGCAGAAGAAAATTTGCACCAGTTTGCAACTTTGCACTGCTTGCATTTGATGCATTTTCCATCAAGTGAAAATCCGCCACTGTGGGAAATCCACTTTGAGATAGCCAAAACTGAGAGATTTTTTTGTAGAGGGGCTCAACATGATCCTATAGGATTAGACGAGAAGTTTCTAAGCATCACGATATTTGAGTAATAGCATGCTGAAGTTTGCAGCCATTTTGCACTTTGGACCATTAAGGGATCGATCTGGTGGAACATAGCTCGGAGTGATTCCACATGTTTAGGTGCAAAAGAGGACCATGCCTAGTGTAAACATACGTATTCAGATGCATCAGAGCAGTTAGGTTTGGTCACACGAGTTGCAGAACGAAACTTGCACCACTTTGCAACTTTGCACAACTTGAATTTGACACTTTTTTCATCAAGTGAAAATTCGCTGCCACGAGAAGACCACACCAAGACAGCCAAAACTGAGAGAGGTTTTTTTAGAGGGGCCCAACACCTTCTCGTAGGATTAGATGAGAGTTTTCTAAGTGTAACGGTATCCAAGTAATAACATGCTCAAGTTTGAGACCATTTTGCACTTTGGACCCTTAAGGGATCGATCTGGTGGAACATAGCTCAGAGTGATTCCACGTGTTTCGGTGCGAAAGAGGACCATGCATAGCGTAAAAATACCTATTTAGATGTGTTGGAGTAGTTATTCTAGTCACACGAGTTGCAGAACGAAAGTTGCACCACTTTGCAACTTTGCACTGCTTGCATTTGATGCTTTTTCCATCAAGTGAAAATCCGCCACCATGGGAAAACCACTCCGAGATAGCCGAAACCGAGAGAGGTTTTTGTAGAGGGGATCAATGCAATCTTATAGGATCAAATGATAAGTTTCTAAGCATCATGATATCTGAGTAATAGCATGCTAAAGTTTGCAGCCATTTTGCACTTTGGACCCTTAAGGGATCGATCCGGTGGAACATAGCTCGGAGCGATTCCACATGTTTCGGTGCAAAAGAGGACCATGCCTAGCATAAAAATACCTATTCGTATGCGTTGGAGTAGTTATTTTGTTCACATGAGTTGCAAAATGAAAGATGCACCACTTTGCAACTTTGCACTGCTTGCATTTGATGCTTTTTCCATCAAGTGAAAATCCTCCACCATGGGAAAACCACTCCGAGATAGCCTCAACGCGATCCTATAGGATCATATGAGAATTTTCTAAGAATCATGATATCCGAGTAATAGCATGTTGAAGTTTGCAGCCATTTTGCACTTTGGACCCTTAAGGGATCGATCGGGTGGAACATAGCTTAGAGCGATTCCATGTGTTTTGGTGCGAAAGAGGATCATGTCTAGCGTAAAAATACCTATTCAGATGCATTGGAGTAGTTAGTTTGGTCACACAAATTGCAGAGTGAAAATTGCACCACTTTGCAACTTTGCACTGCTTGCATTTGATGTTTTTTCCATCAAGTGATAATCCCCTACCATGGGAAACCACTCCGAGATAGCCAAAATTGAGAGAGATTTTTGTAGAAAGGCTCAACGTGATCCTATAGGATTAGACGAGAAGTTTATAAGCATCATTATATCCAAGTAATAGCATGTTGAAGTTTGCAGCCATTTAGCACTTTGCACCCTTAAGGGATAATCCGGCGGAATATAGCTCAGAACGATTCCACATGTTTCGGTGCAAAACAAGACCATTCCTAGCATAAGAATACCTATAGTTTGGTCATACGAGTTGTAGAGCGAAAGTTGCACCACTTTGCAACTTTGCACAACTTGAATTTGACACTTTTTCCATCAAGTGAAAATCCGCCGCCACAAGAAAACCACTCCAAGACAACCGAAACTGACAGAGGTTTTTCTAGAGGGGCCCAACGCCTTCTTGTAGGATCAAATAGAAAGTTTCTAAGTGTAATGGTATCCAAGTAAGAGCATGCTGAAGTTTGTAGCCATTTTGCTCTTTGGACCCTTCATGGATCGATCTGGTGGAACGTAGCTCAGAGCGATTCCATGTATTTCGGTGTGAAAGAGGACAATGCCTAGCATAAAAATACCTATTCAGATGCATTGGAGCAATTATTATGGTCACACAAGTTGTAGAATGAAAGTTGCACCACTTTGCAACTTTGCACTGCTTGCATTTGATGCTTTTTCCATCAAGTGAAAATCCGCCACCATGGGAAAACCACTCTGAGATAGCCAAAACCGAGAAAGGTTTTTGTAGAGGGGATCAATGTGATCCTATAGGATCAGATGAGAAGTTTCTATGCATCACGATATCCGAGTAATAGCATGCTTAATCTTGCAGCCATTTTGCACTTTGGACCCTTAAGGGATCGATCCGGTGGAACATAGCTTGGAGCGATTCCACATGTTTCGGTGTAAAAGAGTACCATGCCTAGTGTAAACATACCTATTCAGACATGTTGGAATATTCCACTTTGTTACACAAGTTGCACAAAAGAAGTTGCAAATTGTTTGCATGACCTTTATATGACCTTTTTCACATTGTTTACATTTCAAAATTCAAAGTTTGCAAATTTTCCTATTCAACGCATTTACAGAACAAGGTGCTACCACACCAAACATGAACTCAAACCTTACAATATTTGAGTATATCTCATTATGTAATTAAATCTTATTACAATGCCTCAGGCACTTCGTTCTCACAGATCTTTTACAATGTCACTCATACATTCGAGATTCTCTTTAAATGTCTACATCATAGGTGCTCATTATGAGGTTAACTTCAAATTAGTAACTTGACATTCCCTTCCTAAGCTTCACACGCTCTTTTATAATGGCTTGAAATCAAATTTGAGATTTTTCAAGATCATCAAAATAAGGATGTTGCATTGCTTTTTTGGCGTAGATTCTCTTTGATGGCTCTTAAATCAACATTTTCTACAACGAAAGATCTATCATTTTTTAGTAGTTTACTTACAAATACGCAAAGTAAAAGAGAAACATAAAGAGCATCCAAAATGGAAATGAAATAAAAATAGATGGAAGGCACTTATAGATGTTGCATGCAGGCATCAAAATAAGGATGTTGCATTGTTTTTATGGCTGACATTCTCTTGGATGGCTCATATATCTAGATTTTTTTCAAGGGGACACCAATCACTGTAAAAGAAGATGATAGCATTAGCATCAAACAAATTAATGTGCGTACAAGTATAAATTAATAAGAACCAATGTGCATATACTTACAAATTAATCCAACGAACCATCCGGGTCTGCTCTACTCTTTATTGTGTCAAGTATTGCCTCATGGTCAGACTCACGGACCTTCCATAATGTCTTGTTCAAAGGTCTACCCCCATATTTGGTCAAATGAACGTTGGATGCTACGACAAGGTTCGAGTAATGAAGAATCTTACAATGCATGTCAAAGTCCTGATATAGCTAATGTTTAACACTTGAATGTGGGTACCTTCTAAGCCATGTTCCAGTAACCACAACTAAGCCTGTAGGGTATTTGATGTTTTCTCCATCTATAATTGGGGCCTCCAAAATTTTTCTGCTCTCAACACAATGACACCTCTTCATTGTCTTCATCTGCAATAACTGCATAAACATGCCCTGCATTGATATGTGCAAAAAATCTCTTGAAATTTGTCAACATTACGAATACAGTACAAAATAAGATAACGATATGGAATTTCAACAACTAAGAAAGTAGATATATCACCTAGTTGAACTAGATCTGATATGTGGTCAAAGTCGGCCGATGATTTCATCCATGTCAATTCCAATGCTGTCGAAGGGCGATACATGTGAACTGGGCTAAGATAACTTATGAACCATTTGTCAACCCACTCCCCTGACTCACAATCATTCCAAGCTTGCATTGTACATGAAGAACAAAAGCATGCCATCTTTCATGTATCGATACTCCATGAACCTACATTTGAGCTAAGAAAAGAGTGTACCTCACTTGATCCTATTAGTGTAAAATAGTCTTCATATGGTGCAATGTTAGTATCATCCATCAACCAAAAAAATCTATGAACTAAAGACGTACCTTCATTACTTGGACCCATCAAAGCATTACACCACTCGATGATTGATTTTGTATTTGTCAACTTTGCACTGTCTTTATACTTTAACTCTTCTCCTGCTAATGCTCTTTACACACATGCTCCCCCTTTCCATGTCCAGCCTCACAAAATTTCCACATATGTTGAACACCTGTAATGACATGCATCCTACACAACTAGTAGAACATGCATGATTTCTTGAATTGTGCTACACAGTTATCAAACCATATTATATGTTGATCGTATTCTATGCCCCTCTAAGCCAAACCACTGTAGAACATCTGGAAGCAACCTTGCACGAACTCTGGAGAATGTGTACGATCATCACTAATGTAAAAGTGGTACTCCCTCAATACATTCCTTTGCTCATCTGTATTATTAGATGCATGAATGAATGCTATGTGCACAAATATCGAAACTTGTGTGGAGTTGTAGTACTGTGACTGCACCTCATGTTGTGGCTATAGAGTGTAGTTCTCTACAAATTCAACCACGGATACTATGCTTCCAACTGGAAAGGTTTCCTTGCATAGCTTGAATTGCATGTCCAACCATCGGGCTCTATGGGTATGCATTGCATACTTAGACAGTATACTATCATGAAATGTGGTCATAAATTTATACACTAGAATCTTCTCAATAACCAAATCACACCTTTTTGCTTGAGACCCATTTTTTGTAGCATATGCCACTATTTTATACTTCCCAAACTCTACTAGTTTTTGTCCCACCTCATCTGTGCTTTCCATATGTTGACATACTGGCATACGCTAGAAGCCACCACAATGCTCACATGAAACATCCAAGCATGTTGTCCTATAGAATATCTAGCCATCCTCTATTTCACATAAAGTTTTTGATAAGAAATCTCTTGAAGATTTTGGTGGGGCTTCTATGCCACAATCTTGCAAAACATCGTTAGTATGCAAATCTAAACATATAGAGCAATAAACATCATAATGGTTAGAAAATTCAATATGTAGTCTACAACAACAAGTAGTGTGTGTGTGATTTATCTTGACATAAAAAGGTTTAAGCAATTCAAAAAATCTTTGAGAAATACTAATTTGAGGATAATCATTTTCAAATTTCTGAAAAAATTGGGTTTGAGTCATATCCAAAAAATGCTTTAGATGTGGCTCACAATTCTGACTACTGATTCTCCTTCTTACCACATCCCTTTCATTCGGAGATGGCCTTGTGTTATTCTTCCAATACTCTTCAATTAGTGTTGTCAAGGCTTCGACAACTTCTTTATCTTTTCGTGACAGTCTCCCCGAGAATGCCCATAATTCATTTGTATCATTTCCCTCAATTCTTTGCCACCTTTGAATGGCTCTTGATTAAGTTTTTCTACTAATTCTCATTTTTTCCCTAGTCTTTTTAATTAGGCAAGCTCTCTTTGTTTGAAAACTTACCACAGTTGATGTAATGACACATTGGGTGACATTACTATCCTTTGAGCATGGGGTCTTACCCACACTCTCATAAGCATCCATTAGATTCTTTACAATAGTGTCTTCACTCGATGGATTCGATGTTCTCAACCCAAGATTCTTCATGATGTTCCTATAATTTACACCCCGCATCATTTCAACAAATAGTTGACATCTTGTAGTCTCATTTAGCCTTTCAAAGAATCATTCCCAAATCTTATCAACATATATTCTACAAGTGCGTGTTGAAATCTTACCTTCCATGTGTTGCAAAATCTCATCATCAATATTAATCAAATACTTTGGCTTTCTACACAAAATTCTTGGTCGTGTTCTCCTAGGTACATACATCTCAACATTAGGAATTTCATCAATATTTAATTGAGGTGGGCTAGATTGCATACCTTTGATCGAGGGTGGAGAAGAAGACATACCTTGAGGTTCACATGGGAATGATGGCATACCTTCTTTGTCAATTTTGAGTGATGATGTACTCTCAACTTGAGATGTGTTGGATGGTGTCCAACAATATTCACTTGTGGTAAATGGTGTCCCTCCATATTCACTTGCAGTAGATGGTGTTCATCCATATTCACTTGTGCTAGATGGTGTCCCTCCATATTCGCTTGTGCTTAATGGTGTCCCTTCATATTCACTTGTCGTAGAGGGTGTGTCTCCAACTATGGTATCTGAATCTCTGTTATGATGATGCTTTCGCATTCATGCTTGTTGTGCTGCCAATTCTCATTCCCTTTTTGACGGTTGAGGTTCCTCTACAATTGGGCTGTTTTCATCAATCGTTTCCAATTTCTTCTTTTCACGATATGCCGCCACCTCAACTCTCTCCTTTTCTTTCAAGGTTTCATTCTCTTTGTCTATTAGTTTCCTCTTTGTCTTTTTTTTCAGCATGGCAAATAATTTTATCTGTACCATGGTAATGAGATGAATATTAGTTCCTAAAAAATTTATCCATTCAAGATACTTTAATAATATATTTCATTGAAGGCTTCATCTAAATAATACTTACAATCATCGTGTACAAACTATGGAAGCACTAGGTTGGCCAGAGCACATTTCTAACTAAAAGTGAATAACCATGATGGTGATTCTGAAAAATATTGAGTGAATGGCATTGTGAGTGTTTGATAAGTTTGTGGTGTAGGAGCACCTTGACAATCTATGCTTCCATTTTGAAATTTGATTCAATTTTGGGTATCTTCATGTTGTTAGAGGGTCATTAAAGACATTTTTCATGTACCGGTTATATGAGCTTTGAAAGCTGGTTGTTTGTTAGTTATAGGAATTGGGGGAGTTGTTTTTCATTGAAAAAGGTTTAAACAACCTCCATTGGCTCGAAGGGAGGGTTTTTGTTCATTTTGAAATCCATTTTTTTGATAAAAAAAATGCTCGTTTATAGAAATTCACTAGTTTTTTTTCACTTTCGTACAATTGTACGCATCTATACAGCCTCCCTTCAATAGGAAACTAATATAATATTGTATGAACATTTCTTAAGTCTCTAATGCATCAGTTCTGAGGGCTTAACATTACGTTTGAAGGGAGCAATTGACAATTTTCTGAAACTACTCATTTCTAGCCAGTCAAGGGTTTGAGTAGTATTTAATTATGAAATGACCATCCCACCTACTATTATGACTTGTTTCTCAGTGGTATGGCATGAACATTGTTAGAGTAGGTTATTTTATTGTTGAACATTCCTTGGAATGAAACTAATGACAATTGGATATGTGGCTCTTAGCTCAAACAAGCACTTTTCCATGAGAATTTGAGGAACCAAGGAGTGATTTTGAAAAAGTGTTGAAGGAGTGGTATATGTAATGAAATTTTGACCTTATTCAGGGTATTTTGAAGATGTTTGATGCTATGGAATGGTCTGGGAAGGCCCGGGTATAGGATTTTCTATAAACCCTCCCTCTTTGCATTAAAAAATGGGGGTTTTTGTATTGGAAGCCTAGTTGAGTGGGTAAGGTCCTAAGACCTAGAAATTATCTTGTTTTGAGACCTAATCAAATACTCTTTTTTGGTTTGGAAGTCTGGTGTGAAGATCTAAGGGTAGTTCCTTTTTAAAATTGGCCTACTTAGAGGCCTAAAATAGTGAAAAAGGTCAGTTTTCTTAATGTTGTCCCAAAGGAGTCATGTGATGGGTTAAGTTATGTCTTGCGACTCTGAAATTGGTGCTACAATTATTCTTTTATTTTCCTAGTGTTTTTGAAAGTTTTGGAGTTAAGGGCCCAAAACTGGTTTTGCATAGTAACTAGATTCCAAGGGTGAAATTTGGGAAATAATGTTTTTGTTTGTTGTCCAGCTTGGAGTGTTGGGATTTGACCATTAAGCCTTTTTAATCTTCTTAGATGGCTCTTGAAGGAAACTTGACATCTTCAATGGTTTTGGGTCCTCTAACTCTGCATCAAAAATGAGTATCACAGTTTGAAGTGTGTGCATGGTTTGGGAGATACATGTGATAGTTTGCAGATGCTTGGCTACTAGTAATGTAGAAAGTGAACAAAGGAACTAAGTTTGTGTGTAAGGGAAGACTTCTGAAAGGTTTCATTTTTGTTGTACTAACTCAAATAAAGATTTATTAAGAAAATAATGGTTTGGTTGTGCCTTAAGAATTATAGTTTGTGTTTGTAAACAATGGTGCCATTATGGAAGATTTAAGACAACTTGTGAATGACATAATCATTCGTTGATGTTTTCAGGAACCTAGTTGATTCTAATCAGTTATTTTCAATATTTTCAATTTGTTTTGAAGGTCCTTAAGGAATTGGGAACTCTTAATGCTAATTTGAGTATACAAATCAAATGTTTTGTGAAGGGAAATATAGTTGAATAAGTGTGTCAAGAAAGGTTTTGAATTCTTCCTTTGTACTGCATCAGTTTGTGCAGAGGTATTGCAAAGTGTTTGGACCCTTTAGAGGAATGGGAGAGGCTTGGATTTGTCTTAAAGGATGAATTTTGGTGAATGGTTCTGAATTTCTATGATTGGCAAGTGTATATAATTGTGTATATAATTTGGTAATTTAAAATGTGGATTGACAACCTAAGGTTATAATGACAAACAAAAAAGAAAGCAAGCCATAATAGAATGAAAGAAAATGTGTAGAGACTTCAAATTACCTTAAAAACCAAACTTTCAAATGGAGGAGTTCAACCCAATTATGTAGCCTTAGCTTATTCTTTCTTGAAACTCCACAACAATTTGACTTCAATTGTATATCAGTTTTCAATGGAATTCAAACTTCAATTGATATTATATGTCTTTTAACGTGGAAACTCTTCTATTTCATGCAAAGGTGGTAAAAAGATCATGGAAAAGGTGATAGAATGTGAAAAAGATGCTTGGACACTTCACAACATCATCAAAAAGCTATTTTTTATCGGAGCATGCGTAGAACCAAGGGAATATGCAGACTATGGGCCTTCAAATCATGGGTATATAAAGTTTTTTACTGTTTTAGTGGAGTAAAAAATGAGCGCGTTATGTTAAACTTGGTTTTCTTAGTGTATTTTTGAGAGTATAGGAGTTTCTAAGAGAGTTGAAGGGAGAGAGGGGGGGAGTGGGAGATAGAGATGGAGGGAGAAGGGGAGAGTGGGAGAAAGAGAGACTGGGAGGGAGAGAGGGAGAGAGTGGGACATAGAGTGGGAGGGAGAGAGGGGGAGAGTGGGAGATGGAGGGAGGGAGAGGGAGAGTGGGAGAAAGAGAGGAGTGGGAAAGAGTGGGAGAAGGGGAGAAGCGGAGAGTGGTAGATAGAGAGGGAGGGAGAGATGGTGAGAGTGGGAGAAGGGGAGAAGCAGAGAGTGGGAGATAGAGAGAGAGGGAGAGATGGTAAGAGTGGGAGAAATATAGAGTGGGAGAGAGTGGGGGAAAGTGGGAGAAAGAGAGAGTGGGAGGGAGAGAGGGGGAGAGTGGGAGATAGAGAGGGAGGGAGAGAGGGGGAGAGAGGTAGAAAGAGAGAGTGGGAGAAGGGGAGAAGCAGAGAGTGGAAGAATAAGAGAGTGGGAGAGAGTGGGAGATAGAGATGGAGGGAGAGAGGGTGAGAGTGGGAGAAAGATAGAGTGGGGGACAGTGGGAGTGGGGGAGAGTGGGAGAAATAGAGAGTGGGAGGGAGAGAGGGGGAGAGGAGGGGAAACCCTAAACCCTAAACCCTCAACATCAACCCTCAACCCTCAACCCTCAAACTCTAATCCCTCAACCCTTAAACCCTAATCCCTAAACCCCTATACCCTCTTAATCCCTCAACCCTCAATCCTCAACCCTTAAACCCTAATACCTCAACCCCTATACCCTCATAATCCCTCAACCCTCAAACCTTAAACCCTAATCCCTCAACCCTTATACCCTCTTAATCCCTCAACCCTTAAACTCTAATCCTCAACCCTTAAACCCTTAAACCCTAATCCCTCAACCCCTATACCCTCTTAATCCCTCAACCCTCAATCTTCAACCCTTAAACCCTAATCCCTCAATCCCTATACCCTCTTATTCCCTCAACCCTCAACCCTCAACCCTTAAAAAATAATCCCTCAACCCTTATACCCTCTTAATCCCTCAACCCTTAAACCCTAATCCCTCAACCCCTATACCCTCTTAATCCTTCAACCCTAAATCCTCAGCCCTTAAACCCTAATCCCTCAACCCCTATACCTTCTTAATCCTTCAACCCTAAACCCTTAAATCCTAATCCCTTAACACCTATACCCTCTTAATCCCTCAACCCCTATTACCCTCTCAATCTCTCAACCCTCAACCCTCAACCCTCAACCCTTAAACTCTAATCCCGCAATCCCTATACCCTCTTAATTCCTCAACCCCCAACCCTTAAACCCTCATCCCTCAACCCCTATACCCTCTTAATCCATCAACCCTCAACCCTCAACCCTTAAACCCTAATCCCTCAACCACTATACCCTCTTAATCCCTCAACCCTCAACCCCTAAACCCTAATCCCCGTATACCCTCTTAATCCCTCAACCATCAACCCTCAACTCTTAAACCCTAATCCCTCAACCCTTATACGTTCTTAATCCCTCAACCCTCAACCCTCAACCCTTAAACCCTAATCCCTCAACACCTATACCCTCTTAATCCTTGAACCCTCAACCCTCAAAAATTAAAGCCTAATCCCTCAATCCCTATACCCTCTTAATTCGTCAACCCTCAACACTCAACCCTTAAATCCTAATCCCTCAACCATCAAACCCTAATCCCTCAACCCATATACCCTATTAATCCCTCAACCCTCAACCCTCAACCCTTAAACCCTAATCCCTCAACCCCAATACCCTCTTAATCCATCAACCCTAATTCCTCAACCCTTAAACCCTAATCCCTCAATCCCTATACCCTCTTAATCCCTCAACCCTCAACCATTCAACCTTAATCCCTCTAACCCTATACCCTCTTAATCCTTGAATTCGTCAACCCTCAACCCTTAAACCCTAATCCAACAACCCCTATACCGTCTTAATACCTCAACCCTCAACCCCAATCCCTCAACCCCTATACCCTCTTAATCCTTGAACCCTCAACCCTCAACCATTAAAGCCTAATCCCTCAACCACTATACCCTCTTAATCCGTCAACCCTCAACCCTCAACCCTTAAGCCCTAATCCCTCAACCCCTATACCCTCTTAATCCCTCAACCCTTAAACCCTAATCCCTCAACCCATATACCCTATTAATCCCGCTACCCCTATACCCTCTTAATCCTTGAATCCCTCAACCCTTTAACCCTAATCCCTCAACCCCTATACCCTCTTAATCCCTCAACCCTCAACCCGTAAACCCTAATCCCTCAACCCCTATACCCTCTTAATCCCTCAACCCTTAAACCCTAATCCCTCAACCCGTAAACCCTAATCACTCAATTCCTATACCCTATTAATCCCTCATCCCTCAATCCTAAACCCTTAAATCCTAATCCCTCAATCCCTATACCCTCTTAATCCCTCAACCCTCAACCCTCAACCCTTAAACCCTAATCCCTCAACCCCAATGCCCTCTTAATCCCTCAACCCTCAATCCTCATACCTTAAACCCTAATCCCTCAATCCCTATACCCTCTTAATCCCTCAACCCTCAACCCTCAACCCTCAACCCTTAAACCTTAATCCATCTACCCCCATACCCTCTTAATCCTTGAATCCCTCAACCCCTATACCCTCTTAATCCCTCAACCCTCAACCCTTAAACCCCAAACCCCCAACCCCTATACCCTCTTAACTTCTAACCCTCAATCCTCAACCCTTAAACCCTCAACTCTCAATCCCTATACCCTCTTAATCCCTCAACCCTCAAACCTTAAACCCTAATCCCTCAACCCTTATACCCTCTTAATCCCTCAAACCTTAAACCCTAATCTGTCAACCCTTAAACCCTCATCCCTCAACCCCTATAACCTCTTAATCCCCCAACCCTCAATCTTGAACCCTTAAACCCTAATCCCTCAACCCTTATACCCTCTTAATCCCTCAACCATCAATCCTCAACCCTTAAACCCTAATCCCTCAATCTCTATACCTTCTTAATCCCTCAACCCTCAACCCTCAACCCTTAAACCCTAAGCCCTCAACCCCTATACCCTCTTAATTAGTCAACCCTCAAACCCTAAGCCCTCAACCCTTAACCCTTAAACCCTAATCCCTCAATCCCTATACCCTCTTAATCCTTGAACCCCCAACCCTCAACCCTTAAACCCTAATCCCTCAACCACTATACCCTCTTAATCCGTCAACCCTCAACCCCTGAACCCTAATCCCTCAACCCCTATACCCTCTTAATCTCTCAACCCCTATACCTTCTTAAGCCCTCAACCCTCAACCCTTAAACCCTAATCCCTCAACCCCTATACCCTCTTAATCCTTGAACCCTCAACCCTCAACCATTAAAGCCTAATCCCTCAACTCCTATACCCTATTAATCCCTCAACCCTGAACCCTCAATCCTTAAACCCTAAGCCCTCAACCCCTATACCCTCTTAATCCCTCAACCCTTAAAACCTAATCCCTCAACCCGTATACCCTATTAATCCCTCATCCCTCAATCCTCAACCCTTAAACCCTAATCCCTCAATCCTTATACCCTCAACCGTGAACCCTCAACCCTTAAACCCTAATCCCTCAACCCTCAATCCTAAACTCTTAAACCCTAATCGCTCAACCCCTATACCCTCTTTATCCCTCAACCCTCAATCCTTAACCCATAAACCCTAATCCCTCAATCCCTATACCCTCTTAATCCCTCAACCCTCAACCCTCAAACCTTAAACCCTAATCCCTCAACCCCTATACCCTGTTAATCCCTCAACCCTCAAACCATAATCCCTCAACCCTCAACCCTTAAACCCTAATCCCTCAATCCCTATACCCTCTTAATCCTTGAAGCCTCAACCCTCAACCCTTAAACCCTAATCCCTCAACCACTA